>NW_021011517.1:2252466-2642201 GCF_003987935.1 Bombyx mandarina | reverse complement strand
ACACGCAGACGGCAGCCGCGGCCCCGGCGCCGGCCAGCACGAGCGAGGCGGCGGCGCGCGGTGCGAGCAGCCGGCGCGGTGCACAGTACAGCTGGGCGGGAGCGGGGCCGGCGCCGGGCGAGACGGCGGCGCGGTACTGCGCGTGGGAGTCCCACGAGCGCTCAGTGCCCACCGGCGACAGCCCGCCCGAGACACACCCGCTACCGGCTATCTCGAAATCCTACAATATATTACTTTATACTTTACTCTTTATTATTCATATAACAAACTAATTTCATCTGTTTCAAATATCTAATTTTTTCAATAACATCAAAGCAAAATGAAAAAGTTACCATTATAAAATGTATCATATTATTCATTTCTATGCTCTAGTTTCTAGGCTCATACAATAATTACTGTTTTATTGATTAATTAGTCATCTCTTTATAAAACCTATAATGTTCTGAGTAATATATTATTATGATGGATGTGAAAGTTAAGATAGAACTCTGGTTTAATTTAAATTTGACATTCCACATTGGGAATGGGTATATCAATTTGAAAATACCATTGGTGACAAAAAAGCAACAAAATTACTCAGTGTCCACATTTACTAAGAATAAACCAGGTACAAACTTGATATGAACTGGGACACTATATAACATTGTTGAGTAATACATTATTATTTGCAAAAACAGCTATATAAGAAGGGCTAATATTTTTCATTACAAAAATAACTTCATTTATATTCAATAAGCCTAATAATAGGCAATAATTCCCAATACTATTTTCTACATTTGTTGTCATTGTGGCCTAAAGGAAAAGATACCCAGTGCATACATATCAAGCAATACAACTGTGCTGGTGTTCAGATCCCACACACAGGTATCAATTTTTGTATTGAAATATGTACATCACAAACATTCACTGTTTACTTTCAGAGTGAATCATTAACATCAGGTAATAAAAATCCAACCCTCAAAATTTTTTTTGTGTCATTTTTGGTGGTAGAACATCTTTTGAGTCAGCATGGGTAGGTAACACCACCCTGCCTATTTCTATCGTGAAGCAATAATGAGTTTTGGTTTGACTGGTGGGGCAGCTGTTGTACTGTTAAAATTGAAACCTTAGAACTCATGTCTCAAGGTGGGTGGTGGCATTGACATTGTTGATGTCTAAGGACTTCGCTAACTACTTAACACCAGGTAAGCCATGAGCTCCTCCACCCATATAAGCTTTGTAATAACTAATGAGCTTTAGTGTAATCAATCAATACTTCAGTCCACATTGCTATCCAGCAGAGGATAGGCAGGAATGGCGCAGGATAATACAGGAGAAAGTTGTTAGAGGAGGCCACGACCCTCAGCATTGAGGATTATCGACGCAAGGAGGGAGGAGTGTAATCAGTAAAAAAATTGTAAATGGCCAATTAATTTTACAAAATTACAATTACAAAATAGAAGAAAACAAACGGCGACTATGTTTCATTGCATTAGATACCTATTTGTTTACCAATTTGTACAATAAAAATCTGCATCTGATAGTCAAAAAGTTGTGAAACACCTACAAATACATTCAATTTTTGTCGAATTTGTGTTTGTACCTTGAAGTTTGCTCATGATTATAAGGACAATGTATGCAATGTGTTAGGTTTGAGCATGAAATTAGTTTTCTAGGAAGTTATACCCAGTAGAAATGTAGTGTTCAAGGATTCATGATTAGATCCAAGATTAGTCCATGATTAGACTACCAACAATATTTAAATTACTTACTGGTGGTAGGACATCTTGTGAGTCCACACGGGTAGGTACCATCACCCTGCCTATTTCTGCCGTGAAGCAGTAATGTGTTTCAGTTTGAAGGCGGGGCAGCCGTTGTAACTATACTGAGACCTTAGAACTGATATCTCAAGGTGGGTGGCGCATTTACGTTGTAGATGTCTATGGGCTCCAGTAACCACTTAACATCAGGTGGGCGGCTGTGAGCTCGTCCACCCATCTAAGCAATAAAAAAAATATATATACTTGCCATCTGTGGACAATATAAACAAAAATCTTTAGTGTGTTGTGAGAGTAACCTGCACGTCTTCACCGCGGCAGCTCGTGGGCTCCAGCTCTCTAATTTCGTCCAGCAACAGCTCCACTTCGTCGGTCGTGTACAACTCGCTCACAGACACGTAGCGCGCCGGCGCCGCTTGCATATCACTCACGCCTTGCCTACCGCCAAGCGCCTTCGCCCCGGCGACTCCTCATCCGCACGCACATCCTTCGCACACAGCGCGCCGCATTACCTTCTCCGGACATTTACATTAAGTATCCTTACTCGAATATGTGAACACATTACCTACTTTATCGAATATGCCGCATACTAACAAAAATGAGATTTGACCTAATAAACAAAATTATTTTAGCGACGCTCCTTAATCAGCACGCCATGTTTATTATCATTTACCAAATGTCATATGTGAAACTCATGGATTAGCAAAACGTCAACTTTGTCTATGGAATAGTTCGTTTTCTTTTTTTTTTTATTACCTACCTAAGCTGAGAGCCTTGAGAGGCTATATCAGCGTAACCGTAACTGATTTTAAACAGATGCTTTATACTCACTTCCTTATCAATTACAACGAAGAGTTCGATGTGCAACTAAACCATAGAAGACCCATTGAGTTTCTCGCTGGATCTTCTCAGTGCGTCGCGTTTCCAATCCGGAGGTGATTCTGTGATATTTTCTACCTGTTCTGGTAACCTCGAGAGTTTATACTAGATGCACAGAACTAGTAGGCGAGCTCACGTGGCTCAAACCTGACGACGATGACCAGTGCTTTAGATACCTAAAAGCACCGTTAGTGAATCGGGACAATCCGAGATGACGTGTTTAGGGCAACATCGACTGTTTACCATCCGGCCCGCAGGATCGGGAATGTAGTTATCGGCGGCCACGACGAGAGAGATTTCGTGTTGTGCCACTTTCTCAAAATGGCGCACTGATGCCGACTGTAGATACTTACTGATAAACTGGAGGTCATAACCGGACGTACTTATGCATGTTTTTTACAGTGTCACCTTATTACGAAGGGACAATTTACTTCACTTTCAAATCATCGGATAGATCTGTGAAGTACTGCTCTTGCTAGGGCCAATGTTGGCAAACTCTCTCAGGTTGAACCCATAAGCTCACCTACCGGTCTGTAAATAATTGGATTATGCCCTTAGGCTACCAACGATTAGGTAGGGAAATAAAATCGGTTGTTTGTAAAGTCAGTTTACTGACGATAGTTGAACGTGACAACGTCATAAGAAAATACTGATGGAATGGTTTCATTTTACAAAAGAAAATTTTAATTTTATTTGTTTGATAGATATTTTGTATACATTCACTTTTCACTGAACTTCTACTTGACGAAAACATGTCCACGCGGATGCATCGCTCACTCAAGTAGGAAAGAGACATGTCGAACGCTGCCGAACGCGGAGGCCGATTGTGCCTCTTTGTCGCTCGTTGCGCGCTCTCGCTTGCACTTCAAGCCTTAAATGGAACGCCTCAATTAGTCATGTTTTTTCGTGCGTGCAGCCGGCTCCATCGAATTATAAGACGTTGTGAAGTCAAAAATATACTTACTACAAGGTTTAATGCATGTAAAAACAATGTCAACTGGCAGTATGGTGTATATTATTATTTTTATTTTTTATTGCTTAGATGGGTGGACGAGCTCACAGCCCACCTGGTGTAAAGTAGCTATTGAAGCCCATATACATCTACAACGTAAATACGCCTCACACCTTGAGATATAAGTTCTAAGGTCTCAAGTATAGTTACAACGGCTACCCCACCCTTCAAACCGAAACGCATTACTGCTTCACGGCAGAAATAGGCGGGGTGGTGGTGGTACCTACCCGTGCGGACTCACAATAGGTCCTACTACCAGTGATTACGCAAATTATAATTTTGCGGGTTATATTACGAGTAATATACTGAAATTGTTGCTTTTAGTGAAAAACAGGATTCTTTGTACGACGTTAGGTCGTTAATTTATTAAATTGAATTTTGATTAAGCTAGATTTAGGCTTACGGATAGGGATGGTTAGTTCGCTGGTCAAGCCTGACGTCGTAATTGAAGAGTTCGATGAGGACGGTGACCGGTTTTTGAGAAACCTAAACACACCGAGTGGAACCGGGGGATCCGACATGTTTCAGGCGACGCTACTTTGCGTTGCCCCGTCGCCTGGGTCGAATATGTAGTTACATGGCCAAGATATTATTGGATATGGATGGGTATTAGTGGATAATGGCGACGCACTGCTGCATCGAAGTAGCAACCAGTTGTAACTTTGGATTAAAATAATATAAATTCACTTTAATTCTTTAATTAAAAAAAATTGTATGTATCACAGCTACATATAAAATAACAAATAAACGATTGGCGCTCACACTGCGCTGTACTTATACAATACGTACTTACAAATATCATTCAAGCCTCTCTGTTAATACCGTCTATAACGCAAACTCTGATTACAGTGTGAAGCTGCCCCTTGCGTCTCGGCGCGCTCAGGCGTTACGGTGCTCGGTCACGTCTCGGGCGCCTTCACCACGTACACATACTATACGACTATTAATCCTTGCATACATACAAATGGTCATCTTGGATGCATCCTATTACTAAGCATAAAGGACCCTAAAAGCCGTGGTTCTCAAATCGACCATCCATGTCATACTATCTTAGTGCTAACGGGCTGCGTAACAACTAAATCTGCACAGGTGAGTAACCCGTGAAAATCTTAAGATTAATCTTACAATTATTACCAAACTGTCCCAAATCACACATAAGATCACATTTCTCAAACAAAAAAATTAAACAATCATAAAAAAAACCGACAGGTTCTTGTCAACCTTTGCAATACGGTTCTGACTAGTGATCAGTACCTAGTGATCAGCTTGCACAGGTTAATTGAAAACCTTTTGATTTTGCTGTTTGTTGTCACATTGTAAAAAACAACACAAAGTTTTTTGAATCTTAAAGACTACACCTTTTTGAAAAGACACCTTGCCAACTTCAAAATTCATCCGATCAAACAATATTAAAACATTTACGCTCCTAGTTTGGCGGCAGTATTCAGTTCACCTACTAATAGACAAGCTAAAACTTTGTGAGGATAATCAAAACAATAATGGGCTTCCACTAATATTCGCAATGTAATGATTGATGGGTAACAATAGTGACGAGCTTCGTTATTGATCAATATCATGTATTTATAACATAAAAACTACGTGGATAATTACTTGGTACAACTAGGTACAATGGTGTGAACAAAAATAATTCTTATTTTAGCCTTATGACACATAAAGATATAAAAAGCTAACCGCATTGACATTTTAGTGCAAAATATTTAAAATACAGATCGTTCACCGTAAGTTGTCCCCTGCCGTGATGTTGGCACTATTACTTGTCATTTTTGTCAATCTGTTGTTGTCAGATTGTTTGTTGTGACGTGTACCGTTAGTTTTTGTGTTAATATTTAATATCCTTCAAATTAATCATGCCAAAGCCATTTAAAAACAGTGCAAGAGAGACCGTGTTGAAGGTTCGTGCCTTTTATGAGAAAGAAAAAGCAAACCAAGCCCGTTAATTCGACTCGATCAAGTGCGAGCACGAGTCGCCGCCATGACAGGTTAGTAAAATGGGGATACAAGCTTCAGACACAATGCCTTTAGTATGGGTAATAAGAATTTACTGACATAAAGAATTAAAATAAAATAAAAACTCTCTTAACTTAACTCCAAATGCAAGAATGGATTACAAATAAGGAATTGTCTTATTTACCAACAATGTTGAAAGCAGAGCTTTATCAAATTACAAAAGAACACAAAGAAGCACCCATTTATGAGGCTGACCAATTATTGATAAGTCATAGCCATAAAGTGGTTAGGTTGCCCCCTATCACTGTGACTTAAATGTTATTGAGTTTATGTGGAGTCTTTTAAAGAGACGAGTAGCTAGCAATAATGTCGGCCAAGAAGCTGGTAATATCGTGAAGTTAACTGAAGAAGCTTTTTCATCAATAACTCCTCAGGATTGGCAAAAACAGTGTGAACACGTAAAACATTTAGAAGACAAATTTTATGAACGTGATGGCTGCATGGATAATATTACGGATAAATTCATAATTGAACTAGGAAACGACAGCAGCAAGATTCGGATACGTCAGACGACGCTTATGCAAGTGACAGTGATATGTCTGGAATCGTTTCTTTCGACCATAATTACTGTGAGGAAAAATGAAATAAATAAATAATTTAAAATTTAAATTGTGTAATAATTTACAACCTGCCCAGTCTTTTAGCTATATATTATCTAGACATATAATAAAAATAAGCCAGGTCGATATCTGTACTTTGAAGATATTGAAGAAAAACTAATATAGGGGGTCTTTATTAGAGCAACAGAAGCCAAAACAATAATTTTACATTACACACAAGATAATGGGGGTAAAAGATACATATATTGTTTGCAACACCGTTGGCAATGCTACCAACTCTCAAGGCAGGGGACATCTTATGGTGAACGGTCTGTAACTATGTTTCAAAAACATTGTGGATGCCAGCTCTGACGCGCGACTGGAGTTTACTGTTTATGCGCGATTTGAATACATAACAGGCAAAGGGACAAATAAACTGATCGCTTATAATACTAAAAGTAGGTATGTACATTTATTCTTATTCACATAATAATATTATATTGATTCAGTTAAATATTATACACAAATCGTCTTTTCGCATTAAAAGTGTATAATTTCCAAAAATATTCAAAATTGAGTTAATATGCGGAATCATTTGGTATCACCGGTATTTTTCTCATAAATACTGTCAAAAGAGCGTAGATTAGTTTTTTTTTTTTTTTTAGTTTACCCGTATTTTGACTACTATTAACAAAATTAATACATAATTATCTTACTTTATTTTTAACTTTACTATTATCTTTTTTTTACTGTACTATTATCTTACTTTAAAAGACAGATAATGTAACTGGTAAAAAATAATGAATAAATGTTGCAAAGATGACTAATATTAAAAATATCACATGTTAAACCTTTAAAACACTCTCCTGTAAAATTAGTAAGTTTTGAGATTATACAATTTTAATGCGAGAAGACGAAATAATACTCGTGTTCCCATCTATTGTGAGGTGCTATATATGTTATTTATAATTGCTTAGACATCATCATCGGATTAAAGTGATGAAATAAATGACTTTGGACTAACATTTCTTACATTGTTAATATTACTCAAATCATCATTACTGCAATTTATGCTGAATCATTAGCTAACAGTCTGTAGCGCAATAGAAATGTCAAGTAGATGTTGTAGTGAACTTGACGGTACATGGAACCCGACAGTTGGATACAATACGCTTGACGTTTATGTGTTTTAGCCAAGTTTATCAGTTTACTTGAATGAAAAAGATAACGCTCGATTTTATTTAACATAGTATAACTTCGTAAAATGAAAAATATTCTTATGAAATAAAGCAAAAAACAAAAACAAGTAGTAGCTATAATCTACAAAAATATGAACTAGTCAATAAAAGTTAAATTATAACAAAACATCGAAATGATTACTTAAATGCATAAAATGAGGTAACGGCTTATTCGTCGGTCAAAGGTGGTCTACGTTAGTCGATCCTACGACTTGCACTTTAATGTCTATTTATCCACATTTTATTAGTTTAGACAGCAGCCTCACAGCCCTACTGATATCAAGACTGGCTACATTTTCTGCAATATTCTTTACAAAGTTACAGATACAATTTGCACGATTGGAAGGCAATGAGGTGTAGATCCGCAGGGGATGTTGTATAAATCGGCAAAAGACAAGGCATTGCAATGGTATTGCAATGGTTTAATAAAGTAGTAGGAATTTCTCGACACCCCTAAGTTAAACGGTATTATGTAAGTACTGGCATTTTTAATGTCAAGCACGACATTTCATATACCTGCTGCCGGGACACGAAATTATATATTTAAAGCGATAATGTACTCTCAGTACCATACCCCCGGGTCTCATTGTGCATCTCCCTCTACCATACACGCCCTAGGCACAATTCATTACTCTTTTCAGGTAGTCAATTATCAACTGACACGTCACTTTACATACACGCACACACACACTTAATTACAATTATTAATTACGAAATCGATAAATTTCAGCCGAAGTCATATAATGTAGATTATGTAACGTCAATTAATAAGACCAAGTACGAGATCTATGAATGTTCAGAGCGGTTCGAAGCCGGGCGGGGGCTGTATGTTGTGCAGAAAAAGGAAGGGAGGCACACAGGGAGGCCAGAGGAGGGGCGGGGGTGGCGGCGGGGGCGACGGGGGCGCGGGGGGCGGCGGCGTGGGCGGCCTGTCCACGGGCACGTGGCGGCGGTAAGCCTCCACATAGTCAAGGTCGATCCCGTCGCGCAGATACCGGTGGATGTCCTCGTAGTTGGGCGTGTCTCCGGACTCGAGCGCCTCGAATACCGGGTACAGGTAGGTCTCGGGCGTCTGCAAGCGTAATGCGACCGGTACAGACGGGGCACGGCCGAGGTTATATACCGGCGGCTGTACCCCAGCCCCCGCACACCCCCTCATTCCGCTAAGCTCAACGACGTTGCAAAGCTTCCGGATATAACCTCGCCGCCGCCGCGCGTCCGTGTCACGCACAGGTTAGCACACAGCCGTAGCAGCTCGTGGGAACAAGTGCACTGAGCTTTAGTCTCTTTCTAGCTAGCTTCGGGTCTCTACACAATCAATTTGGCATCAATGTTACATACCTATGTATATTTGAGCACAACTTTTAAAAATAATTCAGGCGGATAAACTTTGCAAAGCCGAAGCTAGCCGATTCAGGCTGTTGTATGTAATAACAATAATTTTCAAACTAATTTACTAAAACGCAAAATCATACTGACGTTAGATAAGTTTTCGAAAATGGATGGTCATCATGGGGTCAACGTGACCGGGGTGCAGCCGTGCCCGAAGATATAACGGTCATTTATTTTTATTTCAAAATAAATAGAATCATTTTATTCGCTATAGACCGGAGGCTTAAGTACATGTTTCTTGGAACCGCAATGTACACTGAAGACAGCAGTGGAAAGCGAAGTTCCGTGCCCAAAATTCCAATTGTGTGTGAACACGTGCTGGCGTGTTCTTGAACAGAACCACCATAGCACATCTCTCGATATCTCCGCGATAACTAAACTGGATTATGTTGATTCTTGTTGTTATCGCTCGGGTTCGGGATTATTTTTAATTTGGTTAAGATCTGTTAAGTATTCCCGACCTCAATTATTAACATTGTTATCACGTCACGTGAGTCAGTGCCACCAATATGTAATAACCCTAGGGATTTAAAAAAAGCTAAATACTCATTTTGCATATTCTTTAAAATTTTGATTTACAATAAAGCAAACTATAACAAACTGGACGGTATTGTTTAATTAATCTTAAATTAATTTATAGTTAAAAAAATGATTTCTCATGAATAGTTCCAGCATTTGTATTCCAATAATATACGTCCATAGGCCTGGATGTGGGTGGGCAGAATGGCGCTGAGTGATTGCCTCGGGCGGGACTTGGATGAAAGCGTGGAGGTTGAGGATGAAAGAGAATATTTAAATAATTTGCGTAATTACCTCTTGAGAGTCCGCGCGGGTAGGTACCACCACCCTGCCTATTTCTGCCGTGAAGCAGTAATGCGTTTCGGTTTGAAGAGTGGTGCAGCCGTTGTAACTATACTTGAGATCTTAGAACTTATATCTCAAGGTGGGTGGCGCCTTTACGTTGTACAAGTCTATGGGCTCCAGTAACCACTTAACACCAGGTGGGCTGTGAACTCGTCCACCCATCTAAGTAAGAAAAAAAAATAGAATTTACAATAATATTTAAAAATATATATATTAATATTCCATAATAAAATTAAAACTGATCAATTAAACAAAAAAGTTAGATCTAGCACTACTAATATTTTTGATGGCCGATACGAAATGTTATCTACGTAGGTTACAAGAGGAACTGATCGAGAGGCCACTCGGCTAACGGCACTCGCTATTCTTAGGGCTTTTTTAGTTTTTAACACGAACGCCACGCGACCCACCGGTGGGCCTAGCGTACTGTGGCATTCAGGCCAAAATCAGGGAATCAGTATTTTTTATCAACTTAAGATTTTCCTTCTAAAATTTAAAAATGCGATAATTTGCACGGAAGATATTGCGACTTTTTTGCGTTAAAAGGCTATAATCTTGATTAAAACTATAAGTTTCTGTTGGATTTGAAAACCAAGGCGTTCGGTTCAGCTAAAGGGCCACGCGGTTCACTTCCGTATGCGTTTTGTTCGATAGCTAGGTACAATCTGTGGCTTGTAGGACTCACGGGTGACCTTCGTGGCCCGAACGCTTCAGTAAGATGAGGCTCACCGGTGAGCACCGCGGCCTAAATGCAAATACTTGGTTATTCATGTGGCGTTCAACGTGTTAAGCTTTAAATTTGTACATTTATTTTCTTGCAAAATCTTTAAAAATGTTGAATCAATTTACTGTTGGATCTTATGAAGGTTATCCGTTGTCTGTGTTGTGTGTTCATGTAGATGTGCGTCATTCGGGTTTGCGAGGGTGTCTTCAAATAAATCAGTACTGAACAAATTCTCGTAGTCGTCATGGCCTAAAGCGTACTTGTATCGAGCGATGTTACTGAGCTGATGTCTTGTGATTAAAAATAAACTTTGCGCAATCACTAAACCATTGAGACATGTCTCAAGTGGAGATGCCTGTGGGGGGCAGCGGACGGGCCCGCGGCCTATTGGTATAACGCCAATTGGAACATTTACGTCCTCAAGTAACGGCTCGTTGCATGCTGTACTGACTGTACTGCTTAGATTGATTCCCGCTAACTATTTAACTTTTTACTCAGAGCCAACTTGTGTCTCAGAAACCTGTTGGTGACGTCGGGCGCGGCCGGGACTGCTTTGACGCGAGAGTGCAGAGCTTTGATCCGAGCCAAGCGAGACGACGACGCGTCCGACAGAACCGACTGTGCGTCCGGACACTCCCACTCCTGCATGCGCTGCGGCGAGCGCCCCACCAGCTCGGAGGCCGAGGCGGACACGTCGCTGCAGGCGTCGCGCTCCGCCCCGGGGCCCGCGGGCCGCAAGCCCGACAGCGCGCCCAGCAGCGAGCGCAGGTCCAGCCGCGGCGGGGACACACTCACCGTGAGCGCGGAGTCGGCGCGGGGCTCGGCGTGCCCGGACTTCACCAGCTCGCCCGTCACGCACACGTCCTCCTCGCCACTGGTGTCGATCAGGAACACCTCCATGATGTTCTCCTGCAAGCAGCGTCCTGTGCACTGCCGCGACTGCCGCGACTGCCGCGCCGCAGGCGAGCGGCGGCGAGGGCGTGCACGAATTCAAGTAACAACCATAACGCAATGCCATTTTTTGCGCTTGTAGTCAGACAACTGTGGTGGTAATTGATCACCATCGCTCATGGATGTCAGCAATACCGAAGGTACAGCCAAGACCCTGCCTCCAGCCGAGGACACGACATAGCTCTCAGGAAGCCCCGGAATAATTAATTTTAAAGATGAATGACAAATGAGATCTGAAATTCCCCCATAGACCCACTAACTCAATTAGGAGCAGGAGACTACACAGAGCGATAAAGATTTTAGTAAAGATCGTGTCACATGAAGGTCGGGAACCCTCCACAGACCGGGCTATGAGCACAGGCGTATTACATACTAGTGATGGCAGAATGATGCTCCGAGTAGTTTTTTTTTTTATTGCTAGATGAGTGGATGAGCTCACAGCCTACCTGGTGTTTATTGGAGCCCATAGACTTTTACGACGTAAATGCGCCACCCACTTTGAGATATAAGTTCTAAGGTCTCAAGTATAGTTACAACGGCTGCCCCACCCTTCAAACCGAAACGCATTATTGCTTCACGGTAAAAATAGGCAGGGTGGTGGTACCTTCCCGTGCGGGCTCACAAGAGGTCCTACCACCAGTAATAAAATACTCCGCTCCGCTCCGCTGTATACGTGTCGTTGGTTGAAAACTTATTTATTAATACCTAATTTTATATATATAGATATATCGACATAGGCTACCTGGTGGTCCACGGCCACGACGTGCGCCACGAAGGGCGTGTCCCGCACGAGGTTTAGGAAGTGCGCGGCGGCGGGGCGCGGCCAGCGGCGGCCCCGGGCGGCGGGCCGGGCGCCGGCCAGGCGGGCGCGCCACGCCTGCNNNNGGCCGCAGCTCGGCCACGCGCGCGCGGCTCACCGTGCCGTAGTCCACGTGCCGCACCTTCACCAGGTCGGCGTCCAGCAGCTGCACGATGAGCGCGCGGTGCCAGTGGGCGGCGTACAGCGCGGCGACGTAGTGGCCCGCCCGCACGGCGCCCACCGCCAGCCGCCGCGCCGAGCCCGCGCCGCCCGCCCCGTAGTACGCGCTGCAACACGCGCCGCCATCAAATATCTTCTCGACATTATAATGGCACATTTTACACGCTTTTAAAACCCGTTTCGATAAAAAGAAATGAATTTTCCAAATAAAAAGGTATTCTTTTTAGTATACGATTAAAATGTCCCTCGCAGTAAGCTGCGCTGCACTCACTTCATTTCGTCCATGATGTTCTCCATGGCAATGTTGTAGTGGTCCCCGAGCCGGATGAGCCAAAAGTGCGAAGGGGAGTACACCTCCCCCACCAGCACCTCGAGCAGCGCCCCGGGCTCCGCGCACGGCCCGGGCGGCGGCACGCTCTCCATGTACTGCAGACAGTCCGACGGGAACACGTCCGGGTCCTGGACACACATCCTTCACACTGACAAGGAAGGATACTCCCCGTTCACTACCCGGGGCGCACACCGGGTCCTTACACAATCCCTTAATCTTTTTACAATCGAATCCCTGCTCCGAAACACATATTTATAACTAGCAACCCGCCCTCGCTTCGCTTCGGAAACATTAAATTTTATTACTGATAGCTGAGTCCCGCGATGTTACCCGCGGTTATTGTCGTATCGCGGGTGACGCCGCGGGGCAAAGCTTGTCTAAAAAAAGTAGCTTAAATTACTCCTTATATCATCAGCTATCTATCAGTGAAAGTCCCGTCAAAATCGGTCCAGCCTTTCCAGAGATTAGCCGGAACAAACAGACAGACAGACAAAAATTGTATAAAATGTTATTTTAGTGTATGCACCGTATACATATTCATATGCATGTAGTAAAAAGAGGCTATTTCAATATTACAAACAGACACTCTAATTTTATTTATATGTATAGATTAACATACAATATATATAGTAGTCTCAAATAAAATAAACCTCCTATAGTTCGTTCGCGTTAAGAATGCAATGAGTCATTATTGTTCGCCGGCCTAACCCCACCCCTAACCGATCAAATCTTTTCAAATAACAAGGTCAAGTTCACAGCGACCAGTTGAAGACATAGCTTTGAACGCAACGGTTGTGCCCTGTATTTGTGTTAACTAATTTATGTGTATTATCTATGTGAATTATATATTTTTTAAATGAATACCTCACCAATTCGTAAAAATAAAAGCGGTTCGGTAATTCAAAGTGGAAAGAGAAAAGTTACAATCTTTTTAAGTATTTTAAACAGTTTGATGTAAATGTGACTATGGACAGCATAGTACAAATATTTTAAGACGCAATTCGTTTAGTATACGCTGATCGATGGAAGAAATGCTGCGACCACGTCTCTTACAAGAAGAAAATACCAAGTGGTAATTAGATGACGTCATTGAACTCGCTGCAGAAAATTCTTTTATTATAAACACTAACGAGGATACTAGTAATAGTAATTAAAATATTAATGACTTAATTTTGATTTTTAGCTTTTAAATGTATTTTTTAAATTCATCAAACTTAATCTTTAAAAATATAATTTGTTTGAATTTTAACACCACTGTGAATACACCTTTACCCTGCAGTTGCACTGGTGACTCACTGCATCTTAACGCGATCGAACTATATACGAGCTTGTTGAGGTGAGACGAACGATTTTACTGGTGGTAGGGCCTCTTGTGAGTCTGCGCGGGTAGGTACCACCGCCCTGCCTATTTCTGCCGTGTAGCAGTAATGCGTTTCGGTTTGAAGGGTGGGGCAGCCGTTCTAACTATACTGAGATCTTAGAACTTATATCTCAAGGTGGGTGGCGCATTTACGTTGTAGATGTCTATGGGCTCCAGTAACCACTTAACACCAGGTGGGCTGTGAGTTCGTCCGTGCAACCTTTTTTTTTTTTATTGCCTTTGTAGGCAGACGAGCATACGGCCCACCTGATGGTAAGTGGTCACCGTCGCTCATGGACGTCAGTAATGCCAGGGGCCGAGCCAAGCCGCTACCTACCATAAAGTACTCTCCGCAAGCCTCGTTTGAAGAAGGACATGTCATAGCGCTCGGAAAACACCGTGAAGGGGAGCTCATTCCAAAGCCGGATGGTACGTGGCAAAAAAGATCTTTGGAAACGCACTGTCGATGAACGCAGCGGTTCCAGATAATATGGATGAACTCTGCTCCAGTGGCGGGAGGTGCGATGATAAAAAGGAGATGAGGGGATCATCTCGAACATCAGGACGGATACAAACAGTAGATGTGAAAGGTAATAGATCTTCAGGTACCTTGTTGAAAATGGGTGTACCTCAGGGTTCCATTTTGGGTCCTTTTTTATTTCTAATATATATAAACGATTTACCTAGTTTTATTGAATCCCGACACGAGGTCGTATTATTCGCAGATGATACATCTTTATTATTTAAAATTAAACGACAATTACAANTTAGCTGGCTTATAAAAGTCATCTCTTGTTTCTCTGGCGACAATCGAGATCCATTCTGCACACGTGATTGCTAGGAAAGCTAAAATAAAAATGGAAAGCTAAGTATCTAATGAGAGTCCAACAAACAGACACAAAAGCAGCATTAACCAATTTTAACCAACTAATTTTGAAGTACTGCTAACAAATTTTAAAAAATTATTACAACTCAAATCTACTCCATGCATTTACTGTTCTGTTAAGCAAAAGTTTATCCATGTGTTGGCCGAGTCTTGGTCAACATTTGTAGCGGTGGTTAAAAATCGGTAATTTTGTTCAAAATTTAATATTCTTTATAAGTTTAAAGCTTAAAATATAGTTTATACTTCATGTACTTACCGAAAGTAAGATACTCCGGCCGTTAAATTGCTTTTTCGGGCCTTATTTTTGCAACTTTTGAATACACACTGCGGTATTGTGAGACGGGTTGACATTGGCTGTGCATGAAGTGAACTAAACAAAATAAGAGCTCACATTTCAAGTGAGCTGTTATTAGACGAGACGGATTTTCTGCACCGACCCGAAATCTAGTTACTATTGTTGATCGAAGTTTGAACGCAACGGTTGTGCCCTGTATTTGTGTTAACTAATTTATGTGTATTACCTATGTGAATTATATATTTTTTAAATGAATACCTCACCAATTCGTAAAAATGAAAGCGGTTCGGTAATTCAAAGTGGAAAGAGAAAAGTTACAATATTTTTCAATATTTTAAACAGTTTGATGTAAATGTCACTATGGACAGCATAGTACAAATATTTTAAGACGCAATTCGTTTAGTAGACGCTGATCGATGGAAGAAATGCTGCGACCACGTCTTACAAGAAGAAAATACCAAGTGGTAATTAGATGACGTCATGGAACTCGCTGCAGAAAATTCTTTTATTATAAACACTAACGAGGATACTAGTGATAGTAATTAAAATATTAATGACTTAATTTTGATTTTTAGCTTTTAAGTGTATTTTTTAAATTCATCAAACTTAATCTTAAAAAATATAATTTGTTTGAATTTTAACACCAGTGTGAATACACCTTTACCCTGCAGTTGCACTGGTGACTCACTGCATTTTAACGCGAACGAACTATATACGAGCTCGTTGAGGTGAGAAGAACGATTTTACTGGTGGTAGGGCCTCTTGTGAGTCTGCGCGGGTAGGTACCACCGCCCTGCCTATTTCTGCCGTGTAGCAGTAATGCGTTTCGGTTTGAAGGGTGGGGCAGCCGTTCTAACTATACTGAAATCTTAGAACTTATATTTCAAGGTGGGTGGCGCATTTACGTTGTAGATGTCTATGGGCTCCAGTAACCACTTAACACCAGGTGGGCTGTGAGCTCGTCCATCCAACCTTTTTTTTATTGCCTTTGTAGGCAGACGAGCATACGGCTCACCTGATGGTAAGTGGTCACCGTCGCTCATGGACGTCAGCAATGCCAGGGGCAGAGCCAAGCCGCTACCTACCATAAAGTACTCTCCGCAAGCCTCGTTTGAAGAAGGACATGTCATAGCGCTCGGAAAACACCGTGGAGGGGAGTTCATTCCAAAGCCGAATGGTACGTGGCAAAAAATATCTTTGGAAACGCACTGTCGATGAACGCAGCGGTTCCAGATAATATGGATGAACTCTGCTCCAGTGGCGGGAGGTGCGATGATAAAAAGGAGATGAGGGGATCATCTCGAATAATTACTCAGAGCATTCCCCATGGACCATGCGGTATAAAACACAGAGAGAACCGAAGTCCCTCCGTAGACCCAGAGGTTCCAAGCAATCCGCGAGAGCAGGACTATCGACCATCCGAACAGCCCGTTTCTGTATGGAGTCAAATGGAAATAGCTGGTATTTGGGAGCCCCGGCCCAGAGGTGAGATCAGTACTCCACGCGAGGTCGGACCTGCGCTTTATAAAGCGCAAGTCTCTGTCCAGGCGTGAAATACCGCTTCGCTCTGTTGAGGACTCCCAACATTTTAGAGGCCAATTTGGCTTTACCTTCCAAATGACTCCGAAACTGGACATCGCTCGAAATATCGACCCCCAGAATCCCGATACTCGCGGAAAGCTGCAAGGATACTCCTTGAAATTCCGGCGCCATGAAAAAAGGATCCTTCTTCGCAGTGAACGCGCAAACCTGTGTCTTCAATGGGTTGAACTGAACTGAATTCAGTTCACCCCACTTGGAGACCCGCCCCAGAGAGTTCTCCACTTCAGACACAAGTTTTAATCGCCTCTCGTGTACAACGCTTCGAGAGAGACTCTGATGGCCGATATATCGCGCATTCCCCGTGCTATCATCCGCATAGCAATGCATGCCATCAATAGATAGCATGTCATTGATATGCAGTATGAAAAGCGTGGGGGAGAGCACCGAACCTTGTGGAACACCAGCGTTGATGGTCATGGTATCGGAGCAGCAGCCGTCGACGACAACTGTGACGCTCCGTCCATCTAAAAAGCTAGCGATCCACTTGCAGAGTCCCTCAGGGATCCCGTAAGCTGGAAGCTTCGATAGAAGTGCCCTATGCCAGACCCTGTCGAAGGCCTTCGCGATGTCAAGGCTCACAGCGAGAGCCTCGCCCTTGCTTTCCAAGACTTTAGCCCATTTATGTGTGAGGTATACAAGAAGATCGCCAGCTGAGCGACCATGACGGAAACCGTACTGCCGGTCACTGATCAGCTGGCGATCCTCAAGATACTTAAGAAGTTGGATGTTTATGATTCGCTCCATCACCTTGGAAAGCAAGGAAGTTATCGCGATAGGTCTGTAATTCGAGGGGTCCAACCGGTCACCCTTTTTGGGGATAGGGTGGACATGAGCAGTCTTCCATGAAGACGGAACCCTGTTGGTATTGTACGAGAGGCGATATAGACGCGTTAGCGCGGGTGTCAATTCAGGGGCGCATGTTTTTAGAACCACTGCGGGGATGCAATCCGGCCCCCTCGACTTATGGACATCAAGAAGCCGAAGCTCCTGCCTGACCGCACGCTGTGTGATGCGAATCTCAGGCAAGGAGCTGTCACACCGGGAGATGTTGGACGGCGTGGCTCCTCCGTCATCCAAAGTCGAGTATGAGGCAAAGAGCTTGACCAGAAGGTCAGCCTTCTCCTTCGCACTATGAGCCAGACTGCCATTGGAAAAATACAACAACTACTACTACTGACATTTGACAAGTACATAATTTCAATAGTANAAACTGTTTAGAATTTGCATTATATGTCATGTCGCCGCGTGTAGAGTAAGGACGCTGCAGATATGGGCGAGACGTGAGGCGATTAGTAAATCTCAAAAGAAAAAAATTACAAAAATTGTGTCAAAAAATGCTATAAATTTCAACTGTTCATAGGCCGAGCTGTTGAACCTTTTTTTATGATTGAAAGATTACTGGTGGCTCGGAGGCCTTTCCAGTTTCACCAGGACAGGTTGGCGAGCAAAGGCTCAGCCAGGAGCGGTGGGATTTGCTAACAACTGCCCGAGCGCCTCCGAAGGAGACCTAACAACTCAAGAGCAATTGCTTCGCGAATTAATCTACTACCGGATCGGAATCGCGACCCGCTGAGAAAATCCGGCGAGAAACTCAGCTGATGCATGGGTTAGGTTGCACGGCGACCTCTTTATCGAGTTCGACGAGTACGGTTACCGGGGTTCCTCAGCCTGCTCCTAGCGTTACAGTTGAAGGTATCTAATGCAAGAGTTATTGGATCTGATGGATCCGTAAGGCGTGTCTAGGGCGACGATGGTGACTTGCTCCTGTGTGATCAGGATTCGGGGAATAGTCAGCGGCGGCAATGATAAGGTGATTATCATGACGCATAGCCTTATCGAAGTAACGTTCCGACACTGACTTCATGTGTTTGCGGATCGATTCGAGGCCCAGGTCAACGTGCAGGTTTTTTTTTTTTATTGCTAGATGAGTGGACGAGCTCAAAGTTCGGTCGACGTTCCTCGCGAACCACGGAGCCCCGACGGCTAACTAGCAAAGGCGGGATTGTAGGGATTGGAGAGTGTCTGTGTGCGTGGGCCGCGTGAGCGAACACCACACTCGTGTAAGTCATGATCTGTTGAACCTGTATTTGTGCTCATGGATGCTCAACATAGTAACCGAGCAAACTTCACGAGTATACCTTGCAGAGAAACTTATGCAAGCAGCTGCCAAATGTCGCACCTGTACAACCCTATCAGGTCCGTGCACCAGATGCCCTCCGGATGTTCCGCTACCAGATCGTAAATTTCTCTCTTCAAATTTTCCAATTTAACCAACTTTGAACTGCTCGTACCTGGATAAATCGTAATTTACAATTACATGATAATATCCTATATTAGGTACATTTTTATAACATTTTTCGGATAGTAAAAATGAAAATCAGCTTTTTCGTGCCTGACGGTACAATTGTAACGTGCAGTGATGTAGGTTACGCGAACATTAGGACGCGCACTCACTAGCAAATCTGTTTCGGCTGTAAAATATATACATACATATCCTGGACCAAAAAAATTCCAATCCATTTGTAGAAGGCAACAGGGACACAGTCCAGGCCATCGGATATGTTTACCAACTTGTTTACACATTGTCCTGTAAAGGGAATCGTATTCTCGACCAAGACTTTTTAGGTAAGTATAGGCCAACGTTCAGAAGTGTGGTAATCATACACTATTACTGGGGAATGCGGCTAATAATAATTAAACATATTATAATTAGTGATTATATTATACCGGGGAGGTCAGAGTCGATTCACTTTCAACGGACTTTCGGGACGGAGTGAATGCTACAGATTTGCGAGAAGGGATTTACTTAGGTTTTTTTTTATTGCTTACATGGGTGGACGAGCTCACAACTCACCTGGTGTTAAGCGGTTACTGGAGCCCATAGACATCCACAACGTAAATGCGTCACTCACCTTAAGATATAAGTTCTAAGGTCTCAAGTATAGTTACAACACCACCCTTCAAACCGAAACGCATTATTGCTTCAAGGCGGAAATAAGCAGGGCGGTGGTACTTACCCGTGCGGACTCACAATAGGTCCTACCACCAGTTAGGTCGAACATCTGTTTGGAACAGGGCATTATTGAACCGAGTTCCGGTGAGTGATCTAGTCACTCCTCGTACCTACGCACCGTGACGTCACCCGGGAACAGTCCCGGGCGCGGCGCCACGCGAGTTCGCATCAGGTCCGGAATGACGGACCTCGGAATGGAATACTTGTCCGATTAACGACGTATATACTCACTTGAAGAAGACTGTCTGCCGGAATCGTTATCTTGCGAGGAGGTCCTGCCAGTACTCTCGTTACCCCAACTGCTTTCGCAGTCATAGGCCGGTATTCTCTTCCTCATAAAACTTCGTAGTGCATCTTGAGAACAAATCGTCGAGTCTTGGGTACTGACTCGGTGCTGAGGTGTGCTGTCCGCTGAGTCAGTATTGTCAGTCAGTTTCAGTTCAACCATTTTTTTCTCTACAGTGTTTTCCACATTTTTGGTCGCGGCTGCTTTCGGTTTAGTGTTTGGATTCATTTCTGTTTCTTTTTTGGCGATGAATGTATTAACTATCAAGTCATTCATTGGCACACTTTGTCTTTTACCTTTCCTGTAAATTAAACAATCTGTGTTGACAATATGACAACAGAAGTACACATCAGGAGTTCGCTGTCCGTGACCGCGAGCCTCACATCAGTTTAACGTTTGAAGTTTTGGGCCTTATTAGTTTAACGCACGTATCGGAGTCATGATTATAGGTTATCTTGTATGGTCGTGCTGAGTGGTGAGCAATTGGAGAGGCCTATGTCCAGCAGTGGACTGCTATAGGTTGATGATGATGATGATGATTTGCTGTTATTTTATTCCGTTTTGTATAGTTTTCAGTAAATAACAAGCAAGACTGAAGTTCTTTTTGGTCCATATTTTTAACTTAAGAACACTTTAACGTTGCGTGACGTTACATTCTCCTGTCAGCCAGTCTTTAAGATATTGTAAGAGAAATACGTCCCCAGCCTCCGGTCTCGGCAGTTCGACCTCACGTGTGAGACACGCGTGTTATCGCTAGGACGCGACTCCTCCCATAGTACTTATTTTATATATTGGTATATCGTGGTTTAGTTCAATTCCGATGGTTAAAACCTCACAAATCAATTATACTTACACTCTGACATTGGTGGGAGCCTTTTGCTTCCTAACAAATTTATCGATGTGTTTGAGATTGTCAGGAACTATCAAAGTGAGCACAGGGTTGCTTGATACTCCTCCAAACTGTAAATAAACATTTATTGATGAATTCCCCTAACAATATGGTGCACTTCAGTACATAATTAAAATCTGTTTTTGTAGGAAATAATCACTGATGACTGTATCTTCGATTTTCATGTTCTATCACAGCCACGCACGGCAATAACGTCATTTTGCTTTTACAACACTTTAGTTAATATTCGCTTGCACCATTCACGTATGTTTAAAACTACTTTTACAATTTAATCTTGCATTTTCTGACGAATCGTGTTTTACAATTTTAGTCGCAAACGACTAATCACGGCGACACACTGATCTTTATGAAATTTCTAATTAGAGCATCGTCCTAACTACCTCCAAATAATTTAGAAAAAATATAATTGTGTATATTTTTCTCGAAACTCAAGAGGATCTACCGATTTCTTGAAGTCTGTTTCATCTTAACGATAATAATATTCCAGGTGTTAGCTTAGGGCCAACCAACTTGTCCGTTAAAGTTTTGTCTCAATTTATTTCAGCTGCATGGTATACTTTTGTCGAATATTGTCATAGAATATTGCGTACTGTTGTCTAGAGCATGTTGACACACCGGAGACTTATACTAACTATACTAAGCAGTCACTCTCTTGGCGTCTCCAATATGTAGTATTTACCCATCCCATAGCTCACGAAAACGCAAGTAAAAGGTTGTTATAATGCCACTTTCCAATACTTAAGCTAATAAAACATTCAAAACTTAGGACACTGTTGTAATAAGCATCTATCTCACGGTAATCTAACACAGTGACTCATATAGTAGTGGAGTTTATATTAGTAGTTGATGATTTTAATTCAATTATATTTCATGTTTATTTATTTTTATTTATTAATAATACTGACAAATTTAATTTTAACTAAATTTTATTTTGATTCAAATATTATGTAATTGTATGTGAAATTTTAAAGGCTTAAGTGGCTTGAAATAAACGCATTTTATTTATTATTTTATAAACTTCATTACTTAAAGCTACTTTTACAGTTTGATCTCACATTTAACATTTTCATTTAATTATTTCTTTACAGATACTTTAGGGGTTTCGTGGTCACAGACTACTTGGGTGTAACACACACACAACACTACATTTTAATGTTGGGCTACATCAATTTTTTCTATATAAAAAATGACATTCATGTTTCTTTCTGTTGAAATAATAAAGTGAGAGCAATAAATGTAAAATTAAACAGTGAAAGTAATTTTATTTATGATGATTAGGGAATCTATTTGAATGTTTGCTTTGTCTGATAATAAGTAGTCCCGGCTATTGTGTGTTGGGCTTCAAAGTCAATCCCCCGTCAGAGTCAGTATACATATATCAGATACTTGAAATTCAGGGTCTGGATGTTGTTGTTGTAAGTTATATGGGTTTCCGGTAATTAAATCATAACACTGAAGAAAATCTGAATTTGGAATGTTGAATGTAAAATGTTAATTATTTTTCACCAAAAAAAGGTTGAATCAGCTGATGTTCACACGCTGGCTTTTCTTTAAATTATAAGTTCACAAAATAGAAGTAAGTAATCTTTCCTTAGAAGATTAATCTTCTATAAATGAAAGATGTACATCATTTATTGTTAATATATTGATTGACTCCAAGAACTTCAAGTTATAAATGATACTTTTTAATTTTAAATTTTATGTACTTCTTCAATGAAATAATTAATGTTAAGACATTAACTACCACTATGGATTTTTCATAATTAGAGCAAAGTTTATTTTAATCATGGTATATATTAAGAACTTTAATATTATTAATTGTAATACTAATTCTTGCTTCAAGAGTCTGATAGTGGTTGTGGTGATAAATTGTAAGGTGGGGCAGTGGCTGTGATGTTTATGTATTATAGTAATTGTGTGTGTAACGGCAGTAAGAAATTTGCCATCTTTATCAATAAACAGATAGCAACATACCACACTATGCAGGCAGAAATTATTACTACCAACTATTGAACTCAATTCACAAAATCTCACCAAGAAACAGTCACTGCAGCGTTCTTTGAGGAAAGTGAGTAGATCTCGATATCCATATTTGGCTATTGGTATGTGCTCTCCCATCATACTGCGGTAGTCCCTCAATAATGAGCGTAGGTCCACTTGCGTAGGACTAGACACCACAAGGGACCGCAGGACTCCCTTCAATTTTTGAAGATCCTCCTCCATAATTGTTTCTGTTGCAATTTAGAAAAAGAGCCTAGTATACTCTTTCACCCATAATTTTTTAAAAAGTGTCATTTCAATATAGTTATCTTATCTTTGTAAGCATTAGAAGATGCTATACAAAATGTTTGTTATTTTAAGCTATCTAGAACATATGTATGCATAGAGCCTTCTAGTACAGTATACTTGCATATAACAAGTGTACTAATGTTAAACATTGCATAAATGTGTACCTACCAAGAGTAAGGTTTTACCCAAGCACTCAATATGATCTCTTGAGAATAAATGTCATGTTGGGCACATCTGATCAAAAATAAATTCAAGGTAGAGTGAAATTTTCCAAACCAAATGGATACCAGTATAAATGGATTCCATGGATACCAGTTACCACAGGGTCAGAAGCTTATTTTCGGGCATCGATAATACAGTAGACAGGTAAGAGGGATAAAATTATAAAATTGGTTGTATCATAACCGTGACAATTTATACATAATAAATTCATTTTGATGTTTCGCAAATTTAACGAAAACTCGACACTGTTATTAATTTCGAAAACAATATATAAACAAAACTTTAATAGTAATCGTCATACCTGTTGATTTCGCCTGAAAGAATATTGTAATTTTATGTAGATTTTCATCAAATAATCCAATAATTGCTACAATATTAGTGTATCTATTGATTGCATTTATGGTATTCTTTTAAATAATTGCTTCTGTTGTCTTTAAATAATGTTTTTTATGGTTATGTTTAATTCTTCTATTGGATATGCAAAGGAAACATAGCCCATAAAGAAAACTATTATAATACAAAGCCAAATCTTAAATTTAAATAAAATGAAAGGGATTTAAATCAGATCTACTTTATGTAACTATACTTGAGACCTTAGAACTTATATCTCAAGGTGGGTGGCGCATTTACTTCCTAGATGTCTATGTGCTCCAGTAACCACTTAACACCAGGTGGACTTTGAGTTCGTCCACCCATCTAAGCAATAAAAATAAAAAGATCAGATACAACAAAACCGTTACATACTGTTCTGTAGAAAAACATTCTAACTGTAGGATAATAAATGTAGAAGAGAATAGGTAAATTTTTATAATCCTAAAATCGTCTAAAATTTTTATTTATGAATTTCGATCCCGTTTGTTCTAGCGATCCTTCTTCAAAGATTTACCTTTCGGGCCGTGTACTGTCTAGTGTGTCTAGTGTCAAATAAAACACAAAAGTCAAAGTCAACTATGTAATGTTTATGTCGTTTCCTAAGATTTTCGATCGAATTTAATTACGTAAGGAATTAGTTTATTTTGCTAGAACATTATGTCCTTCTTCTTAAAACGCACTATTGGTGCGGGAAACGGCGTCGGACGAGCTATTTTAAACAGTACCAAAATACCTGGTGTCCAGCGCGTAGCGACAAAATCTACCGAAAAAACCCCAGTACAAGAGACACGACCAACTGTAGCCAAATTAGATCCACTGCAAAAGGCGCAGCTCGTCGACTTCGGCAAATATGTAGCTGACTGTCTACCCAAGTATGTGCAGAAAGTACAGCTGACTGCCGGCAACGAACTAGAGGTGCTCATCCCTCCGGACGCAGTCATCCCGGTTTTATCCTTTTTGAAGGACCACCACAGCGCTCAGTTTGCAAACCTTGTCGATATCGCTGGCATGGACGTACCCTCGCGCTCAAACAGATTCGAAATCATATATAACATACTTTCTCTACGTTACAATGCCCGAATAAGAGTCAAAACTTACACTGACGAGTTGACTCCTGTAGACTCAGCCTGCGATGTATTCAAGGCCGCAAATTGGTACGAACGAGAGATCTGGGACATGTATGGAGTATTTTTTGCTAACCATCCTGATTTAAGAAGGATTTTAACAGATTACGGTTTTGAGGGGCACCCTTTCAGGAAGGACTTCCCTCTAAGTGGATATGTAGAAGTTCGTTATGACGATGAGCAGAAGCGTGTGGTGGTCGAACCCCTTGAGTTGGCACAAGAGTTCAGACGCTTTGAACTGAGTGCACCATGGGAGCAGTTCCCTAACTTTAGAGCCAACCCTGTAACAGAGGAAGTAGTGAACCCGTCTGAGGATCAACCAAAAAAATAACAATCCATAACTGATTGTGCAATTTATCTGAAATGTAAATTTTAGTAACATCTTTCTCGACTTATATTAGTTCTGGAAAATATTTCAGAAAATTAATCTTACAATAAAGAGTAAAAATATAAAGAGATAATGCCTATTATTTTTTCAACCTTTGTTTGAAACAATTTTTGTATTGTTAGATAATTTGTTAAAATTGTAGTGATATTCGGATGACAAGTGGTGATGGTCCTATTAGTATAGATAGGAAATTAGCTTACCTTCCAGCTAATGTAGATATTACTAAAGACCATTTACAATAAAATGAATACTGCAGGGATCAATTTGTAATTTGACTGATGTATTTTTTTCCTACCTATGCTGATAGCCTTGAGAGGCTATATCGGCGTTACCCTAACGGGTAGGTGAGCTCTCGGGGCTCAAATCGGACGTGTTGCTAACACTGGCCCTAGCAAGAGCAGTGCTTCGCAGAATCTACCACCGGATCGGAACTACGACCCACTGAGAAAATCTGGTGAGAAACTCAGTGGGCTGTGTCTGAGGGTTAATTTGCTCGCCGAACTCTTCGACGAGAATGATGACCGGTACTTGAGGTACCTAAAAGCACCGGTAGTGGATTGGGAGGATCCGAAATGACGTCTTTTTGGCAACGGTGACTGATTAACATTCGGTCCGCAGGATCGATTATGTAGTTACCGCCGGCCACGACAGGAGAGTTTTCGTGTCGTGCCGCCTTCTCCAAGTGGCGCGTTGATGCCGACTGTATATACTTACTGATTGCGTCAAGCTCCAGGTTATTATGGAGATGGACCGATGTGTTGATTTAGAATTGTAAAGCAAAAGTTATTGAATGGATATTTTGGCAGTTCTCAGTAATGTAGATGTGTTCTACATTTTTAAATTATGTTATTACTTAGATGGGTGGAGGAAGAGATTACGGCCTACCTGATGTTAAGTTGATACTGGAGCCCATAGACATCTACAACGCAAATGCCGCCACCAACCTAGAGACATGAGTTCTAAGGTCTCCGTTTTAACAATACAACGGCTGCCCCACCCTTCAAACTGATAAGCAATAGTGCTTTACAGAAATAGGCAGCGTGGTGGTACTGAACTTTTTTTTTTTTTTATTGCTTACATGGGTGGGCGAGCCACAGCCTACCTGGTGTTAAGTGGTTACTGTAGCGCATAGACATTTACGACATAAATGCGCAACCTTGAGATATAAGTTCTAAGGTCTCAAGTATAGTTACAGCGGCTGCCCCACCCTTCAAACCGAAACGCGTTACTGCTTCACGGCATAAATAGCCAGGGTGGTGGTACCTACCCGCGCGGACTCACAAGAGGTCCTACTACCAAACTACGAACTACGCAAAATATTTTTTTTTCGGGTTATTTAATAATAAGGAGATGATGACCGAGCTTTGCTCGCTTTTTTGTTGATAACGCCATCTTGTTGTGTCTTTAAAACGGTTAGTTGCCCTCAATTAAGAAAAATAGTATTATTATTCGCCAATAGATGTCGGGAAGAGTTGATTATTGAAAACACGAATAATACATTTTCTGAAAATAAATCGTAGCTAGATCGATTTATCGCCCCCGAAATCCCCTGTATACAAAATTTTATAAAAATCGTTGAAGCCGTTTCCGAGATTCAGATTATCTATATTTTAATATACAAGAATTGCTCGTTTAAAGGTATAAGATTTTGCGGGTTTGATTTTTATTACATGGTGTCATTCCTTCACTGTGGAAGTAAATCGTGAACATTTGTACATATTTCATTAGAAAAATTGGTACTATTGGTATTGGCCTGCGGGATTCGAACATTGCTCGATACGAATGCACCGACAATTTCTTTTAGTCGTTCTTATTTTTAAATATACTTCAAAAATTTTGCTAGTTAACTTTGCCTGTACAATGCAGAAGACATTTAAAATAAGGCATACAAAAGACCAATAAGGAATCTTAATTTTCTTCTTGCCCCTATCCGACATTATGTGAGGTCAGCACAGCATGCTGCATAGACACGTATCCTCCTTGGGTTACATCTCCAGTAGTATACCCACCGCAACGCATCATAAGTACGGACGTTGCCAGTTTCTTCTTTTGGTTCTATAATTTGCATTCTATTATTTACCCGTATATATAAAATATACATTTCTAAGTAAAAGAGCAATATTCGTTATGAACAAGAATAGGTATTAAAATGACATAAACCAATTTGTGTATTTAACTTTATTGATAATATCTCTAGCCCTAGCGTCTATACCGATATCTCTTGAAATGAAACCAAAGTTGAAAGATGTTGTTGTGGAAGTGACAGCGGAAGCCTCGCTTGTAGGAGTACTCCCACTCGCGGTTGACGATCTTGAAGGCGATGTCCTCGTAGGGGGGGCCGGCGTGAAACCGCAGCACTGCGAACTCCGCGTTCTCGGGGCACGGCTTCTGCAACGTGCGGCACCGTATTACCATACTGCCATACTACTATACTGCCATACTACCATACTGCCATAATAACATACTGCTATACTACCATACTGCCATACTATCATACTACCATACTGCCATACTACCATACTGCCATAATATCATACTACCATACTGCCATACTACTATACTGCCNTCTCGGGGCACGGCTTCTGCAACGTGCGGCACCGTATTACCATACTGCCATACTGCCATAATACCATACTACCATACTGCCATACTGCCATAATACCATACTACCATACTGCCATACTGCCATACTACCATACTACCATACTGCCATACTACCATACTGCCATACTACCATACTGCCATACTACCATACTGCCATACTACCATACTGCCATACTACCATACTGCCATACTACCATACTGCCATACTACCATACTGCCATACTACCATACTGCCATACTACCATACTGCCATACTACCATACTGCCATAATACCATACTGCCATTTTTACAAGAATGAGGAACAACCTAGATAGATTTTGTCGTCGTGGCCTAACGGATAAGACGTCCGGTGAATTCGTGTGTAGCGATGCACCGGTGTTCGAATCTCGCAGGCGGGTACCAATTTTTCTAATGAAATACGTACTCAACAAATGTTCACGATTGACTTCCACGGTGAAGGAATAACATCGTGTAATAAAAATGAAACCCGCAAAATTATAATTTGCGTAATTACTGGTGGTAGGACCTCTTGTGAGTCCGCACGGGTAGGCACCACCGCCCTGCCTATTTCTGCCGTGAAGCAGTAATGCGTTTCGGTTTGAAGGGTGGTGCAGCCGTTGTGACTATACTGAAACCTTAGAACTATATCTCAAGGTGTGTGGCGCATTTACGTTGTAGATGTCTATGGGCTCCAGTAACCACTTAACATCAGGTGGGCTGTGAGCTCGTCCACACATGTAAGCAATAAAAAAAGCAATAAAAAAAAAAAAAAAGATAAACGTTGATCACATACGAGAGAAAACTCCGGTGTCGAGTTTTTGTCGATGAGGTCCGGATAGAATATGTTGAATTTGTATCCCTGGACGATCTTCGGGGGAGGGTTGTCCATGTCGTAGTGGGTCTGGTTGTATTTGTTCCACTCGAAGCCGGTGTGGACTCTGCGGACACAGATGTGATGTTAATAACGAGGCTCGGGCGGGGGTCAGTACGGACACAGTACGGGTCGGTACGGGGTCGGTACGGGGTCGGTACGGAACGGTCCGCGGGGATATAGTTCGTTGCCGACCCTTGTTCGGGGGCTGCACACAGTACCTAAATAACGCAAAATTTTTACAAAAATGAAAAGCTTTGTCAAGAAAATAAAATTAAAATATCTTCAAGTCTATACTTATATACTTATAGTCACATTTTGATAAAATTATGAGTGCACATGAAAAGCATTACTTCTCAAAAAAGAATAATCAAAATCGGTTCATCTATAAAAACTCGGTTAAATAGTTAATAGTAATTGTAATAATGCTATAGGCTTCATGAGATGACCTGTTGAAGTATCTCGGTTTCCTGGGCCTGTACTTGTCGGCCCACAGACAGGGCTGGTCCGGCAGCGCGTGCTCCAGGGCGAAGGGCGCCGTGTCCGGTGCGGGGGCGCCCATGGCGCGCCGGGCCTCCGCCTCCAGAGACTCCGCCCCTCCGCCCGCTCCCGGCCCCGCCGAGCTGCCTTCTGGTCGTCCCTGTTCATACATCGACAACATTGAATAAGTCTGTGCCGGGGCGCAGTGATGTCACTACGGAGTCCGCCTTGTCCGACCACGCAAGGGTTAGAACGTACCGCGGGGGCGCGTCCCCGGGTCCGCGCGGCGCGCAGGTAGTGCAGGCGCTGCAGATCCGCCAGCGGCTCGGTGAGCAGCGTGGCGGGCTCGAGGTCGCGGTCCGTCAGCAGCGCGGGCGAGTACCGACCCGACCGGTACAGCGACACGCACTCCTCCTCCTCCTCCTCGTGCTCGTCCCCCTCGCCCTCGGGCGCGGTCCCCCCGCCGTCGGGCGCGGCCCCCCCGCCCTCGGGCTGCGCGGGCTCGGGGCTGGCGGGGGCGCGGGGCGCGGGGGCGCGGGGCGCGGGGGCGACGCCCTGCTCGCGCTTGAGCAGCTGCAGCTTGCGGCGCAGGTTGTGTCGGTGCCGCTCGCGCAGGCGGGCGCGCGCGCGGTGCGCTGGCGACACAACGCGCTACTTTACTCTCTGTTTTAGATGAATGTGTTGCATTCGGGCCTCTGTAGGTACCGAGCGAGCGACTCCTGGGGCCGCTCAGCAGCCTCAGGGGCGGCTACATTTATCCATTGATTTATCGATGAGTGGTCAATTAACTNCAACGCGCTACTTTACTCTCTGTTTTAGATGAATGTGTTGCATTCGGGCCTCTGTAGGTACCGAGCGAGCGACTCCTGGGGCCGCTCAGCAGCCTCAGGGGCGGCTACATTTATCCATTGATTTATCGATGAGTGGTCAATTAACTTAGAACTTATATCTCAAGGTGGGTGGCGCATTTACGTTGTAGATGTCTATGGGCTCCAGCAACCACTTAACACCAGGTGGACTGTGAGCTCGTCCACCAATCTAATAAAAAAAAAAAGGAAAAAAAAGGGCCGCACGAGTCGTCTACGCAGAGTCTGAATTAATTGAAGCGGTCACCACATTTTTTTATTGTTTAGATCAGCCTTTCCTAAAGTGGGCGATAGCGCCCCCTTGTGGGCGCTAAAGACTTTAAGCAGGGCGGTAGGAGACCCAGAAAAAAAAGACTTAGACACCGATTGAGCTCTCGTTATAGTGGTTTTTAATTAGATGAAAAAATGGGGGCGCTAAAAAATAATTTATTCTGAAAATGGGCAGTAGACCAAAATAAGTTTGGGAGCTTGGTTTAGATCGTCTTAGATGGGTGAAAGAGCTCACAGCTCATCTGCTGTTAAGTGGTTACCGGAACCCATAGACATCTACAACGTAAATGCCGTCGCTCACCTTGAGATACGAGTTCTAAGATATCAATTTTTACAGTACAACGGCGACCCCGCCCTTCTAACCGAAACGCATTACTGCTTCGCGGCAGAAATGGGCAGGGCGGTGGTGAACCCACAAAGCGTCCTACCACCAACCCCGTCTTCAGAAAGTAACGGTTAGTTCTAAGACGACAGCTGGCAGGGGCATATTGTGGACGAGTGGACAGCAGCATGCGCGCCAGAGAGCGGTTACCTTTCAGCTGGCTGAGCAAGCTCTCCCAGTACCCGATGTCGACGCCGTCTCTCCTGCCGGATATCTTCTGCTCTATCTGCGTCTGCAGCGCCTCCAGCTGAGCTCCGGTCTTGCCTTTGAAGATCTGTAATGGTAGAGATCGGGTAAGATCGAGTGACCGGAACCGGAGGGGCGCGCCGCGTGCGTCCGTCTGGCGCCTTGAGTAGGGCTGCCACCCGTACTTTATAATAAACTATTGTACGCTATCCTTTATGTGAACAATAAAGTACACGAAAATACTTTATTTGGCATGATTTGGTTCCTTCGGATTTTGAAAAGTTTAGTCATATGTATTGTTTCGTTAAGCGAAATACATCGATTGCTCAATCGATGTCGCCACTCACCAACGCTACATCACCTAAGCACTCGTTGTTTTTACAAATATTCTGACCGAACTTAACCTCATATGTCACTGTCATTAATTGTCACAGTCCTGTTTAATTTTTTCAATTGTAATAAAAAATGTCTTTAAACATAATAATAGTAAAAAATAAATTGTACTTTATTTTAATACTATGTACTTTTTGTTCCTACCTGTAATAACCAATGTACTTTATCTACAAAAAGAAGGTTGCAACCCTAGCCTGGAGTGTAATAGTGCAAAGAGTGGAAGTACTTGTGTGACGTCATCGGCGACGGCCCTGTGCACGCCGTCCCTGCGCGCGGAGGGCGCGGCCACGGTGCGCAGCTTGCCCAGCTCGTCCAGCACGATGGTCTGCACGTCCTCCCAGTACGACTGGTTAGATTCCTTCTCCAACTCTTTGTAAACCTAACAAAAATATTTGTATATTATATGATTTATGTTTTCTATCCTTTTCTACCATCTATATGGACTTTTTGGCGGGAACACGAGGAGTGAAGTTGTGTGACAAAACACTACGAGAATTATTTAACTCATGAATAAACCCCGAACCACAGCCCCCCGACCCCGACCACGGTGGGTGGCAAACCGTTCATATCGCGCGGCTGATGCCTACTCTCTGGAGAATGAAGATAAATAATCACGGACATATTAGGTAGGTATATTAGGTAGGTACGTAATTTAATTTAATGATATTCGAACAATGGCAAAGTGAGTAGAGTGAATACTTTTGCCAAGGCCTTATTACAACTTCGTATAAATCATCAGATGAGTCCAACACCCTCCTATCGGGGTAGAGCCCCCACAGGGAGGCCCCGAGCTGGCCGTGTCTTGTGTCGGTACTAGAGTGAGTGAACAAGTCCGATTGTGCTGGTGTAAGCTTTGCTCAGCTTTACGGGTACTGGAAGTATTTTATACCTTGATGTCTTCAAGCAAGTCCTCGAGATCTTGCATCTGCAGCCCGTTGAGGTAGGTGTAGGGCTCGTGCATCTCCAGAGCATCCACGCACTCCTCTGAGCTCACATACCACGCCAGCAGGTCTATCGGCTTCGCTGTTTGAAGGAAACAAGTGGTGTGCATAGTACTGCATAGTTGTGAACAACATACAAATATCACAAGTGAGGATAAATATTTTATTGTGCGAGCGGTCATTTCGACATGAAGTTCCTATCGCGACTTTGAATTTATTTTAAAACAATTTTTAGAACAGTAGCATTATTTGTGGTGTGATGCTGTCCACTCGTCTGCAAACTAATAACAATCCTATAAGCAGGTTTCAAGATTTCGCAAATGTGTTTTATTTACTGGTGGTAGGACCTCTTGTGAGTCCGCGCGGGTAGGTACCACCGCCAGGCCTATTTCTGCCGTGAAGTAGTAATGCGTTTCGGTTTGAAGGGTGGGGCAGCCGTTGTAACTATACTTGAGATCTTAGATCTTATATCTCAAGGTGGGTAGTGCATTTACGTTGTAGATGTCTATGGGCTCCAGTAACCACTTAACACGAGGTGGGCTGTGAGCTCGTCCACCAAACTAAGCAATAAAAAAAAGTGATGCCAAGGGTCGGAATGTCCCCCAAATTCCAAAATAAATTGTTAGGATCAAATCCGTCATTGTAAGCATCCATCAAGTATCTTATGTTCCATGATAGCTACTCACAACTTGCATTTTCACATTTTTAATGGTACTAGTGGTCCCCCAATAGTCGAAATTCGACTATAATTAATTGAAATTATAAGTTTAAACATTATTATGGTTCTATTGTCAAAGACTATATATTATGCTTCTATAATCACAGATTTCGCCAAGACTACACTATAAACATATAATATTGAAGACAAATAATATTAATTTATTCTCAATTTAACCACAGACTTCAAATATTTAAATGAATTTTTATGCATAATCAAAAGATTAACATTTTGCACCCCTTCTCTATATTTTTTATAAATGTGAGAAATTTCATACTCCTCCCTCCGCGCAAATTTCGTAAAAAGTACCAGTAGGTATAGCTTTTAGTGTTGTAGGTAAACAATCACAAAATATAAAGAAATAATGACTGTTGGTCTCCCCTTAAGATAATGCTTTATTGTGACTGACCTCGTCCATCCCGGATCCTTATCTGTGTGCGCAGGGTGGCCTGGTGCAAATGGAAGGCATCCTCGTGGCGCGCCCAGCTGTGGAACTGCGCGGCCTCACGAGCGCGCGCCGCCGCCCCGGCCTCCGCCTCTCGGGCTGCGCGCTCCGCCTCGCGCTCCAAGCGGCGCTGCTTCACCTACACACACACACACACTCACAGACATATCTCGAAGCAGAAACAGCAGTGTCGCCAATGAAATCCACTGCCACCAGGCAACATGAACATGATACAATCATAAGATATGGCAGTCGTGTGCAACGTACGCCAGAATTAGCAATGAATAATGTAGCGCTATTATTTTTTTAAATCTTGTAGTGTTCAGCTTATTGGCACATATTAGGCATAAAATACCACAGGGTTTTTAAAAAAAAGTACTGATAAAAAAACTTTAACTTAAAGGAAACCTAAAACAGAAATCAATGCTAAATTCACAGTAAAATAATTTGAAATGATTATTTATAGATGCTATTAACTTATTATTTATTGCGCGCCCTAAGTTCGATACCCACCTACCTTTAACCAAACTGCGCAAACGTCGGTATTCCGACTCTCCGCACCTTATAGCCATATTAATAAAGTCGATATATCAACGGTACGCGCTCAAAGAGTTATGATTTATTTTACAAACTATTCTTATGCACAATTTAAAACAAAATAATTATATTCATTACAATTTACAAAGTAAATATGCCATTATCTATAGTAGTTTTGTACTGGTAATATAAGTAATATGTACTGGTTTACACCCATGTTGGAATGGCCCACAATATTATTACACTCTTGGCTCAATGCCATAATTGAAACCGGACAGTAATGTTCTTAATATTTAGTCTACAATTGATCACGATATACTACACAGTTCCCAGGTCAACAAGATCTATACAATAATATACAATAGGACAGCGCACAGACTGTTTGTCAGTTTTCATTCTACCCCACCTAGACCCTGTAAATGTTTAGAATGTCTGCGTCTCATGAACAACTCCCATAACTTTATCATTTGCTATACTTTATATTTATAAAGCCTCATGCCTATCTTAAGCCTATGTCTATTATCAAATCCTTACCTTTTCCAATTCGATCTTATTTTCTAATTGTTTCTGTCTATTCAAAGCTTCAAGTTCTTCTCTGGATACATTTTTCACACCTTCTTTAGCAAGTTTTTTAGCCCAGACAAATGTATTGGTCAGTGCAGAGTCTCCAAATGGGTTGTCTTGGTTAGTGTAGCATTGGTACTCATTGTCCCAGCCCATACGCTCGCGGCGTTTCCTTTCTTTTTCTTGCTTTTCACGAAGACGCCTCTCCCTTTAAATTAAATTAAATAAAAAGGTAATTGTATCAGTAAAACAATTTATTACTACAAAAAGTAATTGGTAATGACAAAACTTGGAAAGAGTGAAAGAGACATACAAATTATTGTTAGTTTAGTTGTTATACTATTTAACACTTATTGTTTTGTGATATTGTTGTTCTTTTGACTGCCAATTTAAACTTGAATAAATTCTATATTTGGAGCTTGGAGTTAAAGTATGTTATTAGAACAGCATGGATTGAGTACAAAAATTTACTTTCTAATATCCTCAAAGTGCATATAAGCCATAGCAACCATAGTCAATCCACCATCAGCATAATTAGGAACAATATATAGTTTAAAAAGTATTGACATATTAATAAAATCATGATGGATGCATGCTACAATGAAGGAAACATAACTTAATAATATAAATTTTAATATCAAATCCACAAAACTAATAAATTTGTAAGATTTGTAAGAAGGTAGGGCTTTCATCCTGCCTATATGCATCAAACACCAAAAATACCTTCCAATGTAAGGGGTGGGACTGCCATTGTATTGTTATGGCAGTATGAGTAGTGCCATCAGTTCTCAAATAGCAAAAATGGATATTGAAAATACCTATAGAAATGGTCTGGAAAATAGTAGACATAGTCGTCTTGACAATAAAAAGCATTGCAAAGGCAACATGGAGTTAGTTAATAATCAGTTCTACACAAAGTGATACAATGGACAGTACTCATGAAGCAAAGCAAAAGAAATGAATAGTGATATTAAAGTTTACCTTAAGCATTTTAATAATTATATATTTTTAATTAGTATTTCATTGAAAGTTCTTCTTTTTCCTGAGACTTCAACAAAATTTTATTTATGAATAAATAAATGAAGAATCTAACATCCACCATAAGATTATAACCTCGAACCTAAAATGCATAGCTGCTTCAAGATATAAATCTGCAGGATGGTATCCATAATTACAACAGACTACTACTAGTACTTAATGAGGCAGGGACTAGTAGCTAAACTAGCCAGGGTCTTATACCATTAAATTCATTAAGATAAGAAATAAATTGGCTAAGTTCATATCTCAAAACAAAAATGTATACCGACTACGGCATTCAAACACTGGCATAGTCGTGTTGCTCAAAAAAAGTACAGAAGTCCTATTTGTCAAACCACAATGAGTTCAAGATTGTTAAGCCAAATTTCGCAATTCAGATTCTCGACCCATTTTTCTAGTATCTACTATTATTACCTTTTCTCCTCAGGAGTTTCCTTCGCTTTGAGCATCTCTTTCTGTTTACGTTTCTCTTCTTTGAGTCTTTGTCTTTCGGCCTCCAGTTTTTGCAAGAATTTCAATTCTTCTTCATTGCTGTCACTAGAACTACTACTACTACTGCTGCTGCTAGAAGAGTGTCTTTTCTTTTTCTTAGTCTTTTTACGCTTTTTTTCTCTGCTTGTAGAACTATGTTTGGACGTGAGCGACTTTGACCTGTGAGTCTTGTGACTGGATGATCGACTCCTGGACCTTCTGCTATCTTTACGTTCTTGGTATCGTTCCACCGAATGACTCCGTGATCTTTCGATACGACGTGTATCAGTTCTTGAAGACCTAAAATATCCAAAATATTTATTTTGCAAATATTTAAATAACTATGTGTACATATTTAATGTATTAAATACCTCATAGTTGAATGGTGAATTAAAAACATAATAGGCATTCAAAATTTTTTATAAAATCATAAGCTATTCAATTAAAGTGAATCTAATATACTCACATATTTATTATTTGATTTGATCTAGAGACAGAGTAGACCTTGAATATTAATAAATATTAATCTTTCTTAATAAATTTAAAAGAGATAGACGTACAATTCGTAGAAATTGATCTTAAAATTATAAGATAAATTAAAATTTTAATATTGTGTAGATGATCTTGTCATTTGTCAAGTGAAAGACAGTAAGTGGCAAGTTCCGTTTTTTCAACTATAAAAGCAAAGGTGTTATAACATACAACTTAATTTTTAGTTTTTAATGATGAAATGAGGTGTAGTTAATTTCTTTGGAACTGTAAGCAATTGGGTTGAAATTAATTGAAACGAGATGAGATGAGAGGAAATGAGGTCTCAATTTAAGATTGGGGATTTATTAATAACATCATGTAGCAAGACTAAACGATCAGAAATTGGCTGCAAGAATAACTGCATGGGAAGGGCCACAAGGGAAAAGAAAAAAGGGTCGCCCGATATCAAAATGGGAGAACGATATAAAAGCTATCGCTGGCCCTTGGTGGATACAGGTAGCCCAAAACAAAACCAAATGGAAGGACTTGGAGGATTGAATGGATTCCTGCTAAGCATTCGTGAAAATAAACAAACATTAAATACCTGTTTACTTTGTATTTTAGCAGGAAATAAAAAGCTTTTTATTTTATTGTAGTATTATTTAATATAACATAAGAAATCGAAATAGCCTCGCATGCACACGCACACTGATTTGAATGCAACGTATGAGCCAATTGTGGGAGATACTGTAAAGCGTAAATAATTCATGAATGGAAAATAAACATAGGCCTGGAGAATCCAGTCATCCTGTCAATAAAACAATTCGCACACTGGGTAGTTTTTATTTTGTTGCACTGTTGGGTATGCAGCACGTCACACGTGTCGTTAAAGGAACGAATACATTACACAAGACCAAAGCAATATAATACACTTAATATATGACCCAAGTTAAATTGCGTAGTAGTAGACTTTTTGACGGGAAATGCGAGGAGTGAATACGTGTGATTTGTTACATTTTTTCTATTTAGTGTTTCTTCAGGTTTAAGTTAAACTGTGGTTTATTAACTGTTTTATTGGAGTTTGAATATGAAAGTAATGGCAGGCAACACTTGACACATGTTACCATGTTAAGGTTACCAATTTCGAATATTGGAATTAAATAAATGTTTAAAACATAAATAATTGTCTTCTCTTCAGTGAAGACAATGACTTCTCATCTAGACACGGTCAGAGAAACATCTTAGAGTTTTATAAAAATAAAATATTATAATAGTGTAATAGTGTACAAAGTATTTGCAATATAATTATATTGACCATGAAGCAAAGTGTTTTTAAATAGCCCCTCACCTACAGAACCCGATCCCCTCAAATTTAACTGTCCGATATGTTTAATATCTGTGAAAGTGCACAAATGTGGGAAAATGAATCAAAGCTGCTGGACGTAATTTCTCGGGATCCTCCAAAAAGTCCACTGAAAAAATCTCAGTAAATGACCACCATTTTACTAAGATTATATTTCATCCCATATTAACTCATTTTATTTAATTTCATCCCAGTTGATTAATGCCTCAAATTAATCATCTTCATTTCATTTCACTCCATATTATCATTTTTCATTAAAAACTTAGATTAAAAATAAGAATATGAATTTAAATAAGACATGACTTAAAGGTCTTAGTGACCAGGTCATAAAATCCTTTAAAAAAATCATAAAAATTGTTTTCATCAACATTAAAATAAGACTTGACTTAAAGGTCTTAGTTACCAGGTCATAAAATCCATAAAAAAGTAACATAATGGTCAACAATTTTTAGATGAAATCTAAGACAAGTTTGATGTCTAAAAAGAGCTAAAAATGGAAAATTTTCAATCAATATATTCAATTAAAGGATTAATTACGAATGAACAAAGAACAATAGCCTAATTAGAATTACAAAAAATACGAAAATGTCATTCTTGCGTGGTTCAGAGAATTACGTGTGGAGCACGACCAGTGTCCTCGGGAAAGGAGCGACAGGTGCTGTATTCCAAGGGGTTAACAAGAACAACGGAGAACCTGTGGCTGTGAAAACCTTCAACCAACTCAGCCACATGAGACCTCATGATGTACAGATGCGAGAGTTTGAAGTTTTAAAAAAAGTTAAACATGAGAACATAGTTAAACTGCTCGCAATTGAGGAGGAACAAGAAGGACGGGGTAAAGTAATTGTGATGGAGCTTTGCACGGGTGGCAGTCTATTTAATATTTTAGATGACCCTGAAAACACATATGGTCTTCAAGAGTATGAGTTTCTCCTGGTCTTAGAGCACCTGACGGCTGGTATGAAACATTTAAGAGATAACAATCTAGTACATAGAGATCTTAAGCCTGGGAACATCATGAAGTATATTAATGAGGATGGTACTACAACATACAAGCTCACAGACTTTGGAGCAGCAAGGGAGTTACAAGAGGAGGAGCAGTTTGTATCGCTATATGGCACAGAGGAGTATTTACACCCAGACATGTATGAAAGGGCTGTCTTAAGGAAACCTGTGGGAAAAAGTTTTGGTGCTACAGTGGACCTTTGGTCAATAGGTGTGACATTATACCATGTGGCTACAGGACAACTACCCTTTAGGCCATATGGAGGAAGACGAAATAAAGAAACTATGTTTTATATCACAACTAAGAAGGCTTCTGGTGTCATATCTGTGAGTTTAATTTAAGATACTAATCAAATAATTCACAAAATTACTATCGGTAAATAAAAATATAGTTGATGCTGTTGATACAACCATAAATATCAAATGTTCTGATTTATTTGTTTATTACTTGAAACTGATTCCTTAATTGACTTTTTCACTAAAATACTAGAAAAGTGAAAGGTTTGAAATATGAATATTTTCAATTTAAACATCTTCAAAAGAAACTGTATTATTTCAATAGGGGACACAAACAACTGAGAATGGTCCTATTGATTGGGCAAGAGAACTTCCACCACATTGCCAACTCAGTGTTGGCCTTCGCAAGTTAGTTACACCTCTCTTGGCTGGATTGTTGGAGGTGGATCCTCACAGGATATGGACATTTGAAAGGTTCTTCTCTGAAGTGCAAGTTGTGACCTCCACTAAGCCTGTCCATGTGTTTTATGTTAATAAAGCCACAAGTATAAAGGTAAAATAATAAAATATAATTATTAAAAATATCCAATACATCTGAACTACGTAAACAATACAATTGTGTGTTCTGAATTCATTTATTGCTTTGATGCTTAACTGCCAAGGAGTATGTTCAGAAAAAGTAACACCTTATGGTAGAGCCTCTTGTGAGCCCGCACAGGTAGGTATCACCAACCTGCAGATTTCTGCCGTGAAACAGTAATGTGTTTCGGTTTGAAGGGTGGGGCAGCCGTTGGATTATAAAACGGAGACTGACAACTCATGTCTCAAGGTGAGTGATGGCATTTACATTGTTTTCTATGGGTTCTGATAACCACTTAACACCAAGTGGGCCGTGAACTCATCAACCTATCAAAGCAATAAAAAACCTTCACTCAAGTAACACCAGTAACAACTGAATTTAACTTGATTATTGATTTGGCCCATCTAATGGCAAGTGATTACTATTGTTCATGGACAGCAACAATGCCAAGGATATAGCCAAGCTGCTATCTACTACTGAGGACTACTTCCAAACTTTCTTAGAAGAAGAATATGACTGTCACGGTGCTTAGGGAACACTAGTAGTTTATACGATGGTAAAAAGGACATGGCTTAAAATACTTAAACTATTATTACTGTATTGGTAAGTAACGCAAAGACAAAGAACTACATAAAATGAGTATTGCGGGGTCAAAATTCTAATTGTAGGTTTTAAATTTGCCTCATTACAATTGAATATGGTTTTTAAAATAAACTGAAAACATTATCATTAGCCAGTATTGAACTTGTGTTCTCTAACATACTTACCCATGCGTGACAAGCACAGTTCAATAAATAATTTCAAATGTTGTGCATTTTGGAATAGTTCTGCCGTGGAAGGAAGTTAATAATTACAAATGCCGCATCTAATTACCTCCAAACATTGCTTAAGACCTTGTTACAAGTTGACCTGAATACTTGAAACAATCGCCCACAATTATAGTTAGATAAAGAATATATATTGCACTATGCTAGTATAAATGTTGTTAAATAGATTTATATTAATTAGTTTTGTTCTACATTTATACCTACCTACAAACCAGAAAAATTGCAAAATAATTCGCTTATGAACAATGGTCTGCCAATCATCACTACATATATGTATATCTAAAATGGGATACAACAGAAATAAGCAGAAGCTTACTATCGATCCATGCAGACTCTCGAAGAGCATGTTCCATGACAGTGCATTGTGTTTTCACTTATGTTTAATGTTAGGTCTCATATCCTAAGGGACAGTGCAACATAAAGCTGCTGCCCCCCCCCAAAACACGCCTTGTTGGATCCACTCTCCATGCTTTTAGGCTCTTCAAGCATCGGTCACCGTCCTCATTAAACTCTTCAATTGCGATAAAGAGTTTGACGAGGGAACTGACCCATAGACACAACCCACTGAGTTTCTCGCCGAATCTTCTCAGTGGGTCGCGATTTCGAACCAGTGGTAGATTCTGCAAAGCACTGCTCTTACTAGGGTTAGTGTTAGCAAATTTTTCCAGATTAAGCCCATAAGCTCACGAATCCGTCCACGAAAAGCTGAAATAGTTCCTTAGGCTACCAGCGAATAGGTATGCAGTTAATGTTATGTTTGTACTATTCTCTACTCAATATATTTGCATACAACTTAATTTTGGTGTATGTAATAAATATATTTTTGCACTTACAATTTTATGCATATATACAATCATATCAGTTTTTTATCGTGGAGAATGAACATCATAATTGATTTACAATTAAAATTCTTTCGGCTTAATCTTATAGTATGAAAAAAATGTAACAAAAATATAATTGGTGGATCAGAGAACTAATAATAGAAAAATAAAGTCACCAAGACAAAACATACATAATCCCAATAAACTCAATCTTGTTAACTGTTAGTTCAATTAAGTTTGGCAGTCAAAGTTCAAACTTAGTTTCAAAATCAAGTCAGTAAAGTTGCCTACAACATGAGATTTTCTATAAACCGTCACTGTATTTACATTTATTGTACCACAGTGGTATTAGGATTAACTTGAAAGTCTAGGATTGTAATTGTGCATTGCATTCTTGTTTCGATAGGTATTTTTAAAACTGGAGGAGAAATACGAACATCTCCAGACTTACGTTTGCGAACAGACGAGCGTCGTGGCAGAGTCTCAGATCTTACTGTACAAAGATTGGCTGCTCACCTCCGAAGTCAACGAGAACACGCCCGGGAAGAACTACCCCGACACGAGCGCCGACGAGCCGCTCCTGCTCTTCAACAAGAACAACAACAACGTCAGCATGCCGGCCGAGCCCGACCCGCCCAAGTTCCCCGTGTTCCCCAACATGGTCTCCGTAGAGAACGACGCCAGTCAGGCCAAGGTCAGTTCCGGGGCGAACGAAGATAACAGGTGGGCCGCGAACTACTTATGTGCAGTGACTGAATCGATGATCGGACGCAGACGGCGTGCAGCGTCGGGCACGTGATGCGGCGCCGCGTGGAGGCCCTGTGTGCCGCCTCCGAGCTCTGCGGAGCCTGCGTGCGGCGCTGGGGCGCTCTGCTGGCCGCCCGCCTCCGCGCCGTGGCCGCCCGCGCCGAGCACCTGCACGCCAGGCGTCAGGCCGGCCTGCACATTGGCGCTCCGCGCGCTGTGTATGCTGGCGGGCGGCGCGCGGGCGGGGGGCGCGGGGGCGGCGCGCTGGCCGCCGAGACGGCGCGCTCTGCACGCGGGGGCGCGCGCTGGTGCGCCGGCACGCGGGGGGCGGCTGGGCGGCGGCGTTATACGTGGAAGCGGGGGTGGCGGGGGCGGCGTGCCCGGCGGAGCTGCGGCTGGCGCAGCGGGCGCGCGCGCTGGTGGAGCGGCTGCGGGACTCGTGGCAGCACCTGGTGCGGGACCGCGCCACGCGCTCGCTCACCTACAACGACGAGCAGTTCCACGTGCTGGAGCGCATCACGGTGGCGGAGACGGGGCGCCGCCTGCGGGCGCTGCTGCTCCGGGCGGCGCCGCTCGCGAGGGCGAGGGCCGACGCTATAGCCGACTGGTGCGTATGTTCTTCCGACTGCGAACACACCTATCTTCTGCATACTAAATCCAACTTGTATCTTTAACTCCAGTCATTTTCATTGAAATAAGAAGTAGATTGATTATTTTCGCAAGTACACTAGACAGCAAGACCTGCCCTTGACCGGTCCATGTCTTCCCGCAGGTACAAGGTGGCGCAGACAGTCTACCTGCAGACGCAGATCTTGGACAAGGACGTCTCCGCAGCCGAAATTAAGCTGGTCGCGTTGACGGAGAGGTTGCAAGATGCCGAATTGAAGATTCGCGACGCCGTCAGTGAAGCGGTATGTTGTCCCGGGGCCGCACGAGACAGTCGCACAAACTCAGCGTCGCTGCATCTGGCGCGTAATTCAGACCGCTATCATTCCGCTAACAGAACTATTTGTTCGACCTCGTTGTGTGACTTCACGTTGCTCCACAGTTTTGACGACAAGTCCTGGGTTTTTGTTTTTACAGAAAAATGCATCAAAAACTTCTGCAGCGGTGAAGATTGAAGCCAGCGCTGAGGGCGGAGTCCCAGGGCTCCGCGCGCTGGACGCGGCGCACGACGAGCTCGGCGCGGTCCTCCGCCACAACTCCACGCTGCTCGCGCGCCTAACCGCCCTCACGCACCACCTGCAGCCCTAGCACTCCGCCCCCGCCCTCTGCACTCCTGGGTCTCCACATCGAGTCAACCTCTCTGAGGAACTTCGTCAGCAATTCGAATCCATCCAGCTCCCTTGCATCAGCGATGTCGACGATGAGAACGGGGAGAGTCTCTCTGTGCACTGCAGTACACCATCCCCCGTAGCACAGAATGTAATTCTGAGCAGCACACGCCCTGCTTGTGAAACGGGGTCGGGTGTGAGCGGGGGCGGGGGCGGCGGGGCGCGGGGCGGGGGCGGGGCGGGCAACAAGGCCAGTTGTTCCGTCGCGTAGACTTGGAGCCGCCCTCTGTACTCGACTGACCTCCCGATCAAATTTTAATTGTATTATTCATATGAAGACTGAAAATGTGTTCCTTGACTAAACGTTCCTTAGTCCGCTCGGTATGATGATCTTATTTCATGTAGAAGGACGTGTTGTCAGATGTGTAAAATATCAATTAAGTATAAGTTGAATAAAGTGTATTATAAATTTTAAATAGGATTTGTGAGTAGTTGTAAATAATAATAAATAAATAGAATGCTCTTTCAGTGTCGCAAGTTGGTCCGTGCGGCCGACTGAGCGATTCGTTTTACTATCATTCCTGTAAAATAAGCAACAAAGTGACTGATTAACAATGGCGTCCCGGAAGTAAACGTTTCAAGTATATATACGTGTAACAAAATTCAAGGATCAGCGGGCACCAGAAGGTGGGTCTGTTCATAACTACTCAAGGAAAAAAGATACCAAATACTTTTTTAAATTACAGCAAAAATTTAATCTTTCGAAAATGAATACCTCTTAGGACATTTTTAACCTCAACGACCACATTTTTTCAAATATTTCTATTTCAAATTCAATTTATTCAATTTTTCTATAACGGAATCTTAAGTAGCACTTCTATCTATCACAACTTTTATAAATCCCCAAGTGCATGTAATTTCAAAAATCAAACGAAATTTATTTTTTCCCTAGAATGTTGAAAGATTTTTACTTCCGTCTACTTTGTCTAGAATAGTCTACAATCTAGATGATACTATGGCCAGTTTTTTTTAAATCAACGCAACTATCTATGATTCCAAAATGGTACAATAATCTAGGGAAATTAACCAACAAAAAAAGTTCACTATTTCTAAACGAGAACCAAATCACAAATTGTTGTTGTTGACAGTATATGAACAAGCACAGCCTTATAACACAGTAGTTCCCCGGACTGCGCGACCCGTGGATGCAATTAAAACTACTCTAGTGGATTGATATCGCGTTTTTATTGTCATTATATTACTTCCCACGTTACAGTCCCCGGCACGTAACTTGGCAAGAGTCGTTAGATGGGCACAAGTCGTTTTTTAGGTCTCTGGTCGTCAAGCGGGCCGCGGGAAATGACGTAGTACCTACCGTTCCGAGCGTGCGATTGGTGCGTCAGTCAACCCTTGCCTCTCGCACCGCGTCTACGTTCCGTTCGCTCCCGGTTACACTTGCGTGTACTAAAGTTGTATCCTTTGTTTATGTTGAGTTTTTGTTACGAGTTGTTATTATTGTTTTTATTTTAAATTTAGTTTTTGTTCCGAGTTTTATTGTTTTAAATTTGATTGCAATGCCAAGACCAAATACCATTTTACGCAGACATGCCAGAAAAATGGTTTATGATGTGTACTGTCGCAATTATGCGGAAAGGTAAAAAAAATTGAGACTGACTACAGTCAAAGTGACTACATAGTCGATTCAGTCACTGAACGTTATATTATTTACGCCAGTGACAACAGCGACTCTTCCAGCGACGAGACTTATATCGAGGATGAGGAGCCAACTCCTTCCACCAGCTCAGGTGCTACCATAAATTTAATGCAAGGAGTAGCACTATTAGAAAATGATATTGACGACGGCAACACATAATTTTTAATATTATGTATATTTTTTAAATAAACTTCTTAACTTTTATTTATTTATTTTATTTTAACACAATACACTTCACGATTTTTTTTCTTTTCTTTAGCTTTCTTCTAAACAGACATGATTAAAACTAATTATGGTAATAACCGTAGAATAATGCGGGTAATAAGTGACAATTTTTTGTTGCATTAAGTGCACTATGCCCGACCTTTTTTAATTTTTTTATTTGCGTAGATGGGTGTACAAGCTCATAGCCCGCTTGGTGTTAAGTGGTTACTGAAGCCCATAGACATCTACAACGTAAATGCGCCACCTAACTTGAGATCTAAGTTCTAAGGTCTCAGTATAGTTACAACGGCTGCCCCACTCTTCAAACCCAAACGCATCACTGCTTCACCCTATCCGGTCCTACCACCAATAATTACGCAAATTATAATTTTGCTTGTTTGATTTTTATTACAGGATGTTATTCCTTCACCGTGGAAGTCAATCGTGAACATTTGTTGAGTACGTATTTCATTAGAAAAATTTTAGAAACATTAGAAAACCTTACCCCCACTGCGCCAAAACCTTGCCAACTTACGTGTCGGCGAGTATACGAATGCATTAGATGTCCTGGTCGCGGAAAACCGAGTTATTATTTGTCGATATTTGAACATTGCGCTAACTGATTGCGATAACTATCTTTCTATAAAAATATTTCTAGACTCTTTTCATTTCTCGTAGAACGAAATAACAGTATTTTAACGTAGTGACAATGAGAACCGCAAGATCGCGTACTGTAAAATTAGTTATAATTAAACTTCGTAATATTTAAATCAGGCTAAAAAATCTTTGAAGGGTAATAAACTAAGTCATTGTCATTGACGATGCACAAAAAAAAAAAACTGTACTATAATACACTTTATTGTACGTCTCAAGTTAATTGGAACAAATATACTTAATACATAAAAATATTAAAATAATCAGACACCCAAAATATTAAAAATTATAAAAAGTAGATTTTTACATCCAACATATAAAACTCTTGTAAAATATCTTTAAAATGTTGACAGCATCACTAAAAGTGAAGAGAGAGGATGTATAATTAGTTAGGTAAATTACACTGGCAGTTTCCTTGAGATGTAGGTTCGTCACGGCGATAATGGAATAACGTCGTGTAAACAAATGCAAACAGCGCGACTACCGGGCGGTGTGGCCCGCGGGCCGCGCGCCCTCTACGCAGCGAAAGTAAATTAAACAATCTTTATGTATATTATTAAAAATCTATCTCTTAAAAATTTTATAATTTTTATTATTTAAAAAAATCCATAATAAACATTCTTCAATAAACTCAATTGATATAATAATATATAGTAATAATTTTTTTTAAACAATATTCCTAGCCTTCTCTATCTCACAATAATAGCGAAATAAAACTTATTCAAATTCATAAATATTTGGTCCGAGAATTCAAGGTAACGTTCGGAACGAAACAATTTGCCGAAACACCCATCGCTACGTTCAGCCATGTCACTGATAATGTCAATGCACACAGGCAGCCAGACTGCGGCAACCGAAACATTTGAGCAGCCAGTTATAGCGGCCAATCGACGTCCATTTATGATTCTTTCGTCGAGCGATTTGGGCTTTTATCTCGCAAAAAAACGCAAAGCCAAGAAAAGCCACTGGATTCATCCTCTTTTTCTAGAACGGCACTCAAAAAGCTTATTCTATAACTATTTTAGAGATGTATGCAGCGGCTTGGCTCTGCCCCTGGCATTGCTGAAGTGCATGGGCGACGGTAGCCACTCACCATCAGGTGGGCCGTATGCTCGTCTGCCTACAAGGACAATAAAAAACAAGATGTTCATAAATATCCAGATTGGTTTTTTTAAATACAAGAGATTGTACAAGCATGCTGTGTCATATAACGAACATGCATTGGATGTTACAGCAGGTCGCGGGGAGCCCCCCCCGGGCGTCGCGTCGGCCCTTCTGACTGCTCAACACGGCTCATACGAGCGGTTACAGTTGGCGGCGGCGGACTCCACTACACTTACTTATAGCTAGATAGAGTACAGTGTGTTGTGTCGGCGGCTACGAGTAGGGCTTGTCGTAGAGCTTGTCCCGGGAGCGGTCGAGCGCGCGGTACTGGCGGTGTTGTGCCTGCACGGCGTGGAACTGTGCCAGCAGGGCGCCGTAGTCCAGGGGCTCGTCGTCCGCCGCCTCGGAGCCCTCCCTCTCGTCGCTTCTGGAAACGATCACACCGGCTTGGACAAACTTACATACAGAAAANAATAACATTAAGACTTATTGCGCCGGAAGCTGTCAAGCGGAAGGCGCCAATAAAATATTATAAGTATAAAGAAATATGAATGAACTATTTACTTGATTATGAAATTACTAATTATATTATAAGAATAATAAGTTCTATATATATCCTAAGTTCGTAAATAATTTATTATGTGAGGCCGGAAGTGTTGCTCGATAACATTACATACAGAAAAGGACCGTTCAGAGGATGTGCGGAGGGATTCAGTTTCCTCTGTATTTTGTACCGTATATTTCATGGAGTACAGAGTTTATCTGTACTACCTGGAGCCACTATGTTCATCCACAGTGAATAGCTAAAGATCTTTTTTCCAAGTACCATCCGGTTTTGGAATGAGCTCCTCTCCACGGTGCTTCCCGAACGCTATGACATGATGTGCTTTTTCAAACGAGGCTTGCGGAAAGTGCTTAACGGTGGGTAGCGGCTTGACTATGCCCCTGGCATTGCAAACGTCCATGGACGACCATCAGGTGGGCCGTATGTTCGTTTGCGTACAAGGGCAATAAAAAATAACACGTGTGGCACTCGGGGACTGCCGCGGTAAAGCTATTGCAAAGCATTTTTTATCAACTTATGCCATTATAATTAGACAATAATAATTTAATATTAAAACAATAATAAAATAAGACCATGCTATATTTATAAACGTTAACAAAAGCAAAACCTTAACTGTCCCCTTCACACTCATAAGCCAGACCGTGCGAGAGAGAGATGGGCAGACTTTTCATGATGCGCATGCAGTGCGACGTCACGCCGCGCGCCTATTCACAAAAACTACACAAGCGCAACGTGAGAATGTGTTGAACGCGAGCTACATGGTAGGCGGAGTGTTAGGTCTTATTTTCGTTACGGAATTTCTTGGTTCGGTCGCCGCGCGCAAAACCCGCGATAAAAGCTATGCAATAGCTTAAAAAAACAAGTACTTATTAGGAAGGTAGTTAGTTGTCCGTACCGCGGCTGGTGCGGCGGCTGGTGCGGCGGCTGGTGCGGCTGGTGGTGCGGCTGGTGCGGCGGCGGCAGGCAGTGCAGGCGGGCCCGCAGCGCGTGGAAGGCGTCGGACTGCGGCAGCAGCATGAGCAGGCCGAAGAGCGCGGCGCGCAGGCCGGCGCTGTGCTCGCCCACCAGCTCCAGGCGCAGGTAGGCGAATATGGGCGACTCGATGAGCTGCACCAGCTTGTCCACCTCCGTCAGGAACTCCACGGTTATCTCGAGGTCGCCGCTGCGCCGCGCCGGTTAAGGTCATGCTCGAGCCGTTTAGAGGAAAAGGTATATACGCGTATTCATCGCATCATTTTGATCCTTTGTTTTTTCTATTTAGTGATCGCGATGAGCTCACGGGGCTCTAACCTGGTGACGTTGCTAGCACTAGCCCTAGCAAGAGCAGTGCTTCACAGAATTTACCACTATGATCGCAATCGCGACCCACTGATCCGGCGAGAAACTCAGTAAGCTGTTAGTTCACTAGTGATAGGACCTCTTATGAGTCCGCGCGGATGTGTACCACCGCCCTGCCTATTTCTGCCGTGAAGCAGTGATGCGTTTGGGTTTGAAGAGTGGGGCAGCCGTAATAACTATACTGAGACCTTAGAACTTAGATCTCAAGTTAGGTGGCGCATTTACGTTATAGATGTCTATGGGATTCAGTAACCATTTAACACCAAGCGGGCTATGAGCTTGTCCACCCAACTAAGCAATAAAAAAAAAGTTAATGGATCGGGAGGATCCGTAACGACGTGTTTAAGACGACGTCGGCCGTTTACCACTCGGTCCGCAGGATCGGGAATGATTCTAATCCAATAACGTTTTGAATTATTATCGTTTAAATTCGATAGAGATCTTAAGGTCAGTCTTTCTCTTTCTCACCACATACGACAGACATAGTGTGGGGCGCGTGTATATTGACGTCATCGTTGACAACTATTGTTAGCATTACAGACATGATGTTATTGCATCGGATTGTGGAGCAGCTTCCTGTTGATTGAATTAGATTCCGCCTGTGTGGGTTGCGAAGGATACAAGGTGGCGATGAGCGTGTTGCAGTGCCGGTAGTGGTGCGCCAGCAGACACAGCGCCAGCAGCGACACGGGGCTGTGGCACCAGCAGCCGTGCAGCGCCAGGAACAGCGAGCGGCTCCACTGCAACAAGCGCCGCGTGAGCCCCGGCCCGCGGGGGCGCCGCCCTCCGCCCGCGCACACTCACCGGCTTGCTGCGGTCCTTCAGCAGCGCCCGCAGCTCGTACAGCTCGGCGGACGTCAGCAGTATGGTGTTGAGGATGTCCACCATGGTGGTCACGAAGCGGAGGTTCTTCTCCTGCTGCAGAATGTTCGCTAGGGCCCTGTATATGTCCTCCGCGTTCAGCAGGACGCACAGCTGCCTGCAACATGGGCGCGCAGCCAGCACATGTCATTAACTGTCCACTGTCCTGTACTTGACGGCAATTAACTCTATTCAAAAGTTNGACGTCAGCAGTATGGTGTTGAGGATGTCCACCATGGTGGTCACGAAGCGGAGGTTCTTCTCCTGCTGCAGAATGTTCGCTAGGGCCCTGTATATGTCCTCCGCGTTCAGCAGGACGCACAGCTGCCTGCAACATGGGCGCGCAGCCAGCACATGTCATTAACTGTCCACTGTCCTGTACTTGACGGCAATTAACTCTATTCAAAAGTTAAGTTCGCCTTTTGTGCACTGAGATTGTTCCTTTCTGATGTAGTATTAACGTGCGCGTGGAATGTATCATAATATTTCAAATACATAATAAAGCTAGTTCCGACCAACGTCAAATTTTGTGCAGCCGTTATCAGAGGCACAGGAAGAACACTTTTTACTCAGAAATAAAAGTTTTTTTTTAATAACAAAAAATTAAAAGGGTAAAAACAGAAAAATACAAATTTATACCTGATAATGAAAGCTCCTCTGTCTTCCAACAGGTTCTCGTCTGCCGCCAAAAGCCTCAATAAAGCTTGTAGGAACTTGTAGTAGTAAGGACTAGACTGCAAATCTCCTGATCCAAAAAAATACTTTGTTGATATTTAGTGGTTAGGTCACGACACGGCGGCCGCGTGAATAATTACTTCTAGTTAAACTATTATAGTTAGACTAGGGATGGAAACAAAAAAATCTTGCCTCTTTATAATATTAGTATAGAAAATAAGACATAATTTAAAGGTCTCAGTTACCAGGTCAAAAATCCCTTAAAAAAATGATAACAATGTGTGGCAGAGGAGACTGACCGGCGGCGGAGCAGATCTCTGCCAGCACGGCGAGCGCGCGCCGCAGCACGTCGTGCGCCGCGTCCGTGAGGCTGCCCACCGCGCCCGCCCACACGCGCTCCGTCTCGCCGCACATCTGCCGCAACCCACAACCAACAACCGACTCAACCTACGCCCTCAATCTCATCTTTTTTTATTTATTGCTTAATTGGGTAGACGAGCTCACAGCCTACCTGGTGTTAAGTGGTTACTGGAGCCCATAGACATCTATAAGTAAAAGCCGCCACCCACCTTGAGATACCAGTCCTACCTGTGCGAACTCACAAGAGGTCCTACCGCCAGCAAGAAATCCGAATTCTAGCGAAGAATCATTTTGTCTATTGAGATCGTTACAATTTTTAAATAAGTTCAATCGCGACCCGGCAGCTCTCTGCAACTTGTTCATAATTATGATATTTATTGATGTGTTATCGGCAACTCAAAAAACGCGACAAGGCAGCACCAGTAAGGGTTGCCTGTATACGGTTTTTTTCGCTGGTAACCCAAGAGGCTATTCCAGCTACGCCCGGACGAGTAGGTGAGCTGAAAGAATGCAGCGGCTTTGCTGGGTCGGAAATCACTCACCATCAGGGCGGGCCATATACTCGTCTGCCAAGGCTAGGTACGCCTTCGGGCTCAAACCGCTCGGTAATTATAGGGGGTGGGGTTACACACCTTGTAAACACTTTATTGGATGGAAATTTAGTTGTGCCCTATTCGTTATTACAATAGGATGCTACGAAATATAAAGTGACCTGTTTGGGGAGCTTATTGTATAAGTGAAGGATCCAATCCAGGGCGGCCACTTTAGTGTGCACGGAGCTGTGGTGCAGCATCTGCGTCAGCACCCCCACCACGGCCTCCAGGTTGAGCGCGCCCCCCTCCTCGCCCGCCGCCTCCTCGCCCCCCGCCTCCTCGCTCTCGGCAGCCAACAGTTTGATCAGTTGAAAGTTGACCGTGGCCGCCGTCTCCCGTATGCCTGTACGCTCTCGTTAAGGAAAACTTCGTTTGTTTCCGTCCTGGCGTTAGTTGCGTTAGTTGGGGCGCGTGGCTGGTGGCTGCAGATACACGGACAAAGGATACTCTTCCTTGGCTCGTCGGAGTAAGCGTGGCAGGGCAGCACGGCGCACAGGATGCCCGAGGCGAAGGGCAGCATGGCGGCGCCGGCCAGCTCCACGAACTCCTTGAGCCACGTGATCGCCGTCAGCTGCGGACCCGACAACGTTACAACTTAGAGATTGATATTGTCATTGTATCATACGACGTTTGGAAACTAAGCACCTTGATACTGAAAGACTGACGACTTAGTGACAGGCACTGCAGGACCCGCCTACCTTACCTGCAGCAGTTCCTCGGGCGACTGCGCGTGTATGATAAGGATGTTGATCATGGCTTGGAAGTCTACTTTGGCTGGCTCTTTCTTAATGCTGCGGAGGAACTCGTTCAGCTGGACATCGCACCTGTAACGCCAGACATAGCTACGTCGGTACTTTGTGCTCACCGTGACAAACGTGATCAAGATTATTTAGGGCTTGGTAGAGAACGGAATACTCGTGGGTTATGCATATGACAATAACATTTATGCTTTGAGTATTTCTCAGTATTGAAAATTTAGGTTAGTCACGGCGAATAGTTAAGAGACATGTGTTTTCCCTCTCTCGCCTTAAACAAAGCAATCAAAACAAGCCGAACTTACATCCTTCTGATCTCCGGGTTAGGATCGTCTAGCATCTTGAAGAGCCCGTCCAGCAAGTCCGGGAGATGGGCCAGCACGTTGAGGTCGGGCACGGCGTCCAGCACCGCCACCCAGGACACGGCGAGCTGCCGCGCCGGCGCCGAGCGCGTGTACATGCGCTCTCGCACCAGCCCCACCAGCGACGACAGCTCCACGGACCCGCTCTCGGTCACGATGTCCTGCCGAATACACTCGTGGTATTGACGAAGCAAAACGGAGCTGTGCTTGCGGCTACGCTCGCATTATATTATTTGTATCNCTATGGAATGAGCTCCCCTCCACGGTGTTTCCCGAACGCTATGACATGTCCTTCTTCAAACGAGGCTTGTGGAGAGTATTAAGCAGTAGGCAGCGGCTTGGCTCTGCTCCTGGCATTGCTGAAGTCCATGGGCGACGGTAACCACTTACCATCAGGTGGGCCGTACGCTCGTCTGCCTACAAAGGCAATAAAAAAAAAATAAAAAAAAAAAAAAAAAATATGACCAAAATACTGGAGCTCTCTATACTAGGCATATGGTGGATAGCCTCTGGTCAACTTTTAGTTCGTTGAAGATGGAAGCGTTCGTCCGGAAAGCCGTCCAAGAGATACGCAACATGCGACACCAGTACCACATCTCAAACACGTCTCTGCGTCGTCTGTCAGACTCTTTTAAGATCCAGGTCTCAGCGCCATACGAAAAGATTATGAAAACGAGCGTCTCAACAATTTGCAATTACATAATTTAGCGCTGACTATACTGAAATACTGCGCTGAAATACTTCTAAACAAGGTACCGAAAAAGATTACTCACTACAAAAGAATACTGTGACCCACCGGCTCATGGCCAATCTGGTTAAATTTTTCAGTAACTACTTAAAAGCTGACTAATGAGTTAGGTCAACAACCTACTGCAATAAAAATGGTTATAAAGTTATAATGCCTCCAGGCCTCTGGACAGTGGACTCAAGTGTCGAGTGAATCTAGTCTTATAAATAGCACGTACTTAAATGCTCCAACAGATCCCTTATCTGTCAAAATGCGATAAGTAGGCAGCATGGAAACCGTGATGTGAATTCGATCAACTTTTGTAATATATTGGATATTCTTCCATTTTTTTTTTTTTATTGTGTATATGGGTGGACGAGCTCACAGCCCACCTAGTGTTAAGTGGTCAACGGAGCCCATAGACATCTACCACATCTTATTCAATTTTGCAAAGTTTAATGGGCGATATTTAACTCATAGATTAAGCAATTCACAGACACATGCTTTCTATGTTTACACTAAATTTATTTTGCTTTATATATATGTCTCTATGCAATAATAAAAAATGTCAACATTATAAATTTTTGTGAATTTTATGATAATCTTACATTATCTGTAATATACATTTTCAACAGCAGTCACAAATAAGAGTCATTTTACATATATGAAACTTGTGTTATCACATTCCTGTATTAACTACATTTTGCATTTGGCTTCTCCTTATCAGCCCGCAGACATCCAGTCCACTGGCTTCACTTACATTAATTTAAAAAAGTGTGTCCCTGGGGAATGTATCTTATTTTCTGGATGAAAGTGTCCTTTTCTGTCAACTTAAAATTATAGTACTTTCATTTTTACATAGAATTAAATTTGACACTAAATTTTGAGTAATTTTTTCAATAAGTTGTATTATATATTTTAGGATATTACTAAAATGAAAATTGCTGCTTAACTCTACTGAGCAACAGAGCTTTTTTTTTTACCACAGGAGAAAATCGCCGGATCCCCAACCGCGCGGCAGGTGGGGTATGTGGGAGTTAAACCTCACTAAAAACTCCTACCGCTCACAACTGGCGCCCTACTTCGGACCGGGCCGGAGCCCAGTCGGGGCTATTGAGACGGCGGGACAGGGTTGACGCAGAGCACATTACATCCATCCCACCGTCCCACGGACGCCGGACCGGCGGCCGCCAGCGACACGACCACCGGCTCCCTCGTTCAGCGGGCCGAGAGCCCGCCTTGATGGCGCCGCGTTACACCTTCCTCCAGAGTGGTCCGGGGAACGCGGTCTACCATCACCCGGCTTCCTACTGCGGGTGAGCGTGCAAAGCTCGCCACCCCACGTCTGGGTCTCTCCCCGCACAAAACGGGTGGGACCCCTAGCTCTTAGGGGGCCAGGTCACGGATACGACCCCGGTCCCGACCCCCTCTGCTCGGCGGCGGCGGGTTTCTGCGTAGTGAGGAGAGCTTTGCCTCACTCGCCCCGCCGCCTCCTTCTGCGAGATGGTGCACTCGCAGAAGTCGAGCATACCCTTCCAGGAGCAACAGAGCTAATCCAACTATCACCTATTTGTCAACAATTTACATAATTAATAACCTGCAGTGGTGTGGATTGGGAAAGGCCTATGTCCAGCAGTGGACGACTGTGGGCTGTTGATGATGATGATGATGATGAAGAAAATAAAGGGAAGCTCTTTTTACCAATACCTTGAGCAATCTATCCAACAATTCGGCAGCATGTTTCACCTGCTGCTCAGGATCAGCAGCGAGTTTAGCCAGCGCATCGAAAATTACAGGAAACTGTGATAAAGAAGCGCCTCGGACAATCTTCAGCACGTTGAACAATGCCTCAGCTGCTTGGTACCTTACACGAGATTCGCTCTCGCTGAAGCAAGCCACTATTGGATTTGTTAATTCTGGTAAGTAATCTACTGATGCCTGCAAATAATATAGAACTGTATACAGGATATGACATAAATTCTGTAAGAGTAATATTTATTATTGATTTTATGTTTATATGTTAGATAGTATATTCTCCAGAAATAATAGTCACATTAAAAAATTCTAAGATTATGTAATTCAGGGTATTTGATGTAATACATTTTGTAAAGTTAAAAGTGGAACTGATAGACATGCTGAAATAAACAATATTAGTGTATCAAATGTACCTTGCCAAGCCCCACTGCTACAGTAGACAGACCCATAAGTGCTCCGTTTTTCATATTAGGATTAGTTGAAGACATCAAGTCCTGGCCCAAGACTTTGATCAACTTTTTTATTTGGCTAGTGTTTTTTGCATCATTAAAATCTTTCACCATCCTGAAAACATTTTCCAGACCATCACTTAACTATTGTTTGTGATAACCACACATATTGTTGCATCAACAATTTTATTTGAAATAGTAAAAGCTCTTTATTTGCAGGGTATAAGTTCCGTAAATATGCTGCAGATATGGAATGGTAATTTACATAAGTATATGAGAATATAGTGGATATGTTCCCAGGTAACAAAATAAAAACAAGTACATACTTACATAAAAAAAACAAAATTTAATATAAGTTTTTGTCTTAAAGTTTTTGAATATAGGAATTAGGTTGCATTTTTTTATCCCCAAATGGTGAAAATGCATATGAAGGAAGCACAAATTAGGAGCTTTTACTGTTCTTGTACATTGGTTCACATTTAAAAGTACATACTTTAAGCTATAACAATAAATATCTAGTAGCTTCAAGGTGGTGGAACATAAACTGTGGAAACCATTCTGTGGAGAAACTGATGACAATTTAAGATAGAAACATTCTCATCAATGCAACGGCTTGTCCTCGGTGAGCCAAAACCTATTCATTGGACTCACAATGTATAGAATGACTGATGAACATCCCCTTCGACATACTAAATTGGTGAGCTTTTTCCATTGCTTAATATTTTAAACATTCCACTTTGTTATTAATTTTATTAGAATAAAAACAAACTTTCATTCATATAGAATGATAATCTATTTATTAATTTGATAGAACTATAGCCTATTTAAAAATAATTGTATTTTGTAATGAATCTGTATCTGTGACAGTTGCAATGAACAAAAGATAGTGAGGGCATCTGTTTCATTTTTATAACATTAATTTAAGGCTGCTAGCATATTTTGGATATGTAAATTTCGTTTCATCTTCTAATATTTACTTATTTATAAATTTTGACCAACAACGGTGCATCAATTTTACCATTATACAATTTTTTTAACTAAAAACTTGATTTTCTAAGAAATTAAAAAATTATCAAAATTCAACAAATAGTAATTGGAGAAGTAAAATAGCAAAATTGAAGTCTGAGGTATAACAACAAAATTAGGTGAAATAATCGCAGAGGTAGGTACCACCTCCCTGCCTATTTCTGCCGTGAAGCAGTAATGCATTTCAGTTTGAAGGGTGGGGCAGCCGTTGTAACTATACTGAGATCTTTAAAACTTATATCCCAAGGTGGGTGGCGCATTTACGTTGTAGATGTCTATAGGCTCCAGTAACCACTTAACACCAGGTGGGCTGTGCACTTGTCCCATCTAAGCAATAAAAAAATAAAAAGGGATTGAGCTTAGGAAATGGGCTCCGAAAACTAAATAATTGATCAAACTTGTGTTCGCAGGATTAAGAGGAACATGATGAAATGATTATGAAAATGAAAGAATTACTTCTCAATCTCGACTCCAGCAACTTTTCTCTTCTCATATAATTTGTCGCATAACCCACGAACACAAGCTATGCTCAGCGGTGCGTAGTCTCGCTCGGACATCGTGTATGGAATAGTTTATTTGAAATTTACAGAAACAGTAAAAATAATCTAATGATGACCAATCCACGAAATCAATAAAAACTAAAACAACAAAACCATATTTTTTTTATAACTTGAAATTGACACATTTGAATAAATAATTACATAATTTATAATTTTAAAACCGAAGTGGAAATATGAATTCAATAAACTTTTGAAAACAAATGTACATTTGTGTACAATGTACAATGTTTATTTTGCAGTTGTCAAAACCATAGATATTACACTTTTTTTTTATTGCTCGATTCTTTCTTTGTCGAATGACTCTGCCAATGTCAGGTAGATAAAATAAGTGATATCAGTACACTTATTGAGTCAAAAATGTAAATTTCAGAGCAATTTTTGTCAAAGTACGCTGTAATATCATTTTTAAATCAATATTTCTTATCATCCTTTTTTCAAATAATTTCATATTATTTGCCTATAAAGTCTATAAAACACTTGTTATATAAAAAAGGAACGGAGTAAAATGAAATTCAGTTGATTTTTAATTGTAATCAGTTTTAATTAAAGAACACGAAATAGCATTTCACTAAAATTGTAAGAATTTACTGAATCTTAAATGTATATAATATATGTAGTTATTGAGTTTCAAATTTCCCGTCCAATTTTTTTTACTTCATTAAAAGTGCCATTTTACACAAACTGAACTTTTGTAGTAGTATTTGTACTTTTTATGAACAAAAAACAAAAAATGAACAAAAACGGTTTGGTGGTTGGAACTTAAAACTTCGTTTGTCGGGTCAGTTAGGTTTTCTATTTTCCGTAGTTATTGGTTTCTTGAAAATATTTTACTGTTGTAATTTTAACGTTTTTGACACTTTTTACGACTATTACACATTGCTCTATATTGGTAGTTTTCCAATTACAGAGCATAATGCGACTCAGTGACGCACAATGCCGAATTATGCTAAAGCTTAATTGGAACGTGAATTAGTTTTCAAATGCATCAGCAGAGTGCGCTAAGTTAGCACAGTTTTAATTAACATTGATTATTTCTAAGAAACTACGACGAAACGAAAGCCTTACAATTTTTTTTAACATTAAATAATATTACTAACGATAATATAAAAATTTTTGCGATCAATGCCAACTTAAAGAAAAAACACTTGTCAATTTTCTGTCACTGAGTCTGTATCGATTGCGAGTATCACGCGAGAACAGTACTTTTGAGAGTGCTCGATTGTTCAACACATTCAACGTTGAGCATTATGCCGCATAATGCGCTCTTGTGCTGTAATTGAAAAACTACCATAGGAGTCTATGCGGCATCATGCGTAAAGATTTAATAATAGTCTCCCCAGACCATGGAATTAATAAATACCTACTAACTCTCTATGCCCCAGACCGTGAATATATCAGTGGTGACATCTCTATTCACTATCATATTCATAGATTAAAGACTTTATATTGTTATCTCTTTTGAAGTTGTGTGTAGTGTCGACTATTGAGCTGTCTTATTTACACGTAATATTTATTTTGATTTTGGTACATAAAATAAATTTTCGGCGGTGATACTCATTATCAAATGTCGTTGAGATCTAAGCTATGTTGTGGCGCGAGTGATAAATTACCACAATAGTAGAAAAAAGTAACAAATATGCCCGGGACTTTAGTAGACAGGCTGCCCTTGCCGAATCTCAAGGTTTACACAGCGGGAAGTGTTTTACTTCTTTCAATAGCTGTCTATCATGCCACGATTGTGACTAGTGATCCAAACTGGCGCGCCAATATCACTCTGCAGCGTCAGGAAGCATTGGCTGAGCCTGATGGAGAGGCGCAGCTGGTAGACCAAGCTGAAGTAATGCCGGCGCTAAACCTGAATGCCACCAGGAACTTGAACGAGCGCATGGTGGTAATAATAACCTTCATGATGCAGGAACCGCTTTGTATGTGGGTAAGTAATTCAAAATAGAAATTTATTCGGAAAAAACCTCATTAAATAATAATAAAAAATACTCCAATTGTTAAAAGATTTATGAACAGTAAAAAAACGTATAATAAAATTTAGAAGAGAGTAGTTTTTAGTTCATTAATAAATAACTCCATAAAATATTAAAATCTGTCTAAAGATGGTTGACTCTGCTTTTATTTTTGACAGGCATTACTCAAAATTGTTTACTTCAAACTAGCTGCTTACTACAGTTTGCTTATGCTGTAATTTTGCTTTTTAATTGTCAAAGTAACAACAATTGGAAAGTTCCGGAACAAAAGTAAAATACTAGTAAATGACTCATTACTTAAATCTACGCCAGGTAGTGTCAAGTGTCTTGTTGAGAAGGTGCACACTTGGCCCACCTAGAGAGTTACTTGTTTTCTTGTTTAAAGCTACTGAAAAAAACTAAAAATACAATTTGTTTTGTAAATGTGATTTTCTTATAGTTGGGTAAAGTCATCTAATATGAATGCAGAAGAAGAAAATTAACAATGTAAAAACATTTGCTGAAGGACATGGTGTCCGTTAAAATAGATAAATTGAAAGCTTATTTTTACTGCCTCCTTATTATAAAACTCATTAAAATTATCAAATTCATTCAGATTAAGGGACAATTCCTTTGCTTAATGAATTCGATAATCAGATAGTAAGTAGAGTTAATTCAAGTTGTGCACTTTTAGTCAATCTACAAACAATCTACAGCTCTAAAATTTACTGCACAGGTTATAAGTGATTATTTGAGATCATGGATGTCACTGTGTCAATGCTGCCTTCAACTTTGATACATGGAGTTGAAGTCTAAATGGGGTTCTATAACGAATGCACGCTAAAAGAAAAAAGTAGAAAAATTAAAATTCTGTATTGTTTAAAAGTAATCTGGATGCCATTCATAAACATGTAGATTTCATGGACACTTCCTAACTTCATTACCTAATTTGCATTTGGAAAAAAATAGTGTGCTTATGATGTGTTGTCATGGGTGTAGGGTGCCAATGTAGTTCCATTTTTTATTTATTTATTTAATTTATTTATTTTTTATGGCCTGATGCATGTGACAACAATGGCGTACATAGCATTGGCAATTCATCGGCTCGAATCGGCATCGGCATCAGTTCCATGGTAATGTCTATTTTCATTGCCTTTGGGGTCTTAAAAACGGGCCACTTTGTGACTGTATAGAGACCATGAGGGCCAGAGCCTTCTTGCCGTCTTGTACAGACAGAACTGTACAAGTTTGGCAACAATGATGTGGGGTCAACTCTGTTTCAGCAAGTCCAAGTGAAGAGTTATTGTGTGATTGAGCAAAGCATTACTTACCTATTCATAGATGTGTTGGTTGTAGATTTCAATGCTCATCGCCAAGAGTGATTGTAATCCATAATCACCAGTTTTACAAGTCCAGTCTTTCACCACTAAGTTAGTCTAATGAGAGCTTAAGTGTCAGAGCGAGTAGGAAGGCATCTTGATTTATGTCTTTGCCTCAAACTCGGCTTTGAACTTCAGAGGGGCATTACCATCCAATGATCCTGGTCTGTTAGCTGCCTTTGATCTGTATGATTTCTGTCTGCTGAATGAATAGAATCACACCCCCAAAGTAGTGCTAAAAATGATAAATAAAAAGATAAATATGTCAACAAATAAATGATCATTCGTTTTTTTGTTACTATCTGCGATGGGCAGACTAGTTTGTTACACAAATGGTTATTGGCCTCAAGACATAGCTCTCTTGCTCGTCAAATCGGGAATCATAAACTTTCTGTAGAAATAAACAGAGATACTCCTTCGTAGGAGTTCACAACATACCCATCCCTATAATTGTTTGAAAAAAACAAACACTTGTTGAAACAGTTGATGGCCGTTTGTCAGTAACTTTCACGCAATTACCGTTCAAAATTGTAGTCTATAAAGTTTCAATTCCGTCGAATGTACAATGATCGAATTCAGACAAGGTTAAATAGCTACATATACAAAAACATCGGACGTACTCGGAGTTTCTAATCTTAAATTTATTTTGCTAAACTCATTCCTATACTCCATATTGCATTTCAAGAGATCATTTTTGTCACGTACTATCTATCACTTGACTAAAATTCTGTCTCGCTGTGACCGCGAGAACATTGCAACACTTACTTATTGTGACGTAAGGAACGGTCGTAAGGGTTTAGCAGTACTATTAGTATTACTGATGTCCAACAGCTCTGCATGGAAAATAAATCATTTTAAATATTAACCAACTATGTAAAATTACCTAATTATTCTAATATTGACACGGCCGCGCAGCGTAAACAACTCCGCTCACACACAAAAACAAATTCCCGCCTACACACAAACATGTGAAGAAGGAACCAAATGAATATTATTTGATCACCTTCAATAAAACATATGTATAATATATATAAGTTGTTTACCTCGAATCACAACTTCCTCTAAGGTTCAAGAAGTTCAACAAACTTAAACAATCACACTTCTACTCTCAGTACAATTGATATATTAAGTATGTATAACAATATGACAATGTACATATCCTTGTTGCCGTTATTTTGACAACATAATGTTATTTATTTTAAATATTCCGTATATTGTTCGAGATGACACCGGCATCTCGTTTTTACCATCGCACCGCCCGCCACCGGAGTAGAGTTCATCCATACTACCTGGAGCCACTGCGGTCATCCACAGTGCGTTTCCAGAGGTATTTTTTGCCACGTACCATCCGGCTATGGAATGAGCTCCCCTCCACGGTGTTTCCCGAGCGCTATGACATGTCCTTCTTCAAACGAGGCTTGTGGGGAGTATTAAACGGTAGGCAGCGGCTTGGCTCTGCCCCTGGCATTGCTGAAGTCCAAGGGCGACTATAACCGCTCACCATCAGGTGGGCCGTATGCTCGTCTGCCAACAAGGGCAATAAAAAAAAAAACTAAATTTACAAATTCGAAATTTTGTGAGGATGTATTTTGGTTACCCTTTCACGGAAAAAATACTGGACACGTATTTTATTAAAATAGCACAAGCTATAATACAGCACGATCAATGTAGGATAGATGACGCTCATAGTTATAGCAGACCGGGAACGTATTCAATTCGTTCGAAATAAAATCATTCCAACCTTTAAATATAAATATTTAAATATAAATAAATATTTACTAACAATCACGCCACGTTAACTGGTCCCGTGCTAAGTTCGTAAAGAACTTGTGTTACAAGTACCAGATAACGGAAATAAATATAATATTTTTATTATACACATACATATATTTAATATACACCCATAACCCTGGAAAGACATTTATATTTATCATACAAATATCTTCCCTTGGCCGGATTCGAACCCGCGACCCCCTTGTGTAGTGACCATGTCACTTACCACTACACCAGACGGCCAAGTTAAAATATTTTCTAGTTATAAAAGTTTAAATATAAGTACTAAGATTTTTTCGTTCTGTTCTGACATTTTGAAATCTCCAGTTTGATCAAACGGTCTGCATACCATTGGTCTACGATCTGACGTAGATGTAACGACCGGTTCACGAAATGTACTGATTGAAAATGGAATGCGCTCCTACTCTTCAAACAACTGATTGTGTGACGTTTGTGATGCAGCTCTGTACGAAGTTCCGTCCTGACAGCCATCGCCGTAGTTCCCTCTTCCCATCAAAGTTTAAATTGATTTAATATGTATTAATTCTCCATTCATAATGTTATCGAGATTCACACATTCGTTCATAGCATTGGAATTCATACGACATCCATTATAAATTATAAATATAATTTTACTAGTTCCAGTTTGAATGCAATTTTGCATAAATATCTCCACGAAACAAAACAGAACGAATAATAAACTGGTTAAAACATAAATTTCTACAAAATAAAGCGCGTCGGAAACTCGAAAATATTGACCTCATTTGAGTGAAAGCTTAGATTTCATTTATTCGAAATTTTAAAAGAACATTTTGTGTTCTAGAACGGATTTAAACCGTTCTAGAACTTTCGATTGTCGACGGATGGTCCTGGCCCTCATAATATTGAGATATTCTGCTTCATTAGAGAAAAAAAACAAGTTTTAAGCAACAAAATAGCAAGCAATACTACTCAAATAATATTCACTATGAATCGTCGTCGAATGTCAACAACACAGTCTTTCCAATAAAAATAGCAGAAAACTGGCTTACAGCCACAACGTGGACTTCAGTTCACGCGCAGTGACTTTAATAAACATAGAACAGTACTTTCCGAATAATAATAAGATTCGCTCTTCAAAACATAACTGACTTCTAGTAAATGTTTTTATTTTGTTTCATAGATGACAGATGGAGCTCACAATTCATCTAGTGCTTAGTGGTTACTGAAGCTTATAACCATCACCAAGTTGAATGCCGTCCCCACTTTGAGGCATGAGGTCAATCTCTCACGGAATGAACTTCTCTCCGCTATATTTATATTGCATCAAAAGTGAAAACTGCCGGCACAGCTGACGTCTATGAACGACGCTGATTCAGTAAGATAATTTCACGCTGCCCACTGGAAGCTAAAAAACCGTAAACAATTCATTCAGATTGTTTTAGGTTACAGTAACAAATAATGGCGGTCTCATAATAATATGGTCCGTCCGTGTTAGCGAGCAAGTTTCCGGATACCTCTCTAATGAGGACCTTAGGACGAACGAACAGATCCCCTACAAAATCAACGCTTGTGAAGCTTGTGGGCCCGCGCCAGTATCTGCTAAAACCACTCCTTCGTCTTTTGCTTCATACGTGCCTCAAAGGCTAGTCTATGAGCATCAATTTAACAGAGATGGAATACAGCTTAATCTAATAATTAAATACAACATGAATTCAATGCCCTAAATTAATTTACCTTTCAAAAATTGTAATCAGAAACCAACAGTATATTAATGTGGATTGTGTACACATTGACTAATCCGAACAGCTACGCATGTAGTTAATAATTTGCGCGCTTTTCAAATTTGAATTGATATAATCAATTTTTCATCATGAAATCATTTGAGTCGGGCGATGGCATCTAACAGATCTTGCCTCCGAATCTAGCGTATTTGTGTTATTCGGACAATCTTCTACGGAAACATTCTGCGGGATGATATGGTAATTTGAATCAATTACATTTGTTTTTAATTGCTTAGATTGGTGGACGAGCTCACGGCCCAAGCCTTCCAAGGTCTCAGTTTTTACTGTACCGCGGCTTCTTCACCCTTGAAACTCAAACGTATTACTGTTTCACGACAAATAGGCCACGACCTATCCGTGCGGACTCACAAGACGTCCTACCGATATTAAATATGAAAATTATAATTTTTCGTTTTTTATTACACGATGTTATTCCTTCACCGTGGAAGCAAATCGTGAACATTTGTTAAGTACGTATTTCGGTAGAAAAATTGGTGGCCGCCTGCAGGATTCGAACACGTGCTCATACGACACGCAAGTCTGCGTCGTCCCTGTAGTTCTGTGTGCTTAGTGCGAGTTTTTAACGTTCTCGATAGCGTAAAAGTAAAACAGCGCCCCTAGCGGCAAATGTAGGCAAACGTTCGAACTCCTTACAAAGGACAATGCCCATTTTCTATGGGCGTTTGGGCCCCTAAAAAAAGTTGTCGGGTGATGATGATTTTAACTTAATTTGATAGACAAAGAAATATCGTTTCATATTCAGAAAACAATTTTTATATTCTCACCCAGGTTTAAGAGAAATCTGTTTTTTTCTGCAGCTAAAATTAAGTTGTTATTTGTTTTCTTCGAAATCAATACTCGCTCTCATCATTATTTACAGTATTAAATAAGTTAATTGTGCTTAATGTTGCTAGAAATAAGCCCTTACGTACATTTTATTATTATTATATCCTCATAATAATAATAAAATGAAATGAAATCCGGAAGCCGGCAACGATATTGTTGTTGTTGTTTTTAAATTCGCCAACAAGCAGGCAAAGAGCGTAGCCTATACAGCCTAGTCTGTCATAGTTATATTTTTTATATATTTTTTATGTTAATAAAAATCCGGTGTATTTCTTTTTATTGCTTTTTGGGAGTTTTGACGTCAACTTGATGAATAGCACATTGAGTGAGCGTGAATTTCCGCAACCTTTTATCTTGAAAAAAAAAACAGTCACTGCTATGTTAGCCACAGTTTTATTCCAATGCCTCAATAATCGTGAACAACGATTATTGACATTTAATACACAAAACAACACCCAATTTGTATATTATACATCACAATAAGCTATTAAAAAAACATAAAATAAAACTTCAAGTGACGCTTCACTCGGGTTGCTGCCAAAACTCTCTGATCATATATAATAAGAATAGAGTAATGGTAGGCCATTGAGATTTTTACTAATGGAATCATTAATATCTAAAAATATTAAATAATTCATGGTTTTAAGTAATAATTATTATTACAATACATAAATATTGAATTGAACAACAATAAACTAAAAAGTCTGTGAATTATAACCATTAGCAATTTTTTTAATTTGTTGTTCAAGTCACAGACAACTCTTTCGTTTGTCAGCATATAAGTTTACTATAAGGCTGTATGGGCTAATTTTCCCTTTGTCTATTGGCGAATTTAAAAACTATGGCACTCAGTTTTGGGATGTTATCAAATAAGTAATTTATTTTTTTGTAAAACAATGCCAGGGTGAAAGAAATGTTGATACATAAACTAAACAACATGAAAAAATAAGGCATAGTTTTTCAAGTACAAATAGTTTTGTCATGAAGTTGGCCCACTTTTGGGCATTGTCCTTTGAGTTAACTTTTACGCTATCGAGAACGTTGAAAAATTCGCATTAAGCAAATTGAGGGGCAGCTACGTGAGCGAAATTTTTAGCGCACTATGTTGACCAATAATAGTTGCGCGGAACATCGTGTTCCCTCGAACACACTGCGTTTTGTATCCAAATTCTCGAGCTATTCTGCCAAGATTTGCTTACGTAGGATTAAAGTCGTTGCTGTATAAATAATGACATTTGAATGTGATTCTCACACAATGACATAATTATTCGTATAATTTTGACAACTGCTTACTCATTTTGAACACAATTAATTATAATATGAAATAATCAAAATATAAAATTGAGGATAAGTTTGTTTGTGTTTTCTATTAAGCGAATTATTGTAATTTCTTCATGTTTCGTCAATGGACTGATGTTGTGCTGGCATCCGGATTGTTATTAATTAGATAATACCTAGTTGTAATATATTCAAACCGCCAAAATATAAATTTCGCCGTAGTCAATTAATAGACAATGCTTCAGATAGGGTTATTAATTCCTATTTGGCAAGAGATGATATTTAGGGTTTGATTTTATTATACGATGTTATATCTTCATCATAGAATTCATTCCTGATTACGTGTTACATATATAATTATAGTTAACCTTGGAACCAGCTAAATGTAATTGGATTCAGTAGGAAAATTAAAATAGAAAACAAGTAAATGATGCCAGAGTGCCTATGGACTGTTGAGGGCTTGTTAAGTGAAGTAGTCAGTTGAGGAGGTCGGAGCTGTGTACCTGTATCATAACCAGATAGATTAATATCACAAAAAATGTGACTAGTGGTAGGATCTCTTGTGAGTCCGCGCGGGTAGGTACTACCACCCGGCCTATTTCTGCCGTGAAGCAGTAATGCGTTTCGGTTTGAAAGGTGGGGCAGCCGTTGTAACTATACTGAGACCTTAGAAGTTATATCTCAAGGTGGGTGGCGCATTTACGTTGTAGATGTCTATGAGCTCCAGTAACCACTTAACACCAGGTGGGCTGTGAGCTTGTCCACCCATATAGGCAATAAAAAAAAATAAAAAAAATCCTCTGACTTGTAATCAATGTGAGCCTCTTGTACTCAAAGTTAGTAGTGATGACAAAATACTGAAAAATGAATACACGATAGCTATTGTCTAAACGCTGTATACAATATGCAGTCGGTAGAACTTTCCAATCTAATATTTGAGGCCGTCAGCGCAAAAGTGGTCTAAGCTTACCATAGTTAGTATGGAGATAATGAAGTTCGAATTTACCTTCACAATATACTTCGTAGGCAAAAAAATACGCGCTAAAATGATGTTTACAAAGTCATCTGTTATCTATGGATTGAAATTAGGGATAACCCGATTTTGCATCAAAATTTATTATGTTTTAAATAAATTGCAATACATAAGCATGAATATGAATCGTGAGTTAGGCCACTTCTGCGCTGACTGTCTCATTTATCTGAATATCAATGTAGCTGTTCATACCTCGCGAATTGAGATATGAAAATCCTGATATCTTTATTAGTTGCGGCAGGCAGCGGACTGGCTTGGCCCCTGGCATTGTTGACGTCCATGAGCGACGGTAACCACTCACCATCAGGTGAGCCGTATGCTGGTCTGCCTACAAAGGCAATAATATATATATTTTTTTAATACTAATCGTTGGGTCTATCTTGGCGTACCACCATCCACCGCACTATGTTGGTCGTTCTAATTAGACATGTTAGGTATCTTTCATAATTTGGTGCGTGTTCTTAGGGGTCAAGAGCCGCGATGAAACAACATGAAACTAAAATTCGACCAATACGGTCATTTATAAAATTAGTGAAGCGTCGTGACGTCACGGATCTCGTGACAACACGTAATGCACAACGCTCTATCTCTATTGGCACGTATTGCCATTGGTCCGCGATATAATTATGTTTAAGGTTTCCGCTATCTTTATACATAAAAATAATTCACATGTTTTTAATGCAAGATAAAAATACATAAACAGAAAACAGTTCGAAGGAAATGATAAAAAAATAATGTATAAGTGAGTACATTGTACGATAAAGTATTGAGGTTAATGAAAATTTGTGTCGTGTTCAATCTTATTACATATGTTATGTTTCAGTTCGTGTTGATGTCGCATACGAACTGTAGTACCTACATTACGCTGAGGGGTTCTAGGGGTAGAATAATGAATTGTTATCTCAATGCAAATGTGGTGCCGAACACACACGAGATAACAAGTATGTGTATACAGACACCAAATATATTGACACAGACTTGAGAATCGAACTTCGTTCCCTTGGTATTGGGTCCAAAGCTACTAACGCTTTGACTGACCAGAGCGTCTATAAAATTCAAAATCATTTATTTTAACTTAGATGTCAGTATAACACACTTGTTGAATGTCAAAGTATAAATAACAATGTTAACTCTACCACCGGTTCCAAAAAAAGCCACAGTCCTGAGAAGAACCGGCGAAACAAACTCAGCTAAAAACAATCGACTCGACGGACAAATCGAATAACTCAAAGCTAAAAAAAAATGAATACTAATGTCCTTAATATAATCGTATTGTAAATGTTTTATGATACTAAAAATATATCGATTCGCAATGATAATTTAATATTCACACATCTGGCGTTTATGATAAAATATCATACATTACAGATATAGAGTCAGATATTTTAATTTTTCGAAATATAATTTGTTCTAATATGTATGCGATCATTGCGACAGACAAATACTTCATTGAATAATTAATCCAAAAACAATGTGTACATCTGTAGCCATATCGAGTTACCAGATCGAGAAATTGTTGAAAAGATAGATAAGACAAATATAATAGCAATCGACTATGAAGAGTCGCCTCAGGGTCGCATCCCCTTCAGCTTAGTTTCCTACCCGGTGGAAGGGAAACGACCCGAAACGAGGACCCTCGGGACGGTGATGCTGTTTGTAGCGACGATCTTATCTGTCCTTACTTCTGACACGATAACATTGAAAAATCGCGAACGAAGAAATATATTTAGAAAGTTATACGAATATAAAAGAGTTGAGCAGCGCGCTTCAATATCTCAGTGGTTCACGAATGTAGGTAATTCTGTTTTGCTCATTTAAATACACCGTTATAATACTTTAGCTGTACATGACTCATGCTTCAAGATGTACTGTTATAATTAGGTAGCTTATGAACAAAATAATCTTAATGGCTTTCAACAAATAAAATTTGAACTCTCTAATAATAATAAAATTATACATTGTGTTAACTATCCGAAATTTCTTTGCTTACATATTTGATTAAAATTTCAATTGAGTTCTTATTTGCTTTGGTATTACGAAGGTCATCTCTGTTCTGCGAAACTGGAAGATAAGTAGAGAATTAAAATATTTAATTTAATTTAAAGCTATTTACAAAAAAATACTGGGCCTAAGCGAATTGTTTCCAAGAAACGATATTAATATTATGGGTTACATCGCGCGAATTTGAAAAAAGAGGATAACGAAAATTTCGAATCCCGATTGTAACTTATTGTTNTTTGGTATTACGAAGGTCATCTCTGTTCTGCGAAACTGGAAGATAAGTAGAGAATTAAAATATTTAATTTAATTTAAAGCTATTTACAAAAAAATACTGGGCCTAAGCGAATTGTTTCCAAGAAACGATATTAATATTATGGGTTACATCGCGCGAATTTGAAAAAAGAGGATAACGAAAATTTCGAATCCCGATTGTAACTTATTGTTTCCAAACCGGTCACCTTCTTCTTCGAACCCGTCGCTTGCGACGAAGGGCTCGACGAGCGAATTAACCCATAGACACAGCCCACTGAGTTTCTCGCCGGATCTTCTCAGTGGGTCGCGTTTCCGGTTCGGTGGTAGATTCTGCAAAGCACTGCTCTTGCTAGAGTCAGTGTTAGCATCTCCGGTTTCAGCCCCGTGAGCTCACCTACAAACGTTAGGGGGAAGCCTCTCAAGGGTATCAGCATAGGTAGGAAAAAAAATGTTTCCAAAAAAAAAAAAAGTGCAATAGGTAGGTATTCGCTTTGCGTCAATAAAAGTCGAGACATTTATTATTATAACTTCGACAGAGACTTTGTTTGTTAAAATACGAAAAAGGAGCTACCAAAAAACGTAGCCACATTCTGTTAGAAAGCAACACTTGAAGCACACTCTTAGTCGAAGAACAGATAAACCTAATTACCTTCAGAATCGTAGGTTTACTATTTAAAAATAAACACGCGGAACTATTTCAAGAAACTAGTAGGCCGTGAAGTGACGTCAGCTCTTTGGTTTGATAAAAAAATAACATTATATTCCTAAACTTCATTAAACAACTGTAAATTTTTATACGTATCTATCTGGATTATTAACAAGAACGCACTTTATCCTTACATTACTACATTACATATATTGCTTAGATGGGTGGTCGAGCTCACAGCCCACTTATTATTAAGTGGTTACTGGAGCCCATATACATCTACAACGTAAATGCGCCACCCACCTCGAGATATAAGTTCTAAGGTCTCAGTATAGTTACAACGGCTGCCGCACCCTTCAAACCGAAACGCATTACTGCTTCACGGCAGAAATAGGCAGGGCGGTGGTACCTACCCGTGCGGACTCACAAGAGGTCCTACCACCAGTAATGAGATCGAAGCGTCACACGAAAGAACACGTCACGCTTCCTACCGTGTATTGGGTGTACGCCAGAGATGGCCCACAATACGCCCTACCACCACCAATGTAGTGTTTTACTACTTTAAGCTGATTAGTAACATACTAATATCGACCTGTTTATTTTTTCGACGATTTTGTTCTATGACGATATTCTATGACGATTTTATTCTATATTAGCGTAATATCCTTCATTTGTGATTATTGTTCTTAATTGATGAAACGACTTAAATGGAGTGGTTTAATTGTCCATTAATAATTCGGTTGAAAAAAAAAAGTAAATATAACTAGTTTAGCTAGCGAACCTGAATTTAATTTGTTAAAAAAAATAGCGTTAATTTAAATTGAAAATTTGAGAACTAAAAAAGTTTTTGAATGAATCTAAGTGCTTTAATAATAGGAATGAATTTAAAAATATAAATATAAAGTAGTTAGTTTAAAGGCTGAGCAACCGAGTTTTGCCGTGCACCAAGAGGGCGCGAATGAACCGTAATGCCAGGATTTTAGACAAACCTCTTCGGCTCTGAGCGAGCTGATTCTATTCGATAACCCATCCGAAAGCGAATAATGGGAGCAGTACTCCATGCCTCCGATCGTTTGCACCAACCAAAAAGTTTGCCAATTTCGGTCCACACTATCGATAAAACTACACAAACGAACTGTGCAGTTAAATCGTTGTAGTGTGTACCGAATATAAAGCAGAACTTATGTTTTGTAACGCAAGTATTTGTTCAGACGAGAAGCGCCACTTCTATTACCTACTTCAACAAAATCCAAATCGGTCTTATCTCCCAAACAACTCCGATACTGAGCACCGCTCGAAATATCAACTACAAAATTCCCAATACTCTCGAAAGTTTGTATGTATGAAATTGTTTGACGGTTCTTTTTCTCACTGAACCCGCAAAACTGTTCCTTCAATGTAAAATACATAATTAAGTAATTTATTAATATTTCCCACTGTAAAATAAACGAATAGGGTAAGCAGCTGATTATATCGATTGAACGTGTCTGAATAATAAATGACATACGATATTATTGCATACTTATGTTTTTATTTAGCCAGCTTGATAAAACTGATAAAAGTATGTATACTGTTTACGGATAATATTTTTATTGAATATATATAATGAAGACGTAAATGGCGTAGTTTTGGTTTATATAAAACGAAAAAAGGTAACATTTTTGACTCTCAAGAGATAACCTATTAGTGTACTAGGATTTGAAAGATATTAAAGATGTCATTTAGACCTAGTGTACCTACATATACGTGACGATTCCGCTATTCGGCAAAAATACTTCAAAAATGTTATTAGACAATTAGAAATTATCAACATTTCCCATCTGCCAGCCTTCCCGCGATGTTTAATTTTTTAATCACAGAGAAAGTATCCTTAAGGATAAGTTTAAAATATTTCGACGTTATAATAATATTACTTCGTTGAAAGCGGAGAAAGTGATTTCTACAATTTGTTAATGTAGAAACAAGTTTCGATAGATGTGAGAGTTAATAAGTACCCGCTTATTTATTGGTGATAAAATGATATATAATTTTATTTAAACGTTAAGGATTGAAAGATATACGAGTAGCTGCATTAGACGCGTGATTTTAAATACAACTTTTTAATAAGGGAACCAGAATTATCTTTCATATTGTCAAATTTGCAAAGTAAAGAGGCGGTTGAACGCAACTTCATTGCTGAGAACGTTATTTGGGGCCAAAATAAGGGACGTGTTAATCATACAATGATAATGCATTTCATGTCTTTTTTTTTCCTACCTAAGCCGATAGCCTTGAGAGGCTATTTCAGCGTAACCTTAACTAGTAGGTGAGCTCACGGGGCTCAAACCTGACGACGTTGCTAATACGAACCCTAGCAAGAGCCGTGCTTCGCAGAATCTACTACCGGATCGGAAACGCGACCCACTGAGAAGATCCGGCGAGAAACTCAGTGGGTTGTGTCGAGCCCTTCGTCGCAAGCGACGGGTTCGACGAGGACGATGACCGGTGCTTGAGGTACCTAAAAGCACCGTTAGTGGATCGGGACGATCCAAAATGACGTGTTTTGGGCGACGTCGACTGCTTTCCATTCTGTCCGCAGGATCGGGCATGTAGTTACCATTAGTCACGATGAGAGGGTTCTCATGCCGTGCCGCTCCGCTTTATCGAAGTGGATTTCATGTCCATTTAGACGCCTGCTACTGCTAATGGGTGGTCCCTGATGTTTTATATTAGGTCATGCCCTACGGAATTGCCGTTTTGTATACAGAAAGTTAAAATATATTTTTTATTAATACTTTTTATTTTTATCGATCAAAGTATGCACACATGGTATTGATCCATCTCTACTAATACTGCGGTGATTTTTCAATACCTTTATTGAAGAATTCGGGGTGCACGGAACCTAATAAACTCTTCAAAGGCATTTTGTACTCCTCGAGCACTTTATTATTTTCCTGTCAAGAAGTTGTCCAAACTTTGGAAAGAGTAGAAGTCTGTCGGCGAAAGGTCTATTAAGTACGTTTGATGAAGCAAAAGTTCCAACTATAGCTCTTGTAGCTTAGAGACCGTCTGTTGTATCGTATGAGTTAACCAAAGCTAGCCGGAGGTTTGCGTGTTACTCCATTATTGTGTCCAGTTTTTCACCGTGCACATCCGCAGTGATTCTGGTGCCATTTGATAAGAAGCTGTAATGAATTTTACCGGCACTAGATCACCAAAGAGTGACCATGACTTTTTTAGGGATAAGTATTCGTTTGAGGTTTCGTTAGCTTGGGTGTTGTACCAGGGTTTAAACAAAATAATGATCGCTGACAAAAAAATAATTTTTAATAGCAAGTGACAATGTTGTTGTTGTTGTTGTTGTGGTCCTAGGGTACCCCGCTGGTCCATAAGGCCTTCACAAGTTGTCTCCACTTGACCCTGTCTTGCGCTTGCTCCTTGACATTACTCCAGGTCAAGTCGGCAGTCCTCATCGTGCTCTCCACGGTGACAATGCGGTTCAATATCCCTGTGTGTCTGTGTCTGTTAAGCAACGCAAGGCTTAACGGGTTCGTCGCGCTGACGATCCTTTGATTGGTTAGATTAAATCCAGCGATATTCGACGCGTTTATGTACTGACCTTATATTTTCAACATTCCTCAAAGCAATGAAGGTTTTGCGGTTTAATTACGGATGTTTCCGTACAACAATCGAGGTTAGGTATAAAAAGCCAGTATTTGTTTACAATTTTTTTGTTCAATTAACTTACTCTGGCGGGCGATCACGTTGTTTAGCTCGGAACCCTATTATTGTACGCCGTCGCTGAATCGACTTAGTGAGTCAAAAGAGAGATCTGTCAAATTTGCAGCAGCTTACACTAGTACTGTGTGCTTAGTGCGAGTTTTTTAACGGTCTCGATAGCGTAAAAGTTAACTCAAAGTATGGAGTTGGAACGTTTGCCTACCTATGCCGCTAGGAGCGCTGCTCACTGAACACTTGCCGGTTCGACACAGCGCACGTGCACCCGCGCTCAAACTAAAGCCCACCATTTGTGATTGATCATTAACACGTGCACTGTGCAACATGGAATTACTTACCATCATCGAGCGCTTATTAAAAACAGATTTAATTTTTATATTTATTGTTATTTATTACATATTTACTGGTGGTAGGACGTCTTCTGAGTCAACTATGAATCTAGGTCGTCTTCAAATGAAGTGAGGGACCTAAAATTTGTTAACAATAATGTTTTTTTTTATGTGAAATCCGCCGTGAAATCATTATACTAAGTGCAATGATAAACTCTTTCAAGGCTCTAGCGCCGGCCATTCATCCGAACAAATCCTTCAATGCCTCCATTCAAACGTGACCTCTCCTTTGTTCTTTACGTCAATAACTTGGCTGAATTTTTTGAATTTCGCAAAGACGTCGCATTGTCTACGTTTCACATCTCGACTTTATGATTGATAGCACTGGTTTTATTACTCTTTATGATCAAACGAGCCATCAACCCACCTACTTACAACTGGTTTCCGGAGCTCACAAAAATCAACACTAAAGTCGCTGCCAACCTTGAGACAAGCTACCGAAGTCTAGATTATTATTATATATTATCTATTGTATTAAGACGTGAGACCCATAAAACGGGACGCATGGCTGCCCCGCGGCAACAACACGCAAAAAAAAACTAATCGTGCCCTTCAGGTGTCCGTGTAAACTAAATCACAAGCTATATTGTGATAATCGCTGAATACAGAATCGCCTATTGTTGTATGTCGATTGTATTATTATAACGCGCATCAGATGTTATCGTGGAATTGCTAAAACAATAGCTACCAATTTGAATCGGATGTCATAGAACACGTTCAACAAACATTTATTGTACACAAGATACTCTTCATTTGGAATGGTCGATAATGTAAGTACTGATGAAAGAATCGTGTTTCTCGTTAGATCCAGAGTCGGGTAAACGACCTCGACCCGAACCAGACTGCTTCAATTACGAATGTATCTAGACTTAACGTGTTTTATATAAACAATATACTAATCCGGGAACGATCTATTCATGTACGTACACATTCACACAATGTTTATTGTATGCCCGAAATAAAATAGCAACTATTTCTTTGAATGCACACGAGGCTACATTACACAACCCATATTTAATTCAGTCGCCCATCTTCAGACTATGTTGTTAAATTAACCTTTAAATATATAAAATACTACATTGTGCACCAAGGTAGAAAATTGAAGGAAATGTCCTACTTTTTCCCGCGGTGCACATACTATTTTTTCTCCTACCAGGCCGAAAGTTCGTAGAGTACCGAGCCGGGGACCAGGGGCGAAGCCCTGGTGGGGGGCCGAGCCCCCCTATACTCATAAAAAAAAACAATTTAACAGTTTTTAAATTTTTTATATAAACTACTACTAATTGAATAAGAACTGTCTGATGAACTCATCTTTGTTTAATACTTCACTTTTAAATTTTATTGCCTTTTGTTTATTTCACTTTTACACTAAACACAATATTGCAAATTACCCGAGCACAACAATGGCGGAGAATTTTAGGTGCGTGAGAGCAGACGTAGACAATAACGCGCATGCACACTTGTCAGTACCCAGGGAGGAAAAGTTACACTTTCATCCCTGTACAGCGGGAGGAAAAATTAGACTTTCTTCCCTGTACAGCGGAAAACCGAACGGCGTAGGTAGGAGAAAAATAGATATCTAGTTTTGTTTGTGCAGTTGAAGCTTTTTACAGTGTTTATGATTACGATAAGTAGGACGGTGACGAGGAGCTAAGTACCAACAAACGTATTTTTTTTTATTGTTATAATATAATCATATTTTGTTGACAGACATTAATAAACATAGCGTACTGCTTCCTCGCCGTCTTCGGTTTCCTGATCCAGCGCGTCGTCTTCGGTCAGCTCCGGGTCTCTGAGGCTCAGCGCGTCAAGGACAAGTTCTGGAACTATGTCTTCTACAAATTCATCTTCATCTTCGGAGTAATCAACGTTCAGTACATGGACGAGGTGATGCTGTGGTGTTCTTGGTTTACTCTCGTCGGCTTCCTGCACCTGATGGGGCAGCTGTGCAAGGATCGATTTGAATATGTAAGTTAGCTAAACTTGATTAACTTAAGATAACATAACAGCAAACTGCGATAATATTTCTTCACTCTTCTAGCAATCAGTCCTGTATTAGGCCATACAAAAGAATACAATATCCTAGAACTAGGATAACTCACGTTAAAAGATGTACTAAAAATCTGAAAATACTACTAACATGTGTACCATGTAAATGTGTACCATTTGTGTGTAAGTGTATATGAGGGACTGGCCCACAGTATCTTAAGAAAGCGTCGGAACGCTACTTCGACAAAGCGGCGACTTATCCGATCGAGACGGAGCAACGCAAAACCGCCGTCGTCCGAAACATGTCTTGTCGGATCTCCCGCATTCACTCTCGGTGCTTTAAGGATCCTCAAGCACCGGTCACCATCCTCGTCGAACTTATCGATTNTGTGTGTAAGTGTATATGAGGGACTGGCCCACAGTATCTTAAGAAAGCGTCGGAACGCTACTTCGACAAAGCGGCGACTTATCCGATCGAGACGGAGCAACGCAAAACCGCCGTCGTCCGAAACATGTCTTGTCGGATCTCCCGCATTCACTCTCGGTGCTTTAAGGATCCTCAAGCACCGGTCACCATCCTCGTCGAACTTATCGATTACGACGAAGAGTTCGACGGCACAGCCCATAGATATAGCCTATTATTGAGTTTCTCGCCGGATTTTCTCAGTGGGTCGTGATTCCGATCCGATACAAGGTTATCCCGTTTTAAAGTTGAACAAATTGCTTACAGCTCCTGTGTGTAGGAACTAGCATATTATTATAATTCGTCGTGAAATCTATCCCGCGTACAAATATAGTTTTCGAGAAAATCTAATAAAACTACTTCCTGAAAAAAAAAATGCAAATATTTTTTTAGCACATAGGATACTTCGATCTACAATACAATACAAACCGACACTTAGGATTTTTTCATAATATATGACATCATTTTGGCCCAAAATGACACATAGGAGATTTTAAATTTGCAACGACGAATTGTAATTTGGGAATATTTTGTTCAGCTAGCGTCGTCGCCCAACACAGCACGTTGGGTGCATGTTCGACTGGTCGGTCTACTCCTGGGTATACTGGCCGCCTCCACTGCCTTATTGGGTGTTGCAGTCGCATGGGGCTTGCCCGCCGGAAAGGATACTTTCGCGTTTATGGCTGCTGAAGTAAGTTTTATTTTTGGATATCGATTACAAGTTGTATACGAGTCTGCGGACAGGGGAGATACCGGCTGCATGATGCGCACGTAGTGTACTGATGACAACAGAGAGCAGATAGAGGTAATCGCGAGCGACGTGCTTGCGCCGACACGTCGCGTGCTTAGATAACTGACTGACTAAGAGTATATGAAATGCATCAGGATAAAAAACACAATTTACAAAACACATTTCTATGTTACTAATTTCTTATATGCATAACACGAATTGTTTTTGTTACAATATAATCTATACTGGTTAAAAAAGCAAATGGGTGGAATAGTTTATTGTCATGTTGTCCCTGCTCTTTCTTTACTAATTAATTAAAAAGTATTGTATTTTTCTTCCTATTTTCCCTACGCAATCGTTGGTATCCTGAAGGTCTATTCTATAACTACGCGCGGGCAGTATCTGCATCTATTGAAAGTAATTTTATCTGCATTAGTGGGTTCCACCCGCGTCGATGTACACGAGACACGGCGTAGTTATGCGTTCGCGGTAGGCAGCGGCTTGTCTCTGCCCCTGGCATTGCTGAAGTCCATGGGCGACGGTAACCACTCACCATAAGGTGGGACATATGGTCGTCTGCCTACAAGGGCAATAAAAAAAAGTTACCTTAATTGAAATGAAGTGAGAGTAGCGCGTTTTTTTTTATTGCTTTGATGGGTGTACGAGCTCACAGCCCGCCTGGTGTTAAGTGGTTACTGGAGCCCATGGACATCTACAACGTAAATGCGCCACCCACCTTGAGATATAAGTTCTAAGATCTCAGTATAGTTACAACGGCTGCCCCACCCTTCAAACCGCAACGCATTACTGCTTCACGGCAGAAATAGGCAGGGCGGTGGTAGCTACCCGCGCGGACTAAGAAGAGGTCCTACCACCCGTAATAAAAGCGCGTTCCAAGTTCCCTGTGTGGGTCTGTTCCAGTGCCTGCTGGTGCTGATGTCGGTGCTGCACGTGGGCGCGCGCTACGTGCTGCAGCAGCGCGGCGCGGACGCGGCCGGCGCGCTCGCCTACTACACGCACCTCGGCTTCGATGTAAGCTCCGACACCACGCACCCTCACTGCACTAGTACTTCGCACCCTCACACTGCACTAATACTCCGCACCCTCCCACTGCACTAGTACTCCGCACCCTCACACTGCACTAGTACTCCGCACCCTCACACTGCACTAGTACTCCGCACCCTGACAATGCACAAGTACTCCGCACCCTGACACTGCACAAGTACTCCACACCCGGCAACACTAATGGCGCCGCCGTTTGCAGTCGGCGTCCCTTGTGCTCGAGCTGATGCACGTGGTCCACATGGTGGTGTACAGCAACATGTTGGTGTCGATGGCGTCGCTGGTGCTGCTCATGCAGCTCCGCCACCTGCTGCACGAGCTGCAGGCGCGGCTGCGGAGGCACCGCCTCTATACGTCGCTCGCGGACCACATGAGTCGCAAGTACGTCACCGTCACCTCTCAACCAGTCCCTTACAGTGTGCTAGCAGCGTGGCCTGCCGCGTCCCTCACGACCTTCATGTTTTACAAATCAAATCAAATCAAACCAAAAAAAATTTATTCAACATAAATGAAAGTACACTCTTGTTGAACGTCAAAAAGAACTACCGCCAATTCACAAAAACTAGCCTCCGTCCTGAGAAGAACTGGCAAGAAACTTAGCGGGCATGTCTTTTTTTTTAAATATTAGATAAAAAAAATTATATTAGATTTTTTTAAATATTCATTTTTACAATGATTATTATAACGTAACAATTATTACAATATTGAAATGCCCGGAGCGAGCAACTCATTCCCACTTTGTGCAATCTTGATTGACTTTATAGTAAGCTTTATTGCACAGATGTTCTTTAATAGTTTTCTTAAACCTATGTATATGTAGGCTCTGAACATCTTGTGGGATTTTGTTATACATTACCCAAACGCTGGGTTACTGATTAACTTATTCGTTTACCTACTTATTAACTGCAAATGTATAACTTGCCAACACATCGGCAACGGGCGCACGATCTAATTTTTATTTTTTTATTGCTTAAATGGGTGAACGAGCTCACAGCCCACCTGGTGTTAAGTGGTTACTGGGGCCCATAGACATCCACAACGTAAATGCGCCACCCACCTTGAGATATAAGTTCTAAAGTCTTCGTATAGTTACAACGGCTGCCCCGCCCTTCAAACCGAAACATATTACTGCTTCACGGCATAAATAGGCAGGGTGGTGGTACCCGTCCGCGCGGACTCACAATAGGTCCTACCACCATTATAGCGACCGGTGTCTTTAAAATAATTATCGATAAAATAAAAGTGTGAATTGCTCCCTAATACTACCGGTGGGAGGACGTATGGTGCCCTCACAAGTTTGGGTACCACAATCTTACATATACGGCGATCTCATATTGAGTCGCTCTAATATAATTTTTGACTTTGAAACAGAGACCTACCTGGTTCCGACCTGGTCATCGCCACAAGCTGTGCCCGTGGAACTACTAATTAATACATTTTTTTTCCTACCTAAGCTGATAGCCTTAAGATGCTATATCAGCGGAACTTTAACTAGTAGGTGAGCTCACGGGGCTCAAACCTGACAACTTTGCTAACACGAGCCCTAGCAAGAGCTGTGCTTGGCAGAATCTAACACCGGATCGGAAACGCGACCCACTGAGAAGATCCGGCGAGAAACTCAGTGAGCTGTGTCTGTGGGTTAATTTACTCGTCGAGCCCTTCGTCGCAAGCGACGGGTTCGACGAGAACGATGACCGGTGCTTGAGGTACCTAAAAGCACCGTTAGTGAATCGAGAGGATCCGAAATTACGTGTTTGGGGCGACGTCGACCGCTTTCCATTCTGTCCGCAGGATCGGGAATGTAGTTACCGGCGGCCACGATGAGAGGGCTCTCGTGTCGTGCCACTTTATCGAAGTGGAAATTATTGTAATGCATATTGTAATGAACGAACGCGTGTCATTACATTTTGTAACCGATATCGATACTTATAGACTTTATGGTTCAAGCTATTAGTGCTATAATCACTAAGCAATTAATGTGACAACATTAACTCTTTATACGTGACCTAATACAAGTGCTTATTGATTTTGTCATTATATTGATTATTTTGTTGGTTTTCCTTCTGAGTAGTGATGTGCGCACCGGCGAGACCGTGTCCCGGAGGTCACGTGAGAACTCGCGTGACCCCCGGGCTTGAAGCGTTGTTAAATTAGATAGCAGATGAGCTCACGGTGTCTCAGGAGATAAGCTTGCATCGTATTGAAATGAACATTATTCTAGTCACAGATAGAAGAAACAAGCAGCACTGTTGTGTGAGCCCGAGTTAGGTCCCCAATAGATCAGCAGCACCCACTCGACTGAGTGAGAGGCGCCATGTGCAGTCAGCTAGTACAATGTGCAGCTGAATAGGACAATAAGGGAAGGGAGGCCGCTATTTAATGACCTTCTCTATTTATCTTTTTATACTGGGTTTTTTTTTATTGCTTAGATGAGTGGATGAGCTCACAGCCCATCTGGTGTTAAGTGGTTACTGGAGCCCATAGACATCTACAACGTAAATGCGCCACGCAGTTTGAGATATACGTTCTAAGATCTCAGTATAGTTACAACGGCTGCCCTGCCCTTCAAACTGAAGCGCATTACTGCTTCACGGCAGAAATAGGTAGGGCCAATACAAATACAAATAGGCAGGGCAAATACAAATACAAATACCCGCGCGCACTCAGAAGAGGTTCTACCACCAGTAATTACGCAAATTATAATTATGCGGGTTTGTTTTTTATTACACGATGTTATTCCTTCACCGTGGAAGTCAATCGCGAACATTTGTTGAGTACGTATTTCATTAGAAAAATTGGTACCCGCCTGAGATTCGAACACCGGTGCATCGCTACACACGAATGCACCGGACGTCTTATCCTTTAGGCCACTTTAGGTTGTTAGTAGACCTCTTCTGAAAACGAAAACAGGCGATAGTACTAATGACACCTTTGATGACGGGAAGGGAAAAAACATTTAAAAAAATTTTGATTTTTTAGTTTAGTTTTTGATTTATTGTTTCAATGTTGTTGTTTTTTTGGTAAAGTAATGTATTTTTTATGAAACTGTCGTTTCATTTAGCTGCACTAACATGATGGAGCTTAAATAACGCTAATAAAACGTTTTAAAAATATGATTTTTTTTCCGATCATGATCAATTTTTTTCCGTCTCATCATCATTGGTGTCATTAGTACTATTGTCTGTCTTCGTTTTCGGAAGCGGTCTCCTAACACCCAGTGTATAGTTTGCCAGAGCTTTTGCAAGGCGACTCTGAGGAATAATCTTCTCACTGGTGTACAGATCTGCACAAGATGTATCGCATATACTCATTTTTTATATAGAGTAAGCTTCGGTTATATTGCTTATGTTAATTTTGAACGCGCGCTGAGGAATTCACAAACAATGAAGGCTGTAAAAAATGTAGCCAATTATGCATATCTCATATAATGAAACAATCTTTAAGCAATGAGTTTTAAACATTATAACAATGCAATAACAAATCGTGTTGTGACTAATACATTTTTTTTATTTCTATTGTTTTATTCGTTTGCTATGCTGTCGGTACTGTGACGTCATCGCGGTTTTTACAATAATGCATCTCAAGTTGGTAAAAGGAAATTCTCGATTCAATAAATAGTATCATAAATATCATTGATTGTGAGTTTATCTATTAACTAACTATTTTTTTATTGGTCAATTTGAAGATAGCATAGCAGGGAGAAGTCACGTGCTGCGTGTAATGTTCTTCACGTCAACACGAAATAGCCTTTCAGATCATATGAGTTTGTTTCTTTTATTATATCTATATATTAATACGGGTAGCAAAAATTTGTACCCCTTTTTACGAAACTTGCACGGACGGAGGAGTATGATATTACCTACACTTATAGAGAATATAGAGGAGTGCAGAATACTATTTTTTTTATTGTGCATAAAAAATACATTGAAACAAAAAAAAAAACATGACACACAATACCATGTATTTGACACACACACGCATAGATACTCTTTTGTTTACTGTTAAAGTCTGTGGTCAAATTGAGAATAGATTAATATTGTTTGTTTTTAATATTATTTATCTATAGTGTAGTCTTGGCGAAATCTGTGATTATAGAAGTCTTTGACAATAGAATCATAAAAATGTTGAAACTTATAATTTAAATCAATAATTATAGTTGAATTTCGACTACATGGCGGCCACTAGTATATATAGTTACTAGCGACCCGCCCTCGCTTCGCTTCGGAAACATTAAAACACACATGAAACCAAAAAAATTAATAAAAGTATCCTATGTTCATCAGGGACAATGTCGGCTTCTAATGGAAAAAGAATTTTTCAAATCGGTCCAGTAGTTTCGGAGCCTATTCGAAACAAACAAACAAATCTTTCCTCTTTATAATATTAGTATAGATGTAATACTAAAGATATATAACTATAATAGTTTCGGCGAGCTAATGATGATATGCACGATATCGCTTGCGGTTTTTATACCTAATAGTCACCATGAATGATGTGATAATGGTACCGTTTGTATATCTACCTATCTGCGACTAGCCTCAAGGGGCTATTCTGGCTGCTCCGTGACTGGTATTAGATGCAGTTAACCGGACGCCATTCGGATCCCATTCTCAACAAAGATGACCGGTTGTATACGAGCTGCTTGTCCTAATGTTGGTAGCTTATGTCCTTCTGTGGACTCCTGGTGATTAGATTATTCCGCGACTCAATTTCCAAAATGCTGCTAGGGCTGATCTGAGGGTCCAATTCTGAGGCAGAACACTCACAAATATGGTTTAAATGAACCTTTCTTTCCAGTTACCCAATGGCAAGCAAAGAGGAGGTTGAGAAGAATCAAGACAATTGTGCAATCTGCTGGGAACCGATGAAGGAAGCTAGGAAACTGCCCTGTTCTCATCTCTTCCACAAGTATGTCATTTTGTTGACAAATAGCTGGGGTATATCGGTAATTGAGGTCGTGTCCTGCGGAGCCGGGTCACGGGTGCAATAAGGTATTCTATTGCGCTCGTAAGTTGCTGTGAGTACAATCTAAATATTGGAAGAACGAAGGAATCATTATTTTCTGGAACATAAATATCCTTGTGAAGTTTCGGTTTTTTCAACTTTTTTCGAAATACATGTACCATATATGATATTACTAAAAATCCATCCATGATGCATCTTCCTGCAATTCACCAGGGAGGAGAGAGGGGACACAGTAATGTTGTAGTAAATAGGTGGGACGAGAAGAGAGCGAGCATCAACCTTTGCCGCGGAGAGCCTTCTCTGTGTACTGTTTCTTAATTTATTTCTAACTAGCAGACCCGGCCACACGTTGCTGTGGCTAATGTTTTTGTTTCTAAATAACACGTGGCCGGCTAATACCCAAAATTAACAAAGTAAGAACAATTGGTTCTCACTGTATTCTGTTTACTACGAAATAAATTTCACTTATCTCATCAGCCTCAGCAACACGTGGTGTTTATGCCGTTACATTGTAGCTTATGTGAAACGTTGGTATTTTTAACACAGCGCCATCTATGAGATATTAATGTCAGACAGTATTATAACTGTCTGTAAAAACTGACTTAAGGCGTCACCTGTTTTAGACTTATGAAACTTACAATTAATAATAATAATCAACATAAGAAATCATTTTATTGTTAATTAATAAATATCACAACCATTAATCGAAATAAAAACCATCATGTGGTCTAAGTTGAAAAAAAATATTTAAAAAAAAAAGGTTAAAATCGGTTCAGTAGTTTAGGCGTCCATCGCGGACAAACAACGTGACACGTAATTTATATATATTAAGATGTATGGTCGGGTTTTAAATTGCATGAGGATAAAGTGTCGGTAGAGTGAGTGCGGTGTGTTGTGCGCAGCTCGTGCCTGTGCCAGTGGGTGCAGCAGGACGCGTCGTGCCCCACGTGCCGCCGCGGCCTCGCACACGGCGCGCCCCCGCCCCCGCCCCCAACCCCGCCGCACAACCACCTCTTCCACTTCGACGGTACGACAGTTTCTGGACATTTCATCCCCGTGAAGGTAGACTAGGGAATGAAAGGCTGTAGGGATAAACAGTACAAACTTGTTTCTCGTTTCAAATAATAAATTTACAAATGATATTAAAAGTAATACAAAGCTTTATTAACTGTAGTGTAGTTTCAACTGACTCCTGATGGACCCGAGCGAAGCCGGCGCGGGTCGCCAGTCATGACTCAAACTTAGATACAGCCTGTCGTGTGTCAGTATTATATAAATTCAACGATTGCCTACTCGGACGAAAAGAATCCGTGCACTGTGCGGCGCCGGCACGCAGACTGTGCGGCGCCGGCGCGCAGACTGTGCGGCGCCGCGTGCTATCAGCGACTTATGGAGCATTCCACGTTTCCATTCTGTTGCAAGTTTTTGTTGCTTTGTGCAAAGTTGACTGATCGCTCCTCCTCCATAGATGTGTCAAAACAGTAATTGAACAGTGTAGGTAGTGTTACTGGTGGAGCATGACGCGTTGCAGGCTCCCGCTACGTGTCGTGGCTGCCCAGCTTCTCCGTGGAGGTGACCCGCGCCCGGCCCTCCGCCGCGCAGCTGGACGCCATGGTGGCGCAGGTGCTGGGCATGTTCCCGCAGGCTGACCCCGCCGCCCTGCGCGCCGACCTGCTGCTCACCCGCTCCGCGCACCTCACGCTCGACAACATCCTCGAGGGCAGGCTGCAGCCGCCCGCAGGTACCACCCCATACATTATATTTCATCCCATATCATCTCATTTCATTTAATTTCATCCCAGTTGATTAATGTCTCAAATTAATTATCTTCATTTCATTTCACTCCATATTATCATTTTTCATAAAAATAAGAATGAAAATTAAAATAAGACATGACTTGTCGCCAAGGCGGTGATACCTACACTTAAAGGCTTGCAAGACGCTCTACCACCTGTAGTTGAATGTTACTAAATGATAAATGGCAATGAATTGAACAGAAGCACCGACAGTAAGACCGATCTCGCCCCTCGAGGCGCCCCCCGCCCCGGAGCCCGCGCCCCCCGCTCCGGAGCCTGCGCCCCCCGCCGCGGAGCCCGCGCTGGACAAGTACGTAATGCGTCTAGTTATGTTTCCTACACACGCGGCGTATATACAAACACCGCTTACTGTATATGTATATATATATGTATGTAGATGGAGACAGTGTAAGACATCCTGTGCCTCGAACAGTCAGAACGCGCACAACTACTATTTACTCTTCATTTGTTTTCGTTGAGACGATTAAAACAAAAGAAAACAAAACACATATTTTTTTCGATAATAAATGAATTTAATAGAAACATTCACTAAAGTTAAGCAAATTAAAAATAATACAAAAAAGAAAATAACTTCAGTGTAGCCGAAGTCAACTAAATATGCATCGCTAACTGCACCCGAATTTAAAAGGTCGCTTTTGTTTATGATTACGTCAAGAGCCAAAGGCTTGATGTTTTTTCGTTACATGAGAATTTCAGTGAATCCCTACCCCAATCCTCACTAAGGAACTTCGTGCCAATGGTACAAAATATGCAGACTTACTAATTTATTACTTCACGAAAAGTGGAGGTCGTCAAATAATAACGTTTGGATTTCAGTCTAGACGTTGGGTCGACCAGCGCTATATTCTCGAGAAACGCGCCCGAACGAGAACAGAACCTGAGACGCAGGAAGGAGATGCTGGTGGCGGCGGCGCGCAGGCGGTACCTCGAGCGGCGCGGCGAGGCGGCGCCACCACGCAGCTGACTCGCCCCCCCGCCCCAACCCCCCGGCCCCCAGTACAATGCGCGCTCGCGTGCCCAGCGGTCGTGTCCGGTGCACCTGCACTAGCGTCGTTCCGAATGTATTTTTGTATGTCGATTAGTATATCTACTGTCTCGTGTGAAAATTTACTGTAGAGTCAGTAAGCAAATTAAATTTCAACCGTCCTCGCTGTTTCGAAAAAGTAATATTTCAATATTGGCAACATTTATGTACAAATTGAAATTTTAAAAAAATCGGCAACTATAAGTAATGATTCAATTTATAACTTGAACGCTGACGCGCAATGTTAGGAGTATCATAAAAAGTTAAATTACCATATGACGTTTTTGTGACATGCGAGATTTTTGAAGGAGATAATGATCACTGTTGTAGTAGCGTTAAAACATTTAAATATAAAAGGAATATAAAAATATATGAAATTTAATAAAATAAAATGGTAGAGCAATCAGAAGACGTTTTAAACAACTACGAATGCAGAAAAGTACGTACTCATTTAATATTTGTGTAAAGTAAACTTGTGTCGTCGACTGTCCGGCGCCGACACGTCGCGACAGTACCGATTGGACTTGTTGTAGCGCCTCGAGTTGTATGGAGTGCTGCGCGATATTCATACACGCCCGTTACCAATACGTTACCACCTGTGTTTGATCCAGTTTTCAATTATTATTAATTTGTCCAGTTTTCCTGTGCAATTTCAAAAAAATATTAAAATATTGTCTTAATTTGGTTTTTCAATATTTCTGCACTTTATAGCACTACAATATTTTTACGTAAAATTTAAACGCTTTCTGTACCTAATAACTCTCGTTATGCTTTGTATCCAGATTAATTTTAAAATGAATTGTTTTTAGAAGTAAATTTAAATATATTTTAAGAAATAATGCGAGTTCAGTACCGGGACGAAGCAACGTAAAGTTTGTACTTAGTGGTTATGTAAGATGTTGTTTCCCGTATCTGTTCCGGCCGCTTCAGAACACTGTACGTCTATTGATTACTAGTCAAATAAAATAATAAGACTTAAAATTATTTTATGTTTTATTTCCTTTCCACTCTCTTTGTAATAACCTAATGTCAACCCTGATTGTCTGTCCAACAAGAAGTCCTTCGACGATCCAGTTTTCTTTTTAAATGTCATTCAAATCTACTTATTTATATTTCACGATTAGAATCACTTTGGGAGACCATTTGAAAGGTCGTTTATCCTCATCGATACTTAACCTTCTGTGTGACGTTAAGACGGCATTCAAAGACAAGGAAAAAAGCGACTACACGCGACTTTGGGTTCCCTCTGTTGTCAGGTTGACTGGTGGTAGGACGTCTTACGAGTCCGCACGGGTAGGTACCACCACCCTGCTTATTTCTGCCGTGAAGCAGTCATGCGTACCGGTTTGAAGGATGGGGCAGCCATTGTAGCTATACTAAAACTTTATTGTCAACATTGAACATTGATAAATTCTAATTGTCTAATAAATGGTTTGAAGAGCCTAGGAAGGTTGGGTCCCATACACCTGCTTTGTTCAAGAAAGGCATTAAAAAATTACCACTGCACTGGTAGACTAGAGCATCATCGATACCATAGGTGCATATTTTTATTAGTAGTATCTCAACAAGTATATGTGTGAAACTTTAGTAAAGGGGCAATAAAACTAAATTGTAGTTCTTAAGTGCAATTTATTGAGATAATATATGAAACAGTTTATATTTTATCCTATGAAATTGATAACAACAATATGCAACACCAGATGTGCAAATATGAAATCTGCAAAGCCACGTTCGGCACTCAACCCTTGGAACTCATTCTTGTTTTCTGGATTGACTTGTAGCCGAAGACACACTGTGAAGAAATTCAAATAGTTTATTTCAACTTAAAACGTGATTAAAATGTATACGTAAGTATATGTAAGTATTTACAAACCAAACTTTGCAGGCTAATCTTTGTTTATCTTATTTTTGCACTAAATTAATTGTAGATTAAATGCACTAAACAGTGTGGTTACTATGTTATCTTTTTCGGTAGACTAAAGAATAATCCATACAGAGCGCCGTACCTTAAAGTTTCAAATTATAACTACTAATTGATCAGAGACCATTAGTGACATAATATAACGGTTATATTATTAATTATCCGAAGTTTAGGTAATATAATGGCTCAGGATGAAATGTGCAATTTTAGATAGAGAATCAAATGCGAAGTTATTGTGGGTAAAAATATTAATAGGTTATGCGGTTATCATTAATTTATGGCACTTTTTGAAATATATTTTTTATTTCTACTAACCTCCAAGAACAAAGCAGCTTACTGTAGATATAAAACCACTTAAGAAAGAATTAAATGGGAAAGTGCCGACAAGGCAACAGTAGCCGAATTGTATGACCGCAGTAAGGAAAATATAGAAAAGGTATGCATCAATTATTTTAAGCTTCTTAGGAGTTTTCGTTGTGTATTCTTGATACAATTTTGGAATTACAGCAGTAAGTGAAGACATTTTATTGTGATTTTATTTATTTTGCAATAGTAAATAATACACGTCAGTCAATTCAGTGAGTAGTAGTAGTTCTAGTTTTCCAACTGGAAAGACAAAGGTATCTTACCATAATGCCTAATATTTTATATATTATTTTATGAAAAATGATAATATGCAGTGAAATGAAATAAAGTTTACTAATACGGAACATTAATCAATTGACATAAAATTAAATGAAATGAGATGTGATAACATAGGATGAGAAATAACCTCAGTAAAATGGCGCTTATTTTTCTAAGACCTTTTTAGTGGATCCCCAGAAACTGTCCAGCGGCTTTGTTTCATTTTAGCACATTTGTGCATATTCACAGATATTAAACAGTTAATAAGCCACCAATATTACAAATTACAAAACCTGAAGAAATACTAAATAAACTAGATAAAAATTCACACAACTTCACTTCTCGTTTTCCCGCCAAAAAGTTTGATAAATAGAATGACAAAATTGAAGAAGACTAGAAATTGCGTTAGGTTTTTTTTATTGTCTTTGTAGGCAGATGAGCATACGGCCCATCTGATGGTAAGTGGTTACCGTCGCTCATGGACGTTAGCAATGCCAGGGGCAGAGCCAAGCCGCTGCCTACAGTGCTACCAGATGACCGTGTGAATTTCCCCTCAACTTTTTTCAAAAACCCCCCTAAATGTTCACGATTGACTTCCACGGTGAAGGAATAACATCGTGTAATAAAAATGAAACCCGCAAAATTATAATTTGCGCAATAACTGGTGGTAGGACCTCTTGTGAGTCCGCGCGGGTGGATACCAACACTCCGCCTATTTCTGCCGTGAGGCAGTAATGCGTTTCGGTTTGAAGGGTGGGGCAGCCGTTGTAACTACACTGAGACCTTAGAACTGATATCTCAAGGTGGGTGGCGCATTTACGTCTTAGATGTCTATGGACTCCAGTAACCACTTAACACCAGGTGGGCTGTGAGCTCGTCCACCCATGTAAGCAATAAAAAAAAAAAAAGCTTTTTGAAAAAAAAGCCCCAAAGCAGTTTTTACTTATTTTAAAGAATAAAAAAAATTATTATTTTTTAATCAAGCTCTCCCATAACTTCAACCATCTCTAGACAATTATTACAATCATATTCACTCAATGGCGGATCCAGGGGGAGGGTCATGGGGGTCATGACCACCCCCTGAGCTGGGTCCAGGACTTAGGTGGACCACTAATTGAATATAATGATTTTATTTATATATTTTGTCACCATACAGATTTTTTGTAACTAAGTACCTTCAATATTTAATTAATTTAATATAATAACTTTGTATAATGGCAAACGTTTGGGGACGAACGCATCTAAATTTGACTATGTGACCCTCTCCTGGCGCCAAAGCTGGATCCGCCCTTATATTCACTTTTGTTTTTATTATTTAAAGCATACACGTTTTCGGAGATAAAGATTTTTAACATGTCCGATGTGGGAACAAAATGTATGCATCCATTTGGCAGCGAATATCGAATATCGAGTACCGCTTCGGCAGTTTCTATTGCCATTCGGTTGCGTAATTTGTCCTTTATAATTTATATATTGACTTGTGAATATATAGAATAGACTATAAATATTCTAATAGCGATGGGAATTGCAACTGTGGCTGCCTACCATTGGAAGGTATTTTTAATACGTATAAGGTATATTTAGGTACTGAATTTTTTATATATATATTTCATTAATTCCATTTTGCATATTTTACGAAATTTAATTCAATTATATGAGTTGAAACTCATATCGTTGCAGTAAAATGGTGCAAAGTCAGAAGAGATCCCAAAGTGTTTTTTGGAAAAATCATGAGCGACGGTGACCCCTTAACATCAGGTATGCTCATCTGCCTACAAAGGCAATAAAAAAACCTGACGCAATTTTATAGTCTTCTTCAATTTTGTCATTCTAATTATCAGAGATTTTTTGGTGGGAACGCGAGGAGTGAAGTTGTGTGTGTTGTTTTATTTTGTCTATGTAGTGTTTCTTCAAGTTTAAAAGTGTAATAACGGTGGTTTATTAATTGTTTAATATCTGTAAAAGTGCACAGATGTGGGAAAATGAAACAAATCCGCTGGACATAACTTCACGGGATCCTCCGAAAGTCCACTGAAAAAATCGCACTAAATGACCACAATTTTACTGAGAATAAAGTACATCCAATATCATCTCATCCCATTTCATTTAATTTCATCCTAGTTGATTAATGTCTCAAATTAATCATCTTCATTTCATTTCACTCCATATTATCATTTTTCATAAAATAAGAATATAAATTAAAATAAGAATTGACCTAAGGGTCTTAGTTATCAGGTCATAAAATCCCTAAAAAAAAATCATACGTCAAATGTCAATGTCATTTTAATTCGAAAAAAAATCAAACAATTTGTGCATGTCACTCGATTCGAAGTATTTCGAAGCGAATAAAACTAATTTTTCCATAAAAATCATACAAAATGTTGAGCGTTAACGAGAACTTTCCTGAATATGCTGTGCCTGGTGCGAAACAGCATCGTTTCGAGCCCTACGCGGACAACGGAGGTAGTATTGTAGCCATCGCCGGCGATGATTATGCCGTTATCGGAGCAGACACTCGTCTCAGCACTGGATTTTCCATATATACCAGAGACCAAAAAAAGCTGTTCAAATTATCTGAGAGTACAGTATTGGGAGCGACTGGCTGCTGGTGTGACACATTAACCTTGACGCGTCTTCTACAAGCGAGGATGCAGATGTACGAACACGAGCATAACAAATCTATGACCACTCCGGCAGTCGCACAGATGCTCTCAACTATGTTGTATTACAAACGATTTTTCCCATACTACGTATCCAACGTGTTGGCGGGTTTGGACAGCGACGGTAAGGGATGTGTATATAGTTACGACCCTATCGGACACTGTGCGCGCCATAACTTCCGCGCTGGTGGTTCCGCTGCTGCACAGCTGCAACCGCTCCTCGACAATCAAATTGGCTTAAAGAATATGCAGAATGTAACAGAAGCTCCTTTGCCTAGGGAAAAGGCCCTTGCTCTTCTGAAGGATGTGTTCATCAGTGCTGCAGAACGTGACATTTACACTGGAGACTCCATCTACATTCTCATCATCACTGCAAGTGGTATTCAAGAAGAGAAATTTGAACTTCGCAAAGATTAATTTGTTACAAAAAAAAGTAATAAATATTTCATACAAGAAAATAATTTTGTTACTTATATTTCTGAATAAAAACTCATTTATAACAAATAACAAAATTTATTTATTTTTAATTACAGGGTAACTTTATTAGATCTAAAGATTTGTTCTATTATATACAGTTATTAACTCAACATTGTAATTGCAATTTACATTCTCATTTAATTATTGTACTTAGGCACAACGAAAATAGTTTCAGGGAAAGCTTTTTCAAACATTTCACTGACTGCATCCTGACTTGAATTATCACCTATGACTGTTGCAGTAATTCTAGGGGGCATTGTGTTACCAGCAAATAAGGGACGGATATTATATTTTAGCTCTACTTGTCCCTTGGGTGGGACCGTTACTGATAGTTTCTTGTATCCAGAAAATATATAGTCATCTGTCCATTTCACTACAAGACTGAGTCTTATTGGAGTGTTTGTGTTTCCTTTTAAAATACATTTGAGTGGGACTGATGTTAGTAGTTCTATTACAGCAGGGTAGTCTACTTTCACTGATACAGGACACTGATCTATAGGCAGTCCTGATAAAGCAGTGCTGCTCATCACACAGAGCCCATTAAGATTAGATTTCCGTCGCCAAGTTATATTGTACAAACCAACTCGAGTTGGATTATCTTTAGGATTGTATTTAGCTTGAATACAAATTGCATCTGAAGCTATGTTTTTCTCTGCCACTTCTAGATTTCTGATGCAGGATATAGGCTTAGTTTTGTCTGTATTTTTAAATGAATCGACTACCTCTAATTCTGTGTCAATTATTAAAAGATCCCAAGGACTTAAAATTTTAATTTGTGGCATGACAATAAAGGGGTCATCAACAAAGCATTTAGAAATAGGACTAAAGTCTGTACTAACAAATGCACTGGTTACTTCAAAAGGTTTGATGACAGTTATTTTACATGTAAAATCCTTCATGCACTCTAGTTTCTTGATTGCAGGAAGATCTATGATGTATGATATTCTAATTTGAACTGTTATTGTGGCTGTTCTGTTTGTTTTTAAGTAGAATGTATTAGTGTGAGTTCCTGATCTGTTAACATTTCCCACAGAAATATGTAAAGGTTGTAACTGAGCTTCACCTTCTTTCAAACTTAAATCTGTTACTGACTCAGGGTTAGGATTTTCAGGTGAACTTAATAAAGATAATGCTATCTGTGTACTAGATACAGCAATTTCCTCATTGTTTGTTACTGTGAAAGTGGTTGGAAACCATTCTCCCTGTAGAGCAGGACTACAATTTGTAACTTCAATGGACCATTTACATTCTCTTGATGTTACTGAAGCTACTCTCAAAGGCACAATGCAATCAAATTCATAGTCAGATTTAGGGCTCATGATGAAGTGTAACAATTCTGGATGTATAATTAACTCTGACTTCTTGTCATCAGTTTTAAAATTCAATATAATTTTTCTTTTCCTTTCAGAATCAAGAACAAAAGATACACATTTTATCTGTAAATCCGATCCAACATCCTTGGGATTAGGTTTGAACTGACACAAAAACCTTTTCACTTTGCCCCCTTCTAATGTTATGGTCTGATTAATATCATCATCTACTGGGATCTCAATAGTCTCAGATTGACTAGATATTGTCAAATACACCTTCTTTACTTCTAGGACAGCTGGATATGTTAGCCTAACATACAGTTCCACTTCAATTAACTCATCCATTCTATATTTCATCTGTTTGAATTTAGGTTTGATTTCCAAAAAACTGGAGATGTTGGCCATATCCACAGCAACCTGCAAAGGTTCTTTTTCGATCATGGACTGCCACAATTCCACAGCTTTGCTTTGAGAAGAGGATGGCAGGTCGGGTTCAGGAGCTGGAATGTTTAAATGTATAACAGACATTATATTTCTGAATATCCTATCTTTATCATTGTTTGGCACCTGGATATTTTTAGAGAGTGCTTCAATTGACAGCTGTAAATAGTCTTGTATTTTTGCTGCAAGGTATGCACACTGCAGAGCTCTGTTCAAGACATGTGAAGCTAAATACCACCATTTTTCTCTCCTGTAATCCCACAACATGTGAGTCAGCAAAGTTAGTGCTTTCCCATAGTCAGCAGAATAAAAATATTCATTTGCCATTTCAACTACTAGTTGCTTCCTCATTCTAGGAGAGTGAAATGACTTAAACTGTGAGATAGCACTGCCAAGGAAGCTGATGATGATTGTAGAATGATTGAATATCCTTTCATTGTATTGTAGAGCTAAGATAGCTGCCTGTTCTTTTTGAGGGTCATGAGGATCTGCACTTAAACGACCAGGTCTCCAAGGTCGCTGACCATAATATTCTAGAATACCATCTAGAGGATCTGGAGCAGGTGGATACTGTAATGCTTCAGCACAAAGAGAGCGCATAGCCTGTCTTCTTTTTACAGTAAACTGAGCTGCATGCTGGTAGTAAAACCCAGGATGCTGAGATTGAATGGCTGGTAGACCAGCCCTGATAGCTTCATCAAAAAGTTCTCCAAAGGCACTGTACTGTCTAGCTAGCCACGCATAATGTTCAAACAGTAGGTCAGTAGAACCAACTCTACTTTTGTATTTCTCAATGTGAGATTTTAATTGTGAAATTGCATCTCTTGGCAAATTCAATGCAAAAAGTATCTTGCACAGTTTGTAGTTAATATAGCCAGCAACTGTTCTAACTTCATGCAGGTTTGTATCTACTGTTCTTGTTTCCAGCAGGTTGTTGTAAGCATGAACATAATGCTTATGTGCAGTATTGATGTCCTGCTTCAACTCATTCAGATAGCCCAGTTTGAACTGATGTCTGACAAAGAGATACTGATGTGTTGTTTTATTGAGGTGGTCTCTGTGCTGCTTAATGTTTTTTGCTTCATGGTGGTAATAATTTTGTGCAATATCATAAAATGCATTTTCTAACCGGACTATATAACCCATTAAGTGATCACCATGAGGAAGCACAAACAAGGATTTAGACTGGATCTCACAAGCAGCACAAAGTGCCTGGGCACGCTCGGCTCCAAGCATGTACTCAGAAGGAGGAGGAGATTGCCGACTTTGTATGACTACTACAGCCACACGAGTAGCATGTCCCTCTACTGCAGCACGGATAGACTGGACTTTGGATGCACATTCTATAATTTTCTCATTCCACTGTGTATCATTCCAATCCATATCATAGAAAATGACTATGACAGCGGGTATTAGCGACACACGCTTGTGTATCCAGTTTTTTTTTAGTATGCCTTTAGGTATGTACCATTCGTATGAATTTCTCTTAGGCTTTACCACTGGAAACTCAAACGTATTGTTAAGTAATTTGAATCTCACAGGCGTGCGATCAGCGCGTCGGTTATTCGCGAATGCGTCCCAGATTTCTTTGTGAACGGCATTGTTAACTGCATCAAGTCCAGATAGTCCTATCAGGGCCAGAGGTTTCAGAATGATCTCCGTAGGGAATTCGGTATAATCATTAGGCTGGGTAGCCATTTTATATGAGCTTAATCATGCAGTAGTATAGCACACTTTAACTTCTAAATACTATTTTAAACATCTCAAATATCACGGTGAACACAAATTCAGATTCTTCTACACGACAGTGACACCCCCATCATTCGTTTCACAAATTTTCAACGTAAAACGTCAGGGAGTAATGTCAAAAGTAAAATTGAAAGCTTTGCTTTGACGTCTGACGTTTTAGAAAGATTTAGTATGTAAGTCGTAAATAGCAGTAGCCATAGAAAAAAATGTACCTATTTAAATGACTTAAGAAAGGCTCTCATTCTGCTATTATTATTTGTATGCGGTGTGAGCACAATGGACTTTTGACAAAAACTAAAGTGCGCTATCGACAGTTCGAATATAAGTTTGCATAATATATAATTGCTTTTGACATTTTTCTAAAATTTGCTTTAGCTTCCCAGAATCTTATGTCAGACAAGATTAAAGACGTGTATACCGATTTGACAAAAAGTGAATTACAATGATTCAATTAGTGTTTGCTTATCTCATTTAATTTCATTCTATCGTCAATTTTAATTGATTCCGTCTCATTTCACTTTTCATTTAAAGCCTGCGATACATGTTGGTCGAGCTTAGGCCAACGCGAGCGTAGACAAATTGTGCAAGGCAAGTGCTACTGCCTACACGTTCGGCAGGTTATCCAAAACCAATGCAAATGGTCAATAAAGACGAATTTTGAAGAGATGCCACACGTTGGGCTCCGTCAGTTGAGAGTGACGTTTTGTACGCGTACACACGACCGTCGCCAACCACGTGATGGCGCGCTGACAAACATGTAGACAGTACTATTGGCCTAGTGCGTGCTAGCCCCTTTGATTTGTGCAGAAAAACCGACAGCGCCCTGAAGTGCGGCAAGTGGTCGCGAGCAAGACCGCAAGTTGCGACAAGCTACGCCAAATGAGTTTTAAACACGTTAGCGCTTGACTTTACTCGGCTAACTAGGTGAACGACACCGAGCGATGGCAAGACGTTGATATTGGCGTTCAATGGGCGACGCTCGACCAATATGTATTGCAGGCTTAACAGCAAAGCTTTTGACCTCAAGGATTCCATTGTTTGCTATGGGCTATATTCCATTTGCCTGTTGAATGTACAAACAAGCCAAATAAACATTGATTGAATGTCATATGTCATTTTCATCTATTTTATGTTAGAGTTAGTTAGAATATTTAGACGTGTTTTTTGCTTAAATTAAATGGGTATTTGGTTTTAAAGAAAGTTGCCATATTCTATTAAAGCAACCTTTGTGTAACATAAGCTGTAACAACATAATGACTTCCCAAGCGTTAGCGTCGCTCACAGCGACTTACACCGACTCTGAAGGCGAAGAAGATATGGAAGACCAAACGCCTGAAAAAGAAGAGCCAAAAGAAGCTCATTCCGTCCCGACCAGTCCTCGGAAAGTGGAGGAAAGTAACAAGCCAGCCTCAGCTCCAGTTTCCCCTAAGAAAAGTCTAGTTAGCTACGTAGATGACACGATAGTGTCTGACGAAGAACCGACATCACCAGTTAATGAAAATGAAGATGACATGCGCCGTTTGTCCATGGAGACCGACACAGACGAAGCAGTACAGCGATCAGACCCTGATGACTCCGAAGACGGCATCACAATCCCACCTGAACCATCGGGAAAGTGTCCCAAAGAACTACAAGAATCTATAGCAAAATTTTACAACCGCATGTTAACAGAAGGACTTGACATGAATAGAATCATACAGGACAAGAAAAATTTTAGGAATCCAAGTATATATGAAAAATTGATACAATTCTGTGATATCAATGAACTTGATACAAATTATCCTCCAGAAATATATGATCCATTAAAATGGGGGAAAGAATCTTACTATGAGGAACTCTCTAAAGTTCAAAAACTGGAAATGGAGAGAAGAGAGAAAGAAAAAAAAGAAAAATTGTCAAAAATTGACTTTATCAGTGGAGTTGCCAAGAAACCTGAAAGTGACGATGAAAAGAAAAGAAAATCAAAATGGGATCAAGCCGCTCCCAATATAGGCTCTAAGCCGAATATCAAACAACCAGGCCTAGTGCAACAACCACTGACAACAAACATCACTGGCACAAAGGGAACCGTCATTGCTGCTTTTGGATCTTTACCAAAAAAACCAAAGATCTGACGTGAGAAACGTCATTCAGCTGTAAATGTTGAATGATGATCATTAGATGGACTAAGATACAATTATAATCTATGCTATAAATTGTATATAGATAAATTTGTCTTAAAAATATATTAAATAAATGATCAATAATAAAAGTGTTGAAAAATATAATCATGGATTTCTACATAAAAGATATCAGTCAAATGTCAGGAAATAAAAATGCTTTTACTATAACATTTTTGTAAGCAGTTTAATGAATGAATCCCAGCAGCTGTAGCATTNAGATACAATTATAATCTATGCTATAAATTGTATATAGATAAATTTGTCTTAAAAATATATTAAATAAATGATCAATAATAAAAGTGTTGAAAAATATAATCATGGATTTCTACATAAAAGATATCAGTCAAATGTCAGGAAATAAAAATGCTTTTACTATAACATTTTTGTAAGCAGTTTAATGAATGAATCCCAGCAGCTGTAGCATTATAGAGGTATAGTACTATAGCTCTATGGATAGCCACAACCATCTACACATTTCTGCCTCAAAGTAATTAAAGTAAAATAGTATTTTGTACCATGCAATTAACACTAATCCTTACTTTAAAGATTTCCTCAGTAGTATATGAATGTTTGTGAATACTGGCATCCATATGCATGTCAAGTTGGTTAAAACACAATTACTAAAATAAATATCTCATTGCCTTATTCAGTCTTGTATACAACTTTATACTATAATTAATTAATTGTATACTAAACATAATTGTTTGAGATTTGTAAATGAGAATGAGAGCCAAAAAGCATTGTAATACAAATGGTATTTAATATCTAACATACTATTTGTCTTTACTTTTTGGCAGCCAAATAATATGATGATTATTTATTTTTATTTTTTATTGCCTTTGTAGGCAGATGAGCATACGGCCCAGCTGATGGTAAGTGGTTACCGTCACTCGTGGACGTCATCAAAGCCAGGGGCAGAGCCAAGCCGCTGCCTACCGCTTAATACTCTCCACAAGCCTCTTTTAAAGAAGGACATGTCATAGCGCTCAGCAAACACCGTGGAGGGGAGCTCATTCCATAGCCGGATGGTACGTGGCAAAAAAACCTCTGGAAATGCACTGTCTAATCATAGCTGTCTATGCGCACAATATTACCAACAAAACAACATGCGGTCGAGTAGCACTACTGACACCGCACACACTTCACTATCAACAATCAAAGCCAGGGGCAGAGCCAAGCCGCTGCCTACCATGTGTCAAGTGTCTTCGAATCTACATCTGTGTAAAAATTTTCGTTTTATATAGTGCTTAATCTGGTTTTAGAAAACATGCTATAGTGGTTGCTTACCTAACAATTTGATACAGATAAGTGCACAAGTGTGAGTAACAGATTTGTTCTGTCGCAGATGATTTTCAAAAAGTCTAACTCTCAGTAAATTCTCATTATTTTACCGAGAAGCTATTTTAATCTTAATTTTTATCTTAATATTATTTTAATCTTAATATTATTTTAATCTTAATATTATTTTAATCTTAATATTATTTTAATCTTAATTTTTTTCATATTAGTTATTTTCAGTATTCATTTGATAGCTTTGATCATTTTGCTATAAATTTATAGTCTGCATTCCTTTTGCCGAAGTCAATTGGACAAATCAAATAAAATAGTCTATGGATGGCTTAGACATAAACACAACAAACCTTCCTTTGTTTGCATGTAGAAAGTCAAACAATAATAGTTGTTATCATTAGTGTCTTCAAATCAAGTGATAAAATAATTGTAGTTCATTGTTGTTTACCTTTTTGGAAATGGCTGAAGCTCCAGAAAGTGAACCTCCATGTGAGCCATTGCCATCATCAAGCCATGAATTAGTTGCGGCAGAAGTAACGGAAGACGAAGGTCCATTGCCTAAGAGACGTAGAATGCTAGAGGCTGATGCCAGTGAGAGACTCGAGTACAGGCTCGGTGGCATTTTGTGCTGCGCAGTTTGCCTCGATCTGCCCCAATCGGCTGTATACCAGGTAAAGTAGACAACAGTCGCTCTTACCTTCCAAAAGGCGATTTTCTATATATTTATTACTTAACTTAATTACGAAATATATTTGTTGTCTATATTTGTTCGTTGCTGCACTTTGTCAGTACTTAATGATCACTATGGCTTAAAGGCAGGACCCAGTGTGAAGTGGAATTAAACTAATGAGATATACGGTTGCGTCTTAGCTTGTTTGTCGGCTGTAATCATAATTAATGGGTTCTTGATAGATTTACGATCTGATAGTTTTGTCCTGTATTCTTTTTGTGTTTTGAGATAGCACAGAAGCGTATCGGTAGGATGTATCAAACAATTATTAAGTAAACAATATATTTGTCATGTTATTGATAATAGTAAATGTGTTTTAGGTAATTAGTAAAGTGTGCTTTAGTAATTAGTAAAACTCTTGTAACATTTCAATGTCAATAAAGAAATGTTTCAGAGATATAATTCTTTATTTTCATTCACCATACCTATCCCTCATTCCTCCAAACATTAAATAAATTGCTTATGTAGTTAAACAACAAAAAAAATTAGGGTGTATTGAGTTCATCCAGAAAATAAATAATGGTAGTGCTGGTGATTACTGATAAACAAAACAACATACAGCTGCATTTCATGTATCAAATTTTAGTAATGTTTTTCTTTACTGTCTTTACTGGTAGGGTAGACCATTAAATCGCCCAATAACTGGAGAGAGGCTACCACCACTCATGTACACTAGATATGTCAGGGACAAAGACACGCTGCTGTCTACTGTATAACTACTGCATTTATTTGCATAAGGCACAGTCTAATTGTGCCCCTTGGATTGCTGATGTCTATGAGTGACAGTGGTCACTTCTAACAGGTGGGCCACATGCTCGTTTGCTTACAAAGGCAATACAATAAATAGATATATTAATGTATGCTAACACATAAAACAATAAAATTTGCAAATATAGTAGATGACAACTTTCATATTGAATATAATTGTTGCTCACTGTTTCTAAGTGCAATTAGTACCAAACTATATAAATATACTAATATAAGCACACACTACTAAATCACAGACACTTCATAAATATTATTTTAGTAAAGTAATAAACACATCTACAAAAGTATTACTAAATTTAAAGATGAGTTGTAAAATACAATCAAAACAATCATTAGATTATAATTTCACAATGATTTTATTAATTAGTTTCACAGATTTTTTAACTGATTTTCCCACTATCTGAAGTTTCAAATACATTAATTTTAAATAAAACCTGTTTGTGGTAATGGTTCAAGTAAAGTTAATATTCAAATAATTTGATTTCAAATCAACATCAACAACAACATGCAATCAATCAATCAAAATAGCATCATAATTGGTTGTAAAATGACATTGAATTGATGTCAAAGTGGCAGTAATAGGACTAGGTGAAAGAGACCCTAAACCTGAAATGGGTAGATATATTGGCTGTGACTTCTATCACAAAATTTTAAATATCAGATCCTCAATTTTTTAAGTTTTATGCACAACAAAGTATATTATAATATTCATGCAGATTGGATACTGAGAATAATTTTTTTTTTGGTTAGGTTTATCTTTCTATATATGTTTTTATGTGTGTTTGTTTGTCCTGTGCTTCTTCTAAGCCATTTATATGGTATGTCCAGGTAGTACCATGTGTATAAAATGTGGCACGCAAGTAGTATCAATACATTCAGGATTCACTAGTCTAATATAAAAATAGATTGAACATTTGTAACATTAAAAAAAAAATACTATGAAAAATATATATTAAAGTCAGTTCAGTTTTGTCCTCAATTGAAAAACCTTTGTTTGATAAATGTAATTACTCTGTCTAACACCATTCAAATTGCAGTGCATAAATGGACACCTGATGTGTGTCGCTTGCTTCACTCACTTACTGGCAGATGCCCGTCTCCGTGAGGAGTCTGCTACATGTCCCAACTGTCGTGTCGAAATATCCAAGACGTCAGCCTCCAGGAACTTGGCTGTCGAGAAGACAGTCTCCGAACTGCCATTGGAGTGCAAGTACTGCACTAGCGTGTTCCCGCGACATTCGCTACCTAACCACGAGGAGAATCAATGTGAAGAAAGGTACGTATTAAAGCCTTCGTGCACGCACGCTAATAGAAATACATTGTATTGTACGTTTGTATCTCGCCATTTTCAGTTGTCGAGTACTGTTCTGTATTACTAAACCTTAGAAATTCGTAAGTTAAGAGATGAAATTACTAGAAGCGAAATTAAATCAAAATTTTATTGTGTATAAAGCCAAGAAAAGTAAAAAGTTAAGAACCAAAGGCAGCAGCCCCACGAACTGTCGGTTAGCTGGTTCCAATCGGTCAACATTTAAGATCGAAATGAACATCTGAAAGTTCAAAGACTTTTAACAAACTCCTTTTTGGCACACTGACGCACTGGCACATTTCTACCTGACGTATCTAACTACATATCAGAATCTAAAACGTAATTTTGTGTGAAATAATATTCTTGTGCATAAGATATTTTAAGGAAAACAATATACAGGACCAGCCTGTCTGCTGGATTGGATGGATTTGCGACAGGCAGCGGCTTGGCTCTGCCTCTGGAAATGCTGATGTCCATGAGCGACAGTGACCACTCACTATTAGGTGGGCCGTATGCTCGTTGGCTTACAACGGTAATCATATCGCCAACTTGATACGGTCTAAGTTCTATAGTTAAACGGCTGTGATACACTTTAAACCGGAAAGAATGACGGCTTTGCAGCAGATGTAGGGAGAGTTGCAGTACCTACCCGTGCGAGCTTACAATATACTCTACCAACAGCGATATGGGGGGGTATTTATAATACACAATATTATTATTATTGCTTCGTGAGTCTTTCTTGAACATGTCTTAGGACGTATGTCACTAGGAATATTGGTACCCTCCTGCAGGATGCGAACACCGGCATTGTAGTATCTCTCGACACCAATGCACCGAATACTTCAAAGTGTTTCTAGATGTGTTATTTGTGGAGTGTAGTTGCTATCGCTCGTAGTACTCTGTGTCATTCTGGGGTCAATATTTTTTAAGGCATCTCTCGGCCTGTCTGATGCCGCTGCGAATTATAAAAATACTATAGTCGAAACCTTAATAGGCATGATGGAATACCCTTCCAGACAGCGTCTAGCGTTGACGGTTGGGTCTCCTCATACAAAGCTGATCGAGTTCTTGCTATCAGGCAACGGTATTGCCACCTATCTAGATCGATGTCATTGCATTTCGAATATTGTTAACAGCCGTCTCAACCGACATAAACGGTCGTGTTTTTATCTGACTTAGATTCTTTTTTTTTGGAACGAAGTTCCTTATCGCGCGTTGTGAAAGGGGGCTAGACGGAAAAAATTCTTACGAAAAGTTGTCACGACACTTTTTAGATCCGTCATTCTGACCAATCAACGTGTAGGCGCTTATCGCGTGACATTGCTCGTATCCGATTGGTCCGCGTAATGAGTACAGTTTCTCGAGATAGCGTTTCAACAATAGTNTATCCGATTGGTCCGCGTAATGAGTACAGTTTCTCGAGATAGCGTTTCAACAATAGTAATTTAGTTCATAGTATTGTTTTTTTCTTCTTCATAATGCCGTAATTTATTATTATAACTTAAAAAAAAAAATTACAATTCCTTCACTAATTAATCGAAAGGAACTTCGTTCCATCCGGGTGTCCCTTGACACCTCTGAAGTTTTTTATTGCTTAGATGGGTGGACGAGCTCACAGCCCACCTGGTGTTAAGTGGTTACTGGAGCCCATAGACATCTAGGACGTAAATGCGCCACCCACCTTGCGATATAAGTTCCAAGATCTCAAGTATAGTTACAACGGCTGCCCCACCCTTCAAACCGAAACGCATTACTGCTTCACTTCAGAAATAAGCAGGGTGGTGGTACCTACCCGCGCGGACTCACAAGAGGTCCTATCACCGAGATAATTCACAAATAATGCTATAATAATGAGCAGAGTGAAATTTCTCCCTCAGGAGTTACAAGTTCTCGCAATTGGTTGTGTCGCACGCGGTGAAGCGGCGCTACCTCGATAGTTTGGTTCGCATTGTCGCCGGCGTGTACTCGCTCCTAGTGTCGGCGCTGCGCAGTACGCACTGCGGCCGCGCCAGGCGCCCCGCCCGACGAAGGTCTGTTGTGCGACTGCACCCCAACTAATTGTATCTAATTCAATAACATAGTGCGAGGATGCGAACCAAACTTGTTTATTACGAGTATCAGTAATGGCACAATTCAAAAATTACATACTAATACAATATCATCTATTAACTAGTTTTCGGGTAATACTTAACTAGAACATCTAGGCGTAGTGAACGTTAACTGTATTTTTTCTTGCATTTTAAATTTCCTGTAATTTCATTGGTCGTTTGCTAACTATTCAATTAAAAGTGCTACCTACTAATCAGAGCAGAACTGGTTTAAACAGCAATCCTGACAGTTAAAGCAGTTTTGCGTTCATTGCGATTCATGATCGCAGTCAGATCATATTCCACAAGCGTTAAGTATTTATCGGAGCTTACGGACGACATGCGTTACGGAGAGGGATAAGCTCTCTCTCTCTCTCTCTCTCTCTTTCTTTCGTTCTGCCTCTTCCTACCACGAGACGGTGGACTCGCAGAAGCCGAGCATCACAGCTACGACGGTCGGCAGCGACAACTCCAGTCTTACTTGCGAGACGAGGACACAGCGCTATTCCAGCCATGCGGGGTAGTGTGCCCTCGTCATAGTCACAGTGGTGGCATTCCATCGTGGGTTCTGAAATAATTCTTGTCCACCTGATGGTTGTTTGGGAGAGATCGCTTTTAGCAATAAGGCCGTTCGTTCATTATACTTTTGTACAAGCGACCCGCCCTCGCTTCGCTTCGGAAACATTAATACAAACATGAAACCAAAAAAATAAAATAATTTTTTTTTTAAAAAGTAGCCTATGTTCATCAGGGACAATGTCGGCTTTTAATGGAAAAAGAATTTTTCAAATCGGTCCAGTAGTTTCGGAGCCTATTCGAAACAAACAAACAAATCTTTCCTCTTTATAATATTAGTATAGATGTTATATTTTTGCATTTGTGTATATTTTGGTGAACAATTAAGCACGCACTGCTCTTACAGGGTTCAGTTTCGTGTCGGTTTTATTAAATTTATTGAAGTCATTCGTGACTGTGAAAACTCCAAAGTATTCGAAACGTCTGTATTCAGAGGCAGCGGCCTGACCGTGTCCTTATCATTGCTGACGTCCTTGAGCAACGATTACTATTTACTTACGTATGCTCGTGCTGCTTATAGATATAAAAAAATACATTAATTTTTACAATCCAGTACTTATCGAGAACATATAAGAAAATACTAAACGTTTTCCATTTCCCGTGATAAATCTATGGGTATAGACCATGAAGTGTCGTCACCAGGGATCGGTCTGATATGTACTAGCAATCTGATATTCGTTACCTCAGGTGGACTACAGGCCCACTCGGGTTTTACCAGAGTCCGGGGAATCGCGTGAACACCAGGGGGATGTGTATTGTAAGCCTGCATGGATCGGCAACACCATCTGCCGCGAAGATGTCATGACCGGTTCCAAGGGCAGAGCAGCCGCTATACAGTCCAATTGAGGCTTTGAGCTCGTAGCTCAAGGTGCGTGGGCGTGTCAACTTCATAATGGTCTTCAGTAAATTTCATAAAAAAATTATGTTTTTGTCGTTTCACGACATCGGGTTGTTGTCTATAGTGTTGTTATTAAAATTATAACCAGTATAGTCAATTAAAAATAATTCATGAAATATAGGTGATGCGATGTTGATGAGGTACGATGTTCGAAGTAGAGTGTTGTGGATTGGAAGAGGCCTACGTCCAGCACTGGATAATTAATAAATAAATATTTACTAACAATCACGCCACGTTAACTGGTCCCGTGCTAAGTTCGTAAAGAACTTGTGTTACAGGTACCAGATAACGGAAATAAATGTAAGATTTTTATTATACAGCTACATATATTTAATATACATCCATAACCCTGGAAAAGACATTTTTTATATTTATCATACAAATATCTTCCCTTGGCGGGATTCAAACCCGCGACCCCCTTGTGTAGTGACTATGTCACTTACCACTACACCAGACGGTGGATGGCTGTGAGCTGATGATGATGATGATCAGTTCATTGTTGAATGTACTTTAAACTATTTTAGAGCACCCGCTATTCAAATTAGGTCCGAGCGGCTTTTCCGCTGTCGCAGGGCTAGGGCACTCCCGACTTTACATAACCGTATTTGGGATGTGCGCGTCATTTCGGATGCTCCCGATCCACTAACGGTGCTTTTAGGTACCTCAAGCATCGGTCATCGTTCTCGTCAAACGAGTCGCTTGCGACGAAGGGCTCGACGAGTAAATTAACCCTCAGACACAGCCCACTGAGTTTCTCGCCGGATCTTCTCAGTGGGTCACGTTTCTGATCCGGTGGTAGATTCTGGGAACACGGCTCTTGCTAGGGTTCGTGTTGGCAACGTCGTCAGATTTGAGCTCCGTGAGCTCACCTACTAGTAAAGGTTACGCTGGAATAGCCTCTCAAGGCTATCAGCTTAGGTAGAAAAAAAAGGTGATGTGACGGTTAAGTTTGTTACAGGTTGACGAGCTGCCGCTTCGCCTGCATCGGGTGTCCGTGGCGAGGGCCGGCCCACGAGGGCGGCGCCCACGAGGCCGCCTGCGCGCACCCCAACAAGTCGGCCGCCGAGGTGCTGGAGGTCATCGCGGAGCGGGAGCGGCTGAGCCACGAGACCATGGCCGTCTACAATCAAGTAATGGATCTGCTCTCGTATGAGAAGATCACCTTCACTGGTAATTGTTTAACAACTAGTCAGTCGTGCATCATAAGCCGCTACCACATATATTTAGCCCCTGTTTAATTTTGCCAATTGAAGTATATCTTCGTCTAACAATAATCACACATCTACAAAGTACCGCGGCCCTTGCATAGTACCTAGGTTGTTGCGCCGCGGTGGCTGACGCGGAGGTGCCGTTACTGATTGCGTTAAAGCTGTGGTGGCGGCGCAGACCTGCAGCTGAAGCCGTACCGCCTGGACGAGTTCGTGCACAAGATGTACTACGAGTCGTCGCGCTTCACGGCCTTCTCGCACCAGTGGCTCGTCAAGGCCTTCGTCAACAGGAACCAGCAGGACCCCACCCAGAGCTCCGAGCGCGAGATCACCTACCAGGTCAGTGGGCAGATCCGATATAGGGCACTCATTCCCCTTTCTTAGTCCTCTTGTTGATCGAGTCCTGGGAGGCGTGTCTCTATGACGCCAGGGGTGAGTGGAGTGTTCTGATGCAGCTGATAATGAAGAGCAAGCCGATGGGCACGTGCACGGTGCAGTGGGTGGTGGTGTCGGGGCCGCTGGGGGAGGCGCGGCTGGCGGCCCGCCTGGCGCACCACGCCTTCTCCGAGCTGCAGCCCGACGCGCCGCCCGCGGTGCTGCCCCTGGTCCGCAGGAGCGACGCCAACAGGCTGCTGGCCAACAAGGCGCTGCACTTTAGGTAACAACCCACGACTTATTACCATTACACGAAATTAAGTTTTTAATACCCCTTTATTAGCTTCATACGTATGTCAGTATGTATGTAACGGAATCTTTGAACATGATTTTGATCCCCATCAAAACGTCGGATTAACTCGAAATTTGTCGTACTTATCAAGGACCGATGACAATACAATATTTTAAATAGTTAGACCCGTTATTTACTTTTAGCAGTCAAAATAACAAATTTATTAGAGCGTTTTCTTTTGTTTAGTTAGCAAATTGGAATCTGTATTTGTATTGTGTATTTGCGTGAATGTACTATTTGTAATGAATAATTTATAATACATAATGCTACTTAAACAAAAAAATTAAAAATAAATAACAGGTAAAAAAAGCTAAAAGCACGCTTTTATATAAAACCCAACAAAAAAATATAATAGAAAATAAATTTATTGTAAAAAAAAGCGTGCGGTACTTTTTAAGAGATTATCAAAATAATCCTTCTACTCGTATCTGTCAATAAAATATTTATTATAACCATTGAGACCATGCACCTCACGCTTTTTTTTACAATAAATTTATTTTATATTTTTTTCGTTGGATTTTCTATAAAAGCGTGTTTTTTAGTTTATTTTTTTTATTTAATTTCAATAAAATGAAGTGAAATATTTTCCAATTTTTTTAATTCTTTATTGCTTAGATGGGTGGACGAGCTCACAACCCACTTGTTGTTAAGTGGTTACTGGATCCCATAGACATTTACAACGTAAATGCGCCACCCATCTCGAGATCTAAGTTCTAAGGTCTCAGTATAGTTACAACGGCTGCCCCACCCTTCAAACCGAAACGCACTACTGCTTCACGGCAGAAACAGGCAGGGTGGTGGTACCTTTCGGTGCAGACTCACAAGAGGTCCTACCATCAGTAAAAATCAGTGTAATGGTATCAGCAGGGCCGCCCCGGGCTCCGTTAATGTTCTCGTATTGTTGCCCAAACCAGGTTAATAATGTTCCTGTGCACAAAATGAGCCCGTGCGTACCGGCCGCTCTACTGTGGACTCTACTGTCGCCTCACTGGAAGATAACTACAGCTCCTGAACATAAAACTAAAATTTGATATTAATATTGTAATATAGTTTAGCCGACACCGCTACATGCCCTTGTCATGCTTCTACTAAACAAACTTTATCGATAAACATACACATGTATATATTTGCGACGTCGGTTCGTTTCGTTGGTTCAGATCAGTGTGCTTAGTGCGAGTTTTTTAACGTTCTCGATAGCGTAAAAGTTAAGTCATATTTGAGTCGTCTATTATCAAAGGTGGCAATCTGTGCATTTGGACAAAAAAATGTTATTGATATGTCAATACAGATTGATTTGAATATAATCGTCTCCTTCAATGAATACGGTTCAAAACCTGCATTAAATAAAGGTCAATAGTTAACCTGTTATTTATCTAAGATGTCGTTCCGAAGAGTTTTGTGACTGCCAATGGAATACAAAGTCAATAATTCGTTTTTCCGATTTACCAATAATTGTCCAAAAGTCAGATTGCCGGCTTTGATAATAGTCGACTCATTTGTATGGAATGGGATAGTTTGCGTACATTTGCCGCTAGGGGCGCTGTTCCAACTGCATACAAAATTGGGCTAACTTTTACGCTATCGAGAACGTTAAAAAACTCGCACTAAACACACTGTTGTGCGCCGTCTGTCGGTATGGCTCAATTTGATACGCTTTCAGAAGGGTTGTTATTGTAAAGGCGATTGCGAACTTAAAAAATATAATCTCATTCCAAATTATGTATATACTAAAGTTAGAATTAAAAATTATATTTATTAACTAAATGAAAAAAAATATACTATATTTTAATACACCGGGTGCCCGTCGGAGCCTGTCGCCGGGGACATCTCGCGACTTTGTGTAAACAAATATTGTGATAAAGTGTTAAAATTTATATGTTTGAAATATTAAAAGGAAAGAAATTTATCATCATCATTATATATATACATTTAGAAGTTTTGTTCGTTTTTTTTTTATTTTACAAAATATTATTACTTATGAATAAAAATTGAAGGATTTGGATTTGATTCTTTATTAAATATTTATTTGCAGTAAAGTACAATTTAAATAATATTTCTTTACTTTCTAAGTAATTCTATAGTTACCGGTCTTATTGGCGACTGTTCGTGTATTCTGAGATGAAACTTCGATGGATGAATATTATATATTGTGTGTCCCCAAACATTTCTTGCGCAATGTTGACGTTATTATTGTACGTTCGGTAGTGTGCGGGGGCGCGGTCGCTCCCTGGGCGACCGCGCCCTTGTACACTTCGCTTAAGGCATGCTCACTGATGGTAGAGCGAATTGAGGATCTCCCATGTATGGGCGCGACCGCACGAGGCAGCCGAGCTCTCCGGCCTCAAGGGCGACCGACCGACTCCGACCTCATGTCTCAAGTCGGATGCATTCACGTCGTGATGACTTCGGGTAACCACATCAATGAAATTAAAAACTGACCGGTTACTATTGAATTGCGAGTTGGTTCTGCGAATATTTCTATATTGACGTTGATGTTAATGTGAGATTATGTATTTCTAATGATGTAATTCTATGGAGTTAAAAGATGTTCATTGGTGTCCACATTCTGAGCATGAACTGATGCGAACATCAAATATCGCGGCGATGAGTTGCCTCCATAGACCCCCCTTTCGCTGGTCATTCCGCGAAGCAGCCGTAGAGTCGGGGACCAGCTCCGCGATACTGTCTATGGGTCCACCACAAGTCTCCTCATATCGAGGTCAGAAGTCGGTCCCTGGAATGGATCCGAGTGCCAGGGTTAGTTCCGCTGCTCGAAGTTAGTGTGGACTGAGCGCGGCAGTAAGTGTGCTGCGTATATAATATTTTCAAATAGATAGAGGACGCGTATTGAAAGTTATTGTGATTTTTATTTTAGCCATTGTGTGTATTTTGTTTTTTAAATGACACTTATACGATTATTATTTTAAAATATGAAGATATTAATTAACATAATTGTGATTTAATTTTAGTCATTGTATGTTTATTTTTTTATTGTATATTTAGTGTTATTTTTAATAATTGCATATAATTAGTCAGGTCGTAGGTTCTGTTACAACCACGTCAATGAATAACACGTGTGATCGCCTTAAAAGAAAAAATAAGTTAAGGTTTTTTTTAACTTTTAGTCGAGCGCTACGCGACAAGCTCGTGGCGGAACCCGGGACTCGACTGAGCATATTTTAAAATTGATATTTTATTATTTTGAGATTTCGAATAAAATTATTTGTTTAACATTGTTTTACTTTGAATTTATTACTTATATATATTTTATTGCTTAGATGGGTGGACGAGCTCACAGCCCACCTGGTGTTAAGTGGTTACTGGACTTACTTACATACACATCCACAACGTAAATGCGCCACCCACCTTGAGATATAAGTTCTAAGGTCTCAGTATAGTTACAACGGCTGCCCCACTCTTCAAACCGAAACACATGACTGCTTCACGGCAGAAATAGACAAGGTGGTGGTACCCACCCGTGCGGACTCACAAAAGGTCCTACCACCAGTAAAATGGCATGGCAGTGTTGGCATGTAATATTTGAACCGTGACAGCGCGTCTGCCGCGAAGCAATCTTGTGCACTGTCGTGCAGGGCGCTCCGAGCCGATGCGAGTTGCACAAAACGGTTGAGACTTCGGGCCCCATCTCCAAGTGCGCGGTGATGTCTGTGGACTCCGACCCCCGTCTCTACCCGGCGGCCCCCTTCGAGCGTTTCTGGGAGAGCTTACAAGCTATTTTAATACAAATAGGAAGGCACCGTCATGTCCCCGGTAAAGGATTAAGCGCTTGTTCACGGAGGTACACGCGGGCGCGGCTGACGCTACGTCATAGTGAGTCTTTCTGTTTCTGTGACTTCAATAAAGTGGCACGACACGAGAACCCTCTCATCGTGGCCGCTGGTAACTACATTCCCGATCCTGCGGAAAGAATGGAAAGCAGTCGACGTCGCCCCAAACACGTCATCTCGGATCCTCACGATCCACTAACGGTGCTTTTTAACGGAGATACAGCTCACTGATTTTGTCGCCTGATTTTCTCAGTGGGTCGTGTTTCCGATCCGGCGGTAGATTCTGCGAAGCACGGCTCTTGCTAGGGTTCGTGTTAGTAACGTCGTCTCGTGAGCCCTGTGAGCTCACCTACTAGTTAAGGTTACGCTGAAATAGCCTCTCAAGGCTCTCAATTTAGGTACGAAAAAAAAAACCAAACGTCCGAAACAGAAACAATAATATTACGAAAGTTACTATTTATTGGATCAAGTGAAGGAGGAATGTGACATGTCACGTCGTTTCCTTGTTACACAGTACAACGCAGTAGTCCTGCGCCGGGGGGACGACGCGGCAGGATCAATAAAGAGTAAACCCTTAACATTGGTAAAGTACAATCTGACAAATTCTTTAAGTTTACAATACAAATTCACAAACACTTAATGTTAGCGGGTACGAGATGGCCGGGCGCCTCCTGGTGCGGCCACGGAGGCACCGCCGCTCAATACCGCGCGACTACATTCACCACTCTAACTTAAACTTAATGACTACATACAGACATAACTACTATTAGTATTATTTAATAAAAACGAACAGACCATAGTTTTGTTACGATACGGATCCGCGAACAGTTTGCTGCAGGCGGCTACAGCACGCCACATAGCGTCGAATTTAAAGGATATTATTTCTGAAGGTATTACTGACGCAATCAGACGTGACGATATCTTACACAGTACTACGCTATTGTACAAACAGTCGCCGCCGCGGTGCCTCCTGCCGACCGCGTGGCGGGGCGTGGCGGGGCGTGGCGTGGCGGGGCGGGGCGTGGCGTGGCGTGGCGGGACGTCATGGTTATAAATACGTTTACGTACTTAACTGTTAGCTTATTTTATCGCCTGCCCATTTCTCTAGCCGTACTCACGGAAGATCAAATTTTAAAGTAAAACAATAAAAACAAAAGGCGTTGATAAAATAATTACAAAACGATTAAGATTGCTTCAGTAGGGCTTATGTCTGCCGTCTTGGAGCTTGCTGAGGGAGTCCGTGAGCTTCCTCACTTCTGGCGCTTCGGGCTCCGACTGGCAGTCGCCCCACACCGATAGTATCCCAGACTCGCCTGACGTCACCAGGATGTCGTGCTGTAGGAGATATGTAATTGTAAATGGTGTTAGTGCTGCGTGTCTGTTACCAATATAATAATAAAAATATTGTATACTAGCTGACCCGGCAGACTTTGTAGTGCCTCAATCGATAATAAAAGACCTAAACTTTTGTATAAAATAAACTTAAAACAAATAAAAGGAATCCGTCCAACGAGGAACACACATCAAAGGAAAAACAAAATTGTTATTATTATTTAATTCCGAGCATTTTCATATTTATCTACCTTTTAAACCTTCTCTGGACTTCCATAAATAATTCAAGACCAAAATTAGCCAAATCGGTCCAGCCGTTCTCGAGTTTTAGCGAGACTAACGAACAGCAATTCATTTTTATATATATACATATATAGATAATAAATGTAACCTAAATAAACCGTACGAAGTGAACTCTCCCCCGGCCTGGTCCCTTCACGCGCCGTACAACACTGCTAGTACATTAGATGGGACCAACAGGTAGTCCCTCCCCGCGTTACCTCCCCTCCAGCAGGAGGCGGTGGCGGGCGGCGCCAGTACAGTCTGTAAGGCTCGTCACTCACCTGTGCGCTGTACCAGCAGCTGCGGACCACCTGCTTGTTGTCCTTGAAGTTGGAGCAGGGCTGGAGCTTCTTGTCCACTACTGCCACGGAGCGGAGCACGTCGCTGCGAATTCAATTGTATACATCAAGTAAGACCTTGAAGTGACCTCACTCCACGTTCCGGCCGGGCCGCCACCTCACACTCTGAGGGGGGAAGACAACCAGAATATTCCTGCTACTTTACCCGAAGTCTAAAACAGCAGGAATCAATCTGTTCACATATGAACGAATTACAATTTCTTTGAATCTAATGAGGGTACTTGTTGATTACAAAAAAGAATGCACACATTGTTTAATGACATCACTGCCGTTAAGTGGGGCGTGGGAGAAAGAAGGCAAATTTTCAAAATTTGCTTGTTGCCGCAGCTAAGTAATGTTCTGTCAGTTTTCGTTTATAAATGACTAGCTTTTGCTCGCGACTTCGTCCGCGTGGAATAGTTACTTTGGCATAACCCGATTTAGAAAAATTTATTGGTGCTCCGCTTGTATTGATCTTAGCGTGTTATATAGCCTATAGCCTTCCTTGATAAATTAGCAATCTAACACTGAAATAATTTTTCAAATCGAACCAGTAGTTCCTGAGATTAGTGCGTTCAAACAAACAAACTCTTCAGCTTTATAATATTACTAGAGTATCGCGGGTGACGCCGCGGGGCGAAGCTTGTCTAAAAAAAAGTAGCCTAAGTTACTCCTTATATCATCAGCTACCTATCAGTGAAAGTCCCGTCAAAATCGGTCCAGCCGTTCTTGAGATTAGCCAAAACAAACAGACAGACAGACGGACAGACAGACAAAAATTGTATAAAATGTTATTTTGGTGTATGTACCGTATATATATTCATATGCATGTAGTAAAAAGCGGCTATTTCAATATTACAAACAGACACACCAATTTTATTTATATGTATAGATGTATAGATTATAGACAACAGTACAGTGCGATGTGCTCACCCGGAGCCGGCGTGCGAGCCGGCCAGCAGCACGCGCCGCCCCTCCGCCGACGTGAACGAGTCCACCAGGTAGCAGTCGTCCTCCTTGCTCCTCTGCAACATCACAACCACTTCATAATAAATCTGCTCTGACTTACCAGTTCAACAAACATCTAAACGGCCGCCGGTCGACACGCGCACGCCAACGCTTTACATTATTTTTATTTTTACTGGTGGTAGGACCTCTTGTGAGTCCATGCAGGTAGGTATCACAACCCTGCCTATTTCTGCCGTGAAGCAATGATGCGTTTCGGTTTGAAGGAGGGTGGGGCAGCCGTTGTGACTATACTGAGCATTGACGTTGTAGATGTCTATGGGCTCCAGTAACTACTTAACACCAGGTGGGCTGTGAGCTCGTCCATCCATCTAAGCAATAAAAAAAAAACAAATGATACCTTTATGCTCCTCGAGACTTTGTCCCTCTCGTATTCCTTGACGATGTCTCCGCTGATGGCGTTCCACAGCTGGTAGTCGTTGGACTGGGTGACGCAGCCCACGTGCTCCCCATCCAACCATGAAAGAGTGTCGATGGAATTCTCAACATTGAGGCTGTAAAGTAGAGCGTCCTCTTCCGTTTCCTCCACTATGTTGTACACGTTGATCAGCCCGTCCAGCGAGCCAGACACGAGGATCTCCATTCGAGTCGGGTGGAACTTTATCTGTGCAGGCAAAGCGACGACATAAAACGATTGAGGCCTTGCCAGACGAGCCTCTGGCAGAGCAGCGGCTAGAGACCTATCCTAGACCTAAAGTCTATTCCACAGCAGTAGATTTTCCCCTACCCAATCGTTGGTAGCTTAAAGGCTATTCCAAATACGCGTGGTTTGGCAGGTGAGCACACGAGACTCAACCTGGGAGGACTTGCTAAGTCTAAGAGGAGAACTAGCAAGAGCAGTGATTTGCTGAATCTATCACTGAGGAGACGCAGCGAAAAGTATGGTGTGTCTATGGGCTAGTTCGCACGTCTAACTCTTAACAGTCGACGGTGACTGGTCTGAAGGATTCGAGAATACGTGTTTAGGCCACGGCCGCTCTTCGTTGCTTGTGTCAGATGTATAATTAGCGATGGCTAATATGGGATAATTATTGTGGTGCGCCGCTTTTCCGAAGTAGCGTCGTGAAGATTCTTTTGAAAATTCCCTGCTAGAAACTCATTCAACTTAAATAGTAAATACCTGAGTAACATCATCAGTATGAGAGTTCCAATATCCTCCCAATGGTTTAGGCTTCCTCTGGTCGAAAAAGACCAGATAAGCATCATCGTCCACGAGTTGACTGCCAGTACACAGCACTATGCCATTACAGGATACATCCATGCATTCATATGGCCTCAGTATTTCTTCCTCTTCATCTGAAGTTTTATACTATTATTTTAAATACTATCGACTTATTGAGCTGATGCCTGTGTCTCAAGATCTAGTGAAGCAGTAGAGGCTGTGTTGGCACTTTTTTTTAAACTGATACAACACATATAAATTTTATATCATAATAAAAAAAGCATATGGAAAATTATGGGTTAATTATAGCAAGCATTTCTCATGTGCTCAGAAAAAAATTCCAAGTATTTATCCGAGGTAGATGAAAGGCCAGGCAATGACTTTGATGGATCAGTTCACAATAGCTTTTTTACAATTTAGTTAGTATTTCATCAGTATTTCATGGCACAATCGTGATAACCACAGGGTTATGGCATTTAGATATGAAACGGTATCCCTTCTTTTGTCTGGTAACAGCTTTGAATCTAATCTAAATTGCATTATTAAGCAACATGTCATGTCGCTCACCTATTTACTCTTCACTCTTGTGAGATATGCATGTTCATTTAACCTAAGTAGAATCACTATTGAACCATACCTTTGTACTCCAAAACACAGGAGCCTCCTGCTCTTATATCCCACAGCTTTACAAGTCCATCAAGTCCAGTTGAGTACAGTAGATTGTCTTCCTTAGGACTAAACACAACTTGTGTCAGTGTTGCCTCCTTGTGTCCATGCAAGCGACAAACTTGATGCAGTGACGAATCACTAAGTTTGTATATTTCAATTGAGTTGTCTGAGAGACTAATGGCCAAGTTTAGAGATCTGAAATAGACAATGAAGTAGACAATCTCTATATGGTGATAAGTGATTACTGAAGTCCATAGGCAGTATACAGCAGAAATTTCACTAGTATCTTCAGCCCACTGGTACAAAATGCTTTATGGTAGAAAAATATAGGATTGTTATATCAAACCATATAGGCTGGCAATTTGCCACTATCACTAATGCATCTTGTAGGTGATTTTAGTTTATTGTTAAAAGTAAAGAAAATTTGTTTTCATGGCTCTGTTTTTTATTGATGGGATTTGAGAGAGACAACAAGAGAGTCATCATCTCACAATTGTCTACTGCTGATTTCTATAGGTCTCTTACAATTTATGCCATTGAGTCTGGTCTTCGGTTCTCTTCATCCATGTCTTGCGAGCCACACTTTGCAAATAATTTCTCTACAGTAAACATAACATAGGGCCAAGGGCCCCCTGCATTATGTGACATGCATGTGCATGGTCTCCATTCAAGAACCTTTCTTCTCTAGCAAATGTTGCTCTAAGGATATATGTATTGAGCCCACTGCCATTTCAGCTTGCTGACTTTCTAAGCGATGCAGAATATCCTCATTGTTAATTTTATGCTTTAGAGAAGCTCCATACATGGCTTGTTTGCATAGCTCCAGCTCCAGCATCCAAGCCTCAGTTTAGCTCTTGAATGCCTTCTCATAGCCAACAAATGTTTTTTGAGTGAGATTTTTTTTTAATTTACAGCACTGTATGTGTGGGACCATCATGCCTTGGCCTTCTCAGAGTTTGGAAATTAAACCAGTCGTCTTGCTACATGATTTGTGATAACCTGTGAGAACAACTTATAGACAGTAGGGAGATCATTGTCTATAATTCTTCAAGAGCTTTGTCCTACTTTTTGATAAACAGGACAGCTATACTGTTATACCATACTTCCAGAGTTCTCACAATGATGTAGTTAAAGATCTTTTGCAGTTCTACTAATAAAGGTGTTCCTCCTTTCTTCAGTAGCTTAGTTGTTATACTCTCAACATCAAGGGCTTTCCAATTTTTGAGTGTCAAATCAATCCATTTTTGTCAATCTTGACATTCAGCAGTTCATCTATGATGTGATAAGTAAGTGAGAGTTTTCAATAGTGACTATTTTGTATATGAGGGGCAACATAGCACTCATATAGCTTACATGATGATGTTGCAAACAAAGAGAAGTTCTAAGAGTTTAACCGGAGTTCAACTACAGCATAATTAAGGAGCTAAAGTTCCTTATGGATGTAATATGGTAATGTCATGGACATAGATGGATATATCAAGCAATTTCTCACAACAGCATGTACAATAGTAATAAAAGATTAGTTGAAACTAAAGATCTAAATTTATTTTTTACAAGGCTATTTTTCGCTTGGCATTTTTATTTCGATTGATTCATAAGCGTAGATAGTGTTTTTCGGATAGACAGCCTGTTCTATACCTATGTTCATACTGTACGTACTTGCTAATTTATTAAAGTTTATTTGTTGTGATGTTTTCCACGTTTTGAGGTTAATATCATTAGTGTTAGCAAAGTGTATTGTTTAAGGAAAGTACGTCTACGCTAAGCTTAAGGCTTTAATACGTGAAGAATTAGGAAGTGTTATTGTACAATGTGTGTATACATACTTTGTTCCGTCCAATCGGTGTATATACGAGTGTAGAAGAGAAACAGCATGTTCCGTAACAATTTTATACTTCTTACTGAACATTTGCTCCAATTCTTCGGGCTCTACAGTATCTCGGTCATTTTCTTCGTTATCAACAATATCAGCCATAATTTATAGCAGTACTTTCTTTAAATCAAAAAATCTTCCAATGAAATCTCTTATCAGTACCGTACGGCACCTAATTGTTTGTTGATTTATTTGACTTTGACAATAAGATTTGTTTCTAGTGGAATGTCATTTTTTGTACCCATTTGCATTATAAATGCACTTTATCGATTTCAGTGCGTTAGCTTTTTATAGTTTTTCCGCTGAACAAGCAAAGGGATCGAAGCGCATATACCTACGCAATTTTTACAACACAGGCCGAAGTCATGTCTATTGTACGAAATTTCAAAAGAAACAAAATGATATACAGCTATTTGAAATGAAATCGATTATGGAATGAAATGAAATTAGGTGCGACAAACCAATGGGAACAACACCGTAGCTGTATGAATAGTATTTGATTTGAAAGAAATTTCGTAAAATTAATTGAGAGTCCAGCGATTTGATTTCATTTTCCCAAACTTGCGTACTTTTACAAACGCTAAGCGGCTAACAAGTCAGGATTATAATTATAATATAACAAGCCGTACTCACCCGCTTCGCTGGGCATTTAAAATTAACATTATTATTTATTGTCATTACCATTAGGGAATCCAATACTCATATAAAATATTAGCCTACCCATTAAGTCAATCGGATGCATGATTCAGTAGTTATAAGGGCGGATCCAGCTTTGGCGCCAGGAGGGGGTCACATAGTCAAATTTTCGATGCGCTCGTTCCCAAACGCTTGCCATCATACAAAGTTATTATATTATATTAAATTAATTAAATATTGAAGGTATGTAGTTACATAAAATCTGTATAGTGGCAAAATATATAAATAAAATCATTAGGTTCAATTAGTGGTTCACCTAAGTCCTGGAACCAGCTCAGGGGGGGTCATGACCCCATGACCCCCCCCCCCCCTGGATCCGCCATTGAGTAGGTATAACGGAACATCCGTAAAAACCACTGTAGATTTATATATTAGTATAAATTATAACATTTATACCTGAAGAAACAATAAATAAATAAATAAATAAATAAAACATTTTATTTTATTTCGCTTCCGTGTTCCTGTCAAAGATCTTACTAGGAAAAAACAGTACTAAGGAATTACACTTGCATTTACAAACCATTAGAACTAAATCAATGGCAACACAAATAAAACAGATTTATTGCATTAATTCATTTATCTATAATGTAAATTAAATATTGATGTGAACAATTAATTTATTAAAAGTGAACTAAAAATTTATAACAAGAAACATTTGAATAGTTAAGTTTTTGGTAAAATTTCTAAATATTTAATTTCGTCTATCACTTTTACAATATTTGTTACTTGTAAGTCCTCCTAATGCTCTTATACCTCGGCCCCACTCTCTCTATGTCTCCCGCAGCCAGTCTTCCTGTGAGTGTTCTGAGTGGTATTGCACAGATGTTGTTCAAATCAGAAGTGTTATCCGAGAACGCCCAGCGTATGTAACGCTCCATGCGAATATGATCTGACAATATCAAAATGTTAGGAATTAATTAAAACAATTCATCTTATCTTTGGAAAAAATACTTTTATTTTATGTATTTGCAGAGAAAACTTTCTGTTAGGTGAATATTGAACTTCGAGAAATTTAATAGTACGAAACATAATTAAAATATTGAGTGGTGCGATTTCTATGTAAGAACTTTCAAATCTTTTATAATTTCTAATGATCGATCAATTGTAGCACGTGGTATTTTTATCAAAGGTTTTTACATTAGATTTAGAGTACTTTAACTATCGTAAAATCTTTTTTAGCACCAAGATTTAAGATTGACACATCGTCATGACAGGACCATAATTTGGGCCGGAAATTTGCAGATTTATTTTAATTCATACAAATTAGAATATTTTTCAAAATGCATGTATTTTTTTTTTATTTTTTATTGCTTAGATTTGTTGACGAGCTCACAGCCCACCTGGTGTAAAGTGGTTACTGGAGCCCATGGACATCTACAACGTAAATGCGCCACCCATCTTGAGATATAAGTTCTAAGATCTCAGTATAGTTACAACGGCTGGCCCACCTTTCAAACCGAAACGCATTATACGGCAGACATAGGCGGGGTGGTGGTACCTACCCGCGCGGACTCACAAAAGTTCCTACCACCATATGATGAAATTTTCGAATACATATTTATAAATTGTTAGTTATTAGTGTTATTACCGATAGCTGGGTCGAGCAATGCGAAGGCCCTTTTCAGTGCGTCCACAGTGACAGGCTTGTTGGCGGCTTGTTTCCCTCCCAAGGTGGCGACTAGCTCGCGGATGTACCGGTCCTGAGCAAGCCTCCGCTGTCTGTACAACTCCTTGGCCAGTTCTATTCTCTCAAAGCCTTCTTCGTTCTGAACGAAACAGCATTTCTCTTTACGGCTTAATGTCATCTTCTACTTTATTGCGTCGAGGGATGATATCAGCTCACAGATATCTCAATGTGAATACGCCACCTATCGTGAGACTTGAGGTCTTTGTCTCAATTATTTAGTAAACGCAAATTACCGTTTTTTACGTTTACTACATTATGTTATTCCGTGAGCCGTGAGCTCGTCCACCCATCTAAGCAATAAAAATAAAAACCACTTCACATCGTGTTACATTTTGTCCTATATCAAACGGCGTTATCGTGTGGATTCACAACGTGCGGTTCCACTGAGCACGTAGATGCTATGATGCCATACTAGTGCACACTAAAGGACTCACCTACTAAAACCTACAACCCACCTCATAGAACAGTTTGTCCAGGCATATAAGCTGGTTGTTGATCTTCAGTTTGAGCTGCTTCCTCACCACGTCCACTAAGTTTTTGATATCGACCTCACTCTTCAACGGGAACGTAGCTTTCGCAACTTTCTCGAATTCTTCAATGGAAATGGTCTAAGAAAATTATAGGAAGGCTTTTGTCAGAAACAAAGAGACTGCTGGATTTGACGACTAAGAACCTTGAATTTCATTGTTAGAACACAAACCACTACTCTAGGATGAGTGTGTATTTAATCCCGACCATCTTATACATTCCTCTCCCAAAATGTTAGTGCGTGCCGGTCTATTATAGTTATAACACAATTCAGTTTTCGGTTACATATCTTAAGATTATGTAATATATAAGGATTCCGGTAATCGCTAACCAGGTGGGTGTAAAGCGAAAAAATGTTGTTAATATGTTAGGGTCGGAGTTAGACGAGCTCTTCTCCGCAACTTGACGTGTCAAGCATCAGCACGGCTCCTCCAAGCTACTAGCTAGCTTCTTCGGGTTGCCGGTCATCATAAGCAATGAAGGTTTTTTTGTTTCATCTTTTTCTATTTGTCTGTTTGAATGTTAACAAACAGAAGATCTTCCACCGAACCGGTGATATTGCTCTGTAGACCGACGGTCCAAATGCTGTTGTTGTTCGGAACTTGTATAAAAGCAAACCTATATTGAAAATGTCGTTAGCGAAATTCAGAATTCACTTTTTTTAAATTGCTTATATGGGTGGACGAGCTCACAGCCTACTTGGTGTTAAGTGGTTACTGGAGCCCATAGACATCCAAGACGTAAATACGCCACCCACCTTGAGATATAAGTTATAAAGTCTCAAGTATAGTTACAATGGCTGCCCCACCCTTCAAACCGAAACGCATTACTACTTCACGACAGAAATAGGCAGGGTGGTGGTACGCACCCGCGCGGACTCACAAGAGGTCCTACCACCAGTAATTACGCAAATTATAATATTGCGGGTTTGATTTTTATTACACGTTGTTATTCCTTCACCGTGAAGTCAATCGTGAACCTTTACATAAATATCTTGTGTTCTATGATGCCCCCCCCACATCTTCAGGTTACCTCCCGGCCGTCAGCGTGTCGGTACAGCTGGTCCCGCAGCGCGCGCCAGTGCGTCCGCAGGCCCCAGTACACGTGCTCGCTGAGCTGCGCATGCGCGGTGCCCCAGAACAGTCGCACCTGCGGGTCGTCTAGCAGCTGCTCGGCGCCAGCGCACAGGTTGTACGCCCATTCGGCTCGGACCGAAGCCTGCTGGTACCTAAACCAGAATGTGAACACAAGGTATGACGATTTCTCAAATTGGAGGCCGGAGAGATTTCAAACGCAGCGTAAGATTTTCTTAAATCTTAAAAGCTCAAGTCGAGTCAAAAAGGTGACAGCGAACCGAACTGAAAGTTCCGAGAAAATTAATCAAATTTTACATATCTAGATGATCTCTACTAAATGGCATGAGTGTTAGAGCCGTGTTACAGAAATCCTTCTCAGTGGGTCACGTTTCCGATCCGGTAGTAGATTCTGCGAAGCACTGCTCTTGCTAGGGCCAGTCTTAACAACAGTCCGGTTTGAGGCCCATGAGCTCACCTACATGTTAAGGCGAAGCTGAAATAGCCTCTCAAGGCTATCAGCACAGGTAGAAAAAAAAAGAAATCGATTCAGCGAACATTAGCAGATATTTTAAAGTCGTCGTGGCCTAAAGGATAAGACGTTCGGTGCATCGAATCCCGCAGGCGGGTACCAATTTTTCTAATGAAATACGTACTTAACAATTATTCACGATTGACTTCCACGGTGAAAGAATAACATCGTGTAATAAAAATCAAACCCGCAAAATTATAATTTGCGTAATTACTGGTGGTAGGACCTGTTGTGAGTCCGCACGGGTAGGTACCACCGCCCTGTCTATTTCTGCCGTGAAGCAGTAATGCGTTTCGGATTGAAGGGTGGGGCAGCCGTTGTAACTATACTGAGACCTTAGAACTTATATCTCAAGGTGTGTGGCGCATTTATGTTGTAGATGTCTATGGGCTCCAGTAACCACTTAACACCAGGTGGGCTGTGAGCTCGTCCACGCATCTAGGCAATAAAAAAAATCATAATAAAGTAGATGGCGTATTGTAAGCTCGCATGGACAGACACCACGACCCCGCCTATCTCTACCGCGAAGTAGTCATCCGTCCCGGTTGGAGGCGTGGAACAGCCGCTGTTACACAATATATTTGAGGCTTCAAACTCATCTCTCAAGGCGGGAGGCAAAATCCACGTTACGGATACAGACTCCGGTGACAACTTAACACCAGTTGAAGTGTGAGTTCGTTCAGGCGCACGGTTGGATGAAAATAATATTGATGCGGCGCTACCTGCACTTATACGCACGACTTCAATGTTGTCAATGATGTAAATGTTCAAAAATTGATGGCTACCCTGCCCATGAAGATTATTGGTGACAGTAGGAAGTAGAATACGAAACAGAAGATATTTGACAATAACCTGAAACGGGCTGATCCCAACAACAATCCGCATTTTCACCATCAGTCTCCTGAGCAATAACACAAAGGTCTTTCCTTCGCCATGTTTATATGAAGGCAGCGGCTTAACTCTGCCTCTGGCATTGACGACGTCCATGAGCGACGGTAACCACTTACCATCAAGTGGGCCGTATCGCTGACTTGAGTCCTCACCTATCTTCAAAATACTTGGTGACGTAATCCTGCATGGACATGGACATGTGTTGTTGTTTCCCGAGCCAGATGTCGTTGATGATGACGCTGATCTCCCGTCGCGAGAGTCGCAGGTTCCGCACCTTGCCTTCGTAGCGCAGGTATGTAGGTATCGAGGGGTCCATGCCCTGCCGACATTAGTGACATGTAGAATTGTGAACAGACGACATGGGCGACAGATGATCATCGACTGACCCACACAAGAGACCGGTACGGATTCTAAATCCTGCGACCTCTAGTTATTACCCATTTGTTTTTAAGATTACTATTTTAGACAAAAGTTTAGGTCTTTTACTTATCGATTGAGGCACTACGAAGTCGGCCGGGTCAACTAGTGTGTTATGAACAACCCGCCAAGTTTTATTTTATATTCTTAATACTATTAGTCTCTGTATAGTCGTTCTCATGTTGTTCTAAATTTTGGAAAAACTTTTATTTTTTTATGTTAGGGCAAGTCTAAAAAGTGCCCCTGTGACAGAGAAGTTATGAAGCGCGCTTTTGGGATGGTACGGCCATGTGATGAGTCGAAATGACAATGAAATTATTAGGAGAGTTTTAACTATTAATGTAGAAGGGTTTAGAGGAAGAGGTAGACCTAAGAAAAAGTGGATGGATTGCGTGAAAGACGATATGTGTAAGAGGGGAATGAGCGAAGAAATGGTTTTGATATGGAACTCATTTGACTGGGAGAAGGGCAGGAGAATGATGATGATTAAGTCTCTGTATAATTTTGTGTTAGCTTTGGAAACGATTTGCCCAATCAAGTTTAAAAAGTGTATAGTTTGTAAGAATTTTGTGGCTTATTTGTAAATGTGCAGGCGACGAAATATCTAACTTATCTTACGAGTCCATCAAAATACTCCAAGTGTTCGCTCTCGGCGGCCGGACCTAACTCTTTAAGTAGCACTCGGAGCGTGTCCCGTGACGTCAGGCCGCTCGCCAGTTGCCACCAGCTGCGTCCGATATTGGATTCATTGCGTCATACTATATAAGTACGGATATTAAATTATGTATCGACGGGAGAAAGCGGAAATGTCGTAANACCTCGTTCGTGCTGCAATAGACGACTGGCCGCGCAGATTGAAGGCCTGTATTCAAAATCACGGAGGTCATTTTGAATAAACTTTAGTGTCATAAGAATCTATGTTTTGTTAAGTTCATTTTGGTATATGAATGGTTACATAATGAATAAACTTGTTTCAATTATTTTACATTAAACATGTGACAGAATTTATGACCTGACTAGGTATGTCGGAGACCATGATTACTTGCTAAACGAAAAGTAGCACGATTCCCGAGAGATGGCAGCACGATTGCGGTACCGTCGAAACTCTGCTAGCTTCGTGCTACGACAGAGTCTAGCCGATGGAGGCGCGTAGACGCCATCACACTTACCAACCAGCCTTCTTGAAGAGCGGTGCCTCCGTCCTAATGAAAGTTGTCGTTTGTTTTCGTTTGCTTACGTCAAGTGAAGATTTCTAAATTGTTTTAAGACACATGATTGATGTACTCAATATTTCTCTTAGCTCGATCACCGTATTCGCCCTTACGATGTCTGACGATGGTTAATAATTGTGGCTTTTAGATCTAGACATATAGTAAGTATAAAGGCTCTCTGGTGTAAAATTGGGTTTTTCAAGTTACGACAATTCCGCTTTCTTCCGTCGATATATACATTTTAAAACACCCAAGCTTATCATCAGAAATAAACGCTCCATCAAAAAGTCTTCAGTATATAAATTAGTTTAACACAAAATATTAGAACGACGAAAAGTCGTTAATCGCACCGATGAAGCCGAAATAAGATAAGTTCAGAAGAAGATCCTATATTTGGAAACAGGAGTGTACTTACTTTTTTTTTCTCCTACCTATGCTGATAGCCTTGAGAGGCTATTTCAGCTTCACCCTAACGTATGTAGGTGAGCTCATGGGGCTCAAACCGGAGTGTTGCTAACACTGACCCTAGCAAGAGCAGTGCTTCGCAGAATTTACCACCGGATCGGAAACGCGACCCACTGACAAGATCCGGCGAGAAACTCAGTGGGGAGAGTACAAGTGAAGTAAGAAACTACAATAAAGCACGATACCGGTTTCGTCCACCTCCGATGAAGTCAGCACAGAGGTCCCAGTGCGGACGAGGAGTGCCGGCTCGCTCCAGTTCGCTGCAGCGTTCCTTCACTTCAGATAACTCTTCTTCTAACGACCTCTTCGATGCTGATATGTGGACAACTTAATATATAACTCACTAGCTCTCTGCCCGCCGCTTTGCCCGCGTGGACTGGTGGTAGGACCTCTTGAAAGTCCGCGCGGGTAGGTACCACCGCCCTGCCTGTTTCTGCCGTGAAGCAGTAATGCGTTTCGGTTTGAAAGGTGGGGCAGCCGTTTTAACTATACTTGAGACCTTAGAATTTATATCTCAAGATGGGTGGCGCATTTATGTTGTGGATTGTGGATTCTATGGGCTCCAGTAACCACTTAACACCAGGTGGGCTGTGAGCTTGTCCACCCATCTAAACAATAAAAAAAAAAGTCATGGTTCAGAATATTTCCAAATCAAATGTACCTACAAATATTCCTTGTTTGTCGCTCTTTCTACTAGTCACAGCGGTATCACAATCAGTTCTGTGCTTTATCGGCTTCGTATTATTTAGACATGTCATTAAAACACAATTTGTTTAAGGTCATGTTAAGATTAGTCCAAAGAACCCCGGCGACCGCGTTGTGGGCCACAGTTTATATGACGTTAAAATAGAAGCGCATGTCCCAAGCTTTCATCAACATATGTATGAACAAAGTTTATTCAAAATCTATTAGTGAGCCTAAATGTCCTATTTATTACGCCATTTAAAAATACCCAATAAACTCATTTGAGAAAGCTTACAAAACGTTTTCGTAAATGCTTTGCTTAAATGATCTTGTTCGAAATTAGCATAAAAGCAATATTCTTTACAAAAGGTTGAGATTCATACCATAAAGCTTTCTATGTGCTTCCTGTAAGCTTTTAACTTCTGCTTCCAAAGCTGATAAGTTTTTCAATACTGAATCGTGCTTAGACTCCAGCGCATCGTACTCTCTCCGAGGTACCGTATTTGAGTACTCTTCCACCATCTTCTTCAAACTAGTTTGAGTTGCAGACAGTTGTTCTCTAAATTGTTAAATAAAAGTCCGAGTCATTTTTGGGTCTGGGTTGTTATATTAGATCGATAATGGTAACAGTCGCTCACAGTGGAATGATTATTTATACAATATCGACAACGACCCCCAATTACATATTGCATTACCTAATAGGACGTATGCCCCCCAAAATATCGCTACAAAGACCTGGAAACCTAATTTCGCATTGCATATTTTGCCAAATAATACCTAATTATTTTATTCATAGTGCCCCGGTTGGCTCTACTGCCTCTGCCTATTTATACCAATAAAAACAGCTAAGAGGAAATTAAGCTGTACCTGACAAGACATATTTCTTGCAATGGTGTTTAATGGGTTTTGTGTGTGAGACAGTTAACAGTAACATGGCTTTAATTATGATCCTGAATCTATACTAATATATAAATCTTCAGTGGTTTTTACGGATGTTCCATTATCTTATTCTTATACCTTTAAACGAGCAATTCTTGTATATATATAACATGGCTTTAATTATGATCCTGAATCTATACTAATATATAAATCTTCAGTGGTTTTTACGGATGTTCCGTTATCTTATTCTTATACCTTTAAACGAGCAATTCTTGTATATATATAATCTGAATCTCGGAAACAGCTCAACGATTTTCATAAAATTTAGTATACAGGGGATTTCGGGGGCGATAAATCGATTTAGCTACGATTTATTTTCAGAAAATGTTGTTTTATTCGTGTTTTCAATAATCAACTCTTTCCGACATCTATTGGCGAATAATAATACTATTTTTCTTAATTGAGGGCAACTAACCGCTTTAAAGACACAACAAGATGGCGTGTTATCAAGAAAAAAACCGAGCTAAGCTCGGTCATCATCTAGTAACTACTGAACTATGCATCCGATTGACTTGAAACTTGGTATCCATGTAGATAATATATGTACTTAATGGATAGGCTAATATTTATATGAGTGTTGGACTCCCTAATAATAATGACAATAAATAATAATGTTAATTTTAAATGCCCAGCGAAGCGGGCGAGTACGGCTAGTTTTTTATATATAAGGTGTTTTTACATTGAAACATGGATAAAATGGCGAAACATATCTTTAGGTCATGCTATGCCGTGGTCCTTTGCCCTACTCAACTACTTAGTCCTGTCAAGGCTTCAAGTGCCGTTCAACTGTCCCTTCACTTGTGGCATTGTTATGAGCTTGCATGGCTTAGCTACCCTGTTTACCTATATTTGCAATAATGTAGACATCGTTCCGGTTCGAGAGGTTTTTGGAATTTGAGATCTTTTTCTCATGTTTCAAGATAAGTGGAGTTTACGTTGTTATGTCTATGGTCTGCGGTCCTTGCTTAGTGTCAAGTGGGTCCTGAACTCATCTGCTCATCAGCTACTTTAAAAGAACACTAGCCTCTCATAGACATTTTGACTATACGTGTGATGTACGGCAATTCACTTTCTCCTAGCTGATCATTTCCCATCCACATAAGATCACTAAAAATAGGAGTTAGGTGTTTGTATTTAAATAAAGTCACCTGCATCTATCCAGGGCTATCCTCAGCACCACAGGATCTCCATATGCCTCATTGGACGAGCAAAATGAACCATCAAGGTCTTTAAGCTTCGTTTGAAGAGTTAGGTTTTCGAAATATAAAGCATATCTTGCATCTCGCTCTTTCATCAAAGAGAGGTAGTCGGAGAATTTGTCATCTTTCATCTACATCATCAAATCGTGATCGAATTTAAAAAAGGCACATAACATAATAGGTAGTTTAAATTTTAAACGCACTTTACCCTACCCTTCAAACCGGAAGACATTACTGTTTCACGGCAGAAATAGGGGCGGTGGTATCTACCCGTGCGGACTCACAAGAGGTCCTACCATGCAATAATCAATTTTGCGGGTTTTATTTTCATTACAGGATGTTACCTATTCATTCACCGTGGAAGACATTCGTGAACTGTGTTAAGTACCTACACCTATTTCATTACAATATTTGTACCTGCCTGGGATTCGAACACCCGCAGTGTCGCATTGCTCATTACAAAATATGCACCGTGTTATCCTTTAGGCCACGATAACTTCGCTTAAATAAGACTTTCGTATCAGCGTGTAATAGGTAGGTAGGTATTTTATGTAGGTAGTAGTTTAGTAGATATCTTTTTTTTTTGTGGGAATTACTTAAATCAAGATCAAGTTACATAAGGTTTACTTTAAAGCTGTGGGTGACTCACAAGCAAATGCTCTTCGTCTACTTTACTACGTTCATTTGCTATGAAAGATGCTGAAATCATCTAGAATGTTTAATACCTAAGTCTTTGTTTCTTTGACGAGAGAAACATTTTATCAGACTTGAGAGAAACATTTTATCAGACTTTAAAATACATTATGTACCTTTCCAAATTCTTTTTTTAATTTATCCATTTCTAATACTAATTTATTGTTTTGTTCTTTGAGATCATTATTTTCTTTGAGCAAGTTTTGAATTTGATCATTCCGTTGTTTCTTTTTGACAGATATTCCGAAGACTTTCTGCAATTTAAGTAGTACCTATGTAGATGTTATCTATTATCTTTTTTATTACTAGTTAATATTATGTACTAATAATGTAATAATTTTTATCTAATAATATATTAATTTTTTCAGTTTTCCATTTTGTCTAGTCGCGAGCCACCTCGTAACGAGATCAGTCAATTTCAAATTCAAATTCAAGTCTTAATATAGCTTCTAAAAATACAATCTTATATTAGGACTATACCATCCTACAATAGCAATAGATGACTGCCTCATAGTATGCTCTAGAAAAGTACTTAATTATTAAAATATTTGTAGGTTGCATTTTTTTTAATATGCCGATGACGAACATACAGCCCGCCTGATGGTGTATGTACGTAATTTATTCTAGAAGTCAATCTTTAACATGCGTTATGAGATGGAAAAAAAACCTGCGATTACTTAAGCTGTTAATGTTTGTTTTCAGCAGAACGTGTTGATCGTTGGTAATGTTTTATTGCCTAATTTAATATCTTGTCTGAGCATTTTGTAGCATACTGCGTCTTAATATATTAAATTATTATTATTAATATTTAAGATTTTAAATTTTTAAAATGTATAATCCTAATGATGCAGAATCAATAATAATGTTCTATTTATTATTTCATGATAGGTTACTCCATTACTAAACTGTTAAATCTAAAGTTTTATCTAAAATTTAGCTTTACACATTTATTTGAAGTTTTAATTTGAATTTCTTGGTTGAATACAATAAACTTTTGGTTTCAGTCATAAATTAATTGCAATCTTTTTTGCTTATCAAATACAATAACAAACCAAGTGATAACAGCTGATGCAATAAGTCATAAGACTAGGTTATAATATGTCATGTAAATAACATGATGATGTAAATAACAATCCATTACTCTATAACAACTACCTATTTGTTTTGAGTCGTCTATTATCAAAGGTGGCAATCTGTGCATTTGGACAAAAAAATGTTATTGATATGTCAATACAGATTGATTTGAATATAATCGTCTCCTTCAAAGAATACGGTTCAAAACCTGCATTAAATAAAGGTTAATACTTAAACTGTTATTTATCTAAGATGTCGATTAGAAGAGTTTTGTGACTGCCAATGGAATACAAAGTCAATAATTCGTTTTTCTGATTTACCAATAATTGTCCAAAAGTCACATTGCCGGCTTTGATAATAGTCGACTCTTTTAACAAAACCCAAAGAAAAAAATATATATTAAAATGAAAGATTATTGCAAAATGAAAAAGTCATACATTCATAGACTGTTTTTTTTCAACCAAAGATCTGTCTCAATGCGTATTCTAGAAATGTCTACATCATTTGTTCTACAACAACCACCTATGTATCTAACTCCAAGGTCAAGCCATTCAGCAACAAAATTATGTAAGCTTTCACATTTGTCCGATTCAGTCCAACCAAGTTTGTGGTCATAAGTTTCTCCTGAGTTAGGGTATGTGATAAATTGTATGGAAGTTTCTTGATCATTGTTTATATCTTTAAAGAGTTCAGTCACTATTTTCGGAGAGCAGCAATTGACTCCAATGGCTATTAACTGGTCTGGGTTTGATTTCCAACATTTTTTGGCAACATTTTGGAAATTTTCTCCATGAGCTAAGGAAGTCTCATTTTTGCAGCTAAATGATAACCATGCTTTCATATTAGGATATTCTTTTAATATTTCTACAAGTGCTTCAGCTTCTTTTTGGCATGGTATTGTTTCGAACGCCAATATATCTACACCTGCCTCTACTAATGCTTGAATTCTTGTCCTATGCCAATTTTTTATGGTTTCCTTTGTTGTATTATCAGCATAATTACCGGTGTATTCTGATGTGTCATGTAAATATGCACCATAAGGACCTACCGAACCAGCTATGAGTGGTTTCCGACCTGAAAGGTTTGATTCTTGGCATTCTTGCAAGTATAAGTCGCGTGCAGTTTTTGCAAATTCAACAGCACTTTTTATCAGTTCGTAGCTCTCTTCGACAGTTAAGTTCAGATGCTTAACAAATCCATCTACGGAGGCTTGGTAAGTATTTGTTTCGATGATGTCAGAGCCAGCACGAAGGAAGTCCAGGTGTGTGTTAATAACATCTTGAGGGTGTGTCTTTAAAAATCGTGCACTCCAAAGAGGATCGCCATCAGCAGTATGACCGGCGTGACAGGTCAACTGTGTTGAGAATCCTCCATCCAACACAAAGACTGCCTTTGAAGAGACTTCAAAATTCGACATTATTTCATAAAAGAATAAGTTTATAGTACGTAAATTATTGCAACACACCTATCGAATTTTTTACATTAGTTTGATACGTTGTGATTACAGCAAATACACTTTATTTCACGACTACCTAATTAAAACTATTTTTAATTATGTACCGTACCGTACTCGGCGGAGCTGTATTGATAGGGGTGCGTCTATTTATTTATCTATAATGTATATCATATCTATAAATATTAAATTCCTACCTAATACGGAATATTAAATAATATTAAATATGTAGAAATATATTTCTTTGCTCTCTTCAAGTTAAATTCGAGTTAAATAGACAAAGAGCTACATTAAAAATATTGTAAATTGTTATTTTATGGAAATCAGTTGGTAGGTAGTGGAAGCTCTCAAATATATTAAGTGTATAATCTATGGTGGAAGCAATATAATCTATGAGTGGAAGTTCCATTTTCCAACAGGAAAGCTGAAGAACGAATATTACTTAAATAAATATTATTTATGGCGAAGGCATCACATCATACAGCCTAATCTATAATAAATTCTGTTACAAGAAAAAAACGAAATGAGGTGAATTTGATTTAATGGAGACTGTAATTAATTGAAATGAAATTAAATGAAACGTGGTGAAATTAAATAAAGAGGAGATGGGATGAAATAATGTTTCAGTAAAATAGTAGTTTTTTGCAGACTTTGGTGAGCTTTTTGAAAGAACTCGATACACTACTTCTATCGTCTTTGTTTCATTTTCCCACTTTAGTGCACTTTCACAGATGCTAAACGCTTAATAAATCACCATTATTACACGTTTAAACACAAAAAAATACTATATTAACAAAATAAAACTATTCACACAACTTCGTTCTTAACTTTCTCCAGTGTAAGATTGTTTTGGGTTTCGTCACAAATTAATAACTAATTAAGTGTATAAACTATTTGACTTCTTCCCTCTTGAAAAGTATTGGCTGATTTGATAATTTGCAAGTTACTTTTCATCCGAGAATAGATAGAGATAGAATTTTACCTAAAATTATTTCGACGGCTTTGGCTGCCATTTTTCGCATTTTATGTATCCAGCTTCATGTTAATTGGAAATCAACGAGTACGCCTTAATTATAAACTGTACAAAGTTTAATTTAAATCGGAACAAATACGTGAGAACAACACGAACAAATAAGTCTATTAAGTAAGCAAATAGTCCCAGCTTAAGGTATTGTTAAAAGAACATGTACTTAGTACCAGTACCATCTACAGTACCATCTACTTACATCTTGTACGATAAACTGTGAAATTCTTTCATCCCGTATTTCTATAGCGTTATCATAAGCAGTTTTAATACTTTTTAGCACTGTTGCATACGTAACTGTGTGACTTATTAAATATTGAAGCGCCGTTCGAAAAATCTGTAAAGATAAAAAAAACTTCTATAGTATGTACTTTCGCTCTTCTTCTAAAACTCTCGAAATGCCATCGGATCTCGGAAGTTCCATGAATATACCAAGCTCAAAATATACAAAAAGAAAAGCGGTATTTTGTGTAATTCATCTAGCGGCCCACTGCTGACTGTCGCAAAATGCAAAGAAAGCCTATTTGTTATAACGATTATGAATTAAAAAAGTCACGCACAGCTAGTCTCATAGATGATACACTTTATATTTGAGAGCTAGCCTGACAGAAACCTTCCAAAGTGCCATACAACTGTACCAAGTTTGAACGCAATTTAATAAAAAGCTCTCCAGCTTATAGATACCAAAAAACATTGCTTACACGTGACTTCGGTTCTTTCTAAGTTTTGTATCGTATGTTTCATCTGGAGTGCTATGAGAAATTGTTTGAGATTATCGTATCAGCTCTAATCCGTCGAAGTTTTACCGTCGCACCGCCACAGTTCATCCAAACTTCCTAGAATCACTGCGTTCATCCACAGCGAATTTCCAGTGATCTTTTTTGCCATGTATCATTTGGCTTTGAAGTGATCTTCCCTCCACGGTTTTTTCCGACTGCTGTAGCGGTATTCAGCGGTAGGCAGCGGCTTGTTTATGTCGTTGGCACTGTTGATGTCCATTAACGACGGTAACCATTTACCGATAAGTGGGGCGTGTGCTCATTTGCTACAATATAGGTATGCGTCATTTGTTGTCGAAAAACTGTTGTCCGCTTTCGTGAAATAAAAACTGATCTTACCCTTCACATTGAAATTCATCACAGCTTTGCATCATTCGTACTTTGATGTGGAAGCTACAATACCAATCTCACCAAATGTAAAACTAGGTCTATTAAATTTAAGTGCTAAAGTACCAAATTCTTTAATAATACAAATACCTCTAAAACTTGATCTGTGTACAGCTGCTTCATTTCCAGTAAGTCACTGTTGGTTTTTCTTATTAGTTTTAACTTTGCAGAAATTTCATATTCAAGTTCTTTTAAATATTTTGGAAATCTTCTATTACTCATTTTTGTAATTTGGTTTTACGCAGTTCAGGTTTGGATTTTACGAAAGTTTCAGTGGCACTAATTAGAAGTTGTTGTGATAATATTCAGTTGATAAGAAAAATCAATAAGAACTCAGATAAGCACTAGGCTTTTCATCAATATTAAAATTTGTAGAGTTAAGTTTTATTTATTTATTTTTTATTGCTTAGATAGATGGACGAGCTCACAGCCCACCTGGTGTTAAGTGGTTACTAGAGCCCATAAACATCTACAACGTAAATGCGCCACCCACCTCGAGATATAAGTTCTAAGGTCTCAGTATAGTTACAACGGCTACCCCACCCTTCGAACCGAAACGCATTGCTGCTTCACGGCATAAATAGGCGGGGTGGTGGTACCTACCCGTGCGGACTCCCAAGAGGTCCTACCACCAGTGATTACGCAAATTATAATTTTGCGGGTTTGATTTTTATTACACGTTATTGTATGTTATTCCTTCACCGTGGAAGTCAATCGTGAACATTTGGTGAGTACGTATTTCATTAGAAAAATTGGTACCCGCCTGCAGGATTCGAACACCGGTGCATCGCAACATACGAATGCACCGGACGTCTTATCCTTTTAGGCCACGAAGACTTCTAAGTGTAATACAAGTTAAAAATACAGTTTTAGTTTCATCTTTTAAGTTCATATAATTACGGATACCGGGGCCCATTAGCACTACCTACCTACTACGTTATTGTCGATTCCCATCTTGAGCCTTAACATCTTAATAATAATGTCTCACTTTTCACACGCAACCATAATAATAGTTTCATTGTTGCGCCAGATATTGGCAGGATCGTCGATTGATTTTCTTGCAACTTGATCTATCACTAGTACTGAATATATTGTTCTACCTATTTACCTTCCTAATCATTTTGTTATTATGATGAGGTTAAAATAATTCTAATATACTAAGTATTGATATGCGTAGTTACTGGTGGGAGGATCTCTTGTGAGTACGCACGGGTAGGTACCACCACCCTGCCTATTTCTGCCGTGAAGCAGTAATGCGTTTCGGTTTGAAGGGTGGGGTAGCCGTTGTAACTGTACTGAGACCTTAGAACTTATATCTCAAGGTGGGTGGCGCATTTACATTGTAGATGTCTATGGGCTCCAGTAACCACTTAAAACCAGGTGGGCTGTGAGCTCGTCCACCCATCTAAGCAATAAAAAAACTTAACACCAGGTGGGCTGTGAGATCATCCGCCCAACTAAGCAGTAAAAAAAAGTAATGGTAGTATTGGTAGTATCTATAAAAGTAATATGATGATTATTTGGTAAACTATGAATCGAATATATATGTATATTAGGAACTTAGAGCAGTAAAACATGTCATCAAGATTTTATTTTGTCTTTTATTAAATTACTGTTACGAGTTCGGCTGTGGGGATCAATAAAATCTCTTCACCGAAGTACTATTTACTCAATTTCATTATTACGACAGCTAAGAGTAAATTTTATTATAACAATTCAATTCTTTGCTTTTTTTAGTTGATCCGTTTCTCGCTTTTGCTTAGAACTATAGCGTCTACAATTTTACAGAGCATTCCCCATAGAACTAAAATCATGAATTGTTCTGAGAAACCGAAGAAACGTTCCAGAGCATTCAAGAGATGTTCCAGTTATTTCGATATCTGTTTTTGCTATTTTACGACTGATGGCGTTGCTTATATCGGCATCACATCACTACCAAATAAATAAACTAATTACTAAATGCTATGCTGCAAAAAGGCTACCGTACTCTAATAGTTTTGAAATGTAGATAATAAAAAAATTAAAGCACACACGGAATGTGATATATAATACGAATTGTATAATGGTCTGTTTCTTCATTTTTTTTTTTTTTTTTTTTTTTTTTTTTTTTTTTTTTTTTTTTTTTTTTTTTTTTTTTTTTTTTTTTTTTTTTTTTTTTTTTTTTTTTTTTTTTTTTTTTTTTTTTTTTTTTTTTTTTTTTTTTTTTTTTTTTTTTTTTTTTTTTTTTTTTTTTTTTTTTTTTTTTTATTGCTTAGATGTGTGGACGAGCTCACAGCCCACCTGATTATGTTTTGGCGTTATGTAGTTAGGCGCATTTGTTTCACTTTAAGGAGTTGAAGGTATAACCCTTATTATACCATTTAGTCTTGAGGATTACACGAACACTAGGTGTATCGTAGGCTCAACCACCTACTTGTATCAAAAAGTTGAAAAAACGTATGGAAATATAAATTTTAATCGATACCTGAAGTTAACATTCGGTTAAAATCGGTTTTAGCACTAAACTTTCTACTATGCTGCCATCTACATGACATTTCCAACGCAGCTTGTGACGTCACAAAGATGACATGAAATTACGGAAATCAGAAATGGCTGCGATAGGTAGTGGACGGGGAACTATGGATTCCCAAAATCAAGTGCAAAGTGATACTGTAGATCGATTAAAATTGCTTTATCCTAATGTGAATGAAGAAGAGACTCCTTTACCCCGTGCGTGGAGCACTAAAGATAAGTTCAGCTACATCGGACTGTCGCAAAATAATCTACGAGTGCATTATAAAGGTGAGAAATTCTAAGGTTTGTTTATAGATTAATATTTTTCATACGATTCGCCAATGAATATCGAAGGGGTCCTGTATTGATTGGCGATAGTTTAGGCTAGTTTATGTAATAGGTAAGCGTCCTGACGTGTCACAATACTGAGTTGAATGACGAGTTCGCTTGAGGCAGACAAACAAAGAAATCAGCTGATTGTACGAGCTCGTAAAAACACCACACGAACCACCTACTTTATTTTACGCTAAATGCTAGAAAATGGCTCATCATTATCGTGTTGAAACAAATTCACGTGCTTTTTAGTAATGAAAACAGTTCTAACACGCAAGGTCTCCTCCTTTGGTACTGATAGTAAAATGGCAGACAAAATTATATTGAAAGCAATATTTTCTTGTCTTTAATCGTTCTAGAAACCATGTGTGATTTCTTAAAACTTAATATTGCCAATAAAATACCATTGGGCGATTTTAAAAGGCATTCAGCTTATTAAAATCACCATGACTTATAGTAGAGTCAAGAATAAGATTCTTTGTTTTTTTATCATTTGTTTGAATGTGTAAAATATTTAGAGTCAAAATATATTGTGAGTCCCAATATATTTACCACTGTCTTCATCATTTGTGCCACAAAGCAATGAAACTTTATAATTGAAAGCTAAAATTTCCTTACTTCAAAGTAATTCTGAAGTGACTTCAACTTTATTTTAATAATTAGGGCGGTGGGATTAATATTGCAACATCTATGGGCTCTAGTGGTCTTCAAAACCAAATGGGCTGTTATTTCGTCACTTTTTGCCTTTTATAATATGGTTGAATAAAAGAGAATAAACTATAATCATGTTATTTATTATGTCTTGATATGCATGAGACGACATGACATGCCTAATGTGTCTCTCTGTTCTCTGTAAATTGATATCCTCAAATTGTACTTGATTTGAAAGTGAGTGGGAAAGTTCTTATGAATGCCATCCTGAATCCTCAAGTCCGGAAGCTAGCCAACTACTTTAGGTTGCTAATCTCCTTAAAGACCAATTAAGATATCCTCAGATGTAAATTTGGCCACTGCTGTGTGCCAAAGCAGCATATGAGTTTACCAAAACAAGTTTACCAAAGCAGCAAATGAGTTTCTTGCTGGATCTTCTCAGTGACAATTCCGATCCGTTAGTAGATTTTGAAAAGCACTGCTCTTACAAATTCTTGCAAATTCTCTCAGGTTCAGCCTGTGAGCTCACCTACTCGTCTGGGAATAGATTAAATAGCCCCCTGGGCTAGCAGCAAATAGATAGCAAAAAAAGCAGCTATGACAGATACCTCTGCTCAGAACTACATCACAAGTACACTGTATGCCAAATAAAAAAATTAAAATAAATATTCAACTTTATTTATCAAGTAACTACACTACACTGTAGCACAGTGTAAATATATTAATTCTCAAAATGGTTTTCATAATTAAAATCACTTTTAAAGAGTTGTCCATTATCATATTCAGTATTTCACACCAGGGCAATGACTTGCACTTTACAAAGCCCAGGTCTGGCCTCGCATGGAGTACTGTTCCCGCCTCTGGGCCAAGGCTCCAAAATACCAGCTACTTCAATTTGACTCCATAAAGAAACAGGCTGTTCGGATCTTCAATAATCCTATTCTTGCAGATCACTTGGAACTCTGGGTCTACAGAGGGACTTTGGTTCTCTCTGTGTTTTGTACGGTATGTTTCATGGGGAAAGCTCTAAAGATTAATCGAGATGATCCCTTATCTCCTTTTTATCATCACACCTCCCGCCACTGGAGCAGAGTTCATCCATATTATCTGGAACCGCTGCGTTTATCGACAGTGCGTTTCCAAATATCTTTTCTGCCACGTACCATTCTGATTTAGAATGAACCCCCCCCCACGGTGTTTCCCGAGCGCTATGACATGTCCTTCTTCAAACGAGGCTTGTGGAGAGTATTAAGCGGTAGGCGGCAGCTTGGCTCTGCCCCTGGCATTGCTGAAGTCCATGAGCGACGGTAACCATTTACCATCCCGTGGACCGTATGCTCGTCTGCCTACAAAGGCAATAAAAACTTTCATAAGAGCTGCATAGTTTAAACAATCAAAGATCTGTGAAAACTGAAGAATATAATAATGTACATTTTTTATCGTGCCTTCTAACTAAATTTGAATTAGCCAAATTTTTCCAAATGGGTACCTATGTAGCAGTTGTTAATAAACAACATATTTTTTCTACAAACTGTTGTTTGTGCTATTCATTTTGGACACGAGGATTTACTTGGGTGTCACCGAAACTTCATATCAGTTGTAATATATAAAGTAGCCAATACTCTTAAATCATCTTCAGGGTTTTTATCTACTTGATAATATCTACAGGAACAAATATTCATTTATTAGTTTTAAACAAACACTGCAACTTTTTTCTAATTGTATTTATGGTACTATCTATCGTATGAATCACTAATTACCTATATATAAATATTTCTTGTGGAACTTTTTGAAATTTCAAGTAAAAATTTTCCACACTTTTTTGTGGTTATCGAGAAACTATTTGAAATAATGTGTGATTTGAAAGACTACGCCACTGTCGTACTTTCGAAATTGTTCTACTACGCCCCGGCCGATATGGTTTATGAGAATTAGAAACTGAAGTATATATGGTAATCTGGAATCTGCGGTCTACCGCCGGGCCATGAGTTCGAGTTAAGTTCAGTTGATTTAGGTCATTAATCCAACTAAACGATGTAGCAGTGAACGCCCACGCGGCGTATCGACGATCAAACTTTTAATCTTCATCTGCAAATTTTTAAATTACTACTCGTATTTGTAGTTCAGTGGTATATTACCGTTAAGCGATTGCCGGTTTTTTTTTATTGCTTAGATGGGTGCACGAGCTCACAGCCCACCTGGTGTTAAGTGGTTACTGGAGCCCATAGAATCCACAATCCACAATATAAATGCGCCACCCATCTTGAGATATAAGTTCTAAGGTCTCAAGTATAGTTACAACGACTCCCCCACCCTTCAAACCGAAGATTACTGGTGGCCCGAAGGCCTTTCCAGTTTCACCAGGACAGGTGGGCGAGCAAAGGCTCAGCCAGGAGGGGTGGAATTTGCTAACAATTGCCCGAGCGCCTCCGAAGGAGACCTAACAACTCAAGAGCAATTGCTTCGCGAATGAATCTACTACCGGATCGGAATCGCGACCCGCTGAGAAGATTCGGCGAGAAACTCAGCGGGCTGATGCATGGGTTAGGTGGCACGTCGACCTCTTTGTCGAGTTCGACAAGTACAGTTACCGGGGTCCCTAAGCCTGCTCTTAGTATTAGAGCTGAAGGCGTCCAAAGTATGTATGTGAGCAAGGTTTTTTTTTATTGCTTAGATGGGTGGACGAGTTCACAGCCCATCTGGACATCTACAACGTAAATGCGCCACCCACCTTGAGATATAAGTTCTAAGATCTCAGTATAGTTACAACGGCTGCCCCACCCTTCAAACCGAAACGCATTACTGCTTCACGGCAGAAATAGGCAGGGCGGTGGTACCTACCCGCGCGGACTCACAAGAGGTAAGCCCGCTCGTGCTGGTTGTTCTGATCGTAGTCGTTAGAAAATAGTAAAATAGCAAAATCGATTTCTTCCTAGTCGTACACTCTTGACAGAGGTCGTGGTCATGCATCAGTTGGATCCTGCGACACCGATGCTTTCGCGATATGACGCCATGTGGCACGGTGTTTCGCAGAGTGAGAGCAATCAATTGTGTTGCCGTGAGTCACGGATTCTATGAGGTCGCTCCATCGTGTTGGAGATCGTTCGCGAGATATTTTGCCCTTGACTTTGCCTTTGCACCACCCACCGCTCAATTACGCTTTTATTCACCGAACTGTCTTTCGGTGTAAGTTCATAAAGTTTTCATGACTTTAGAAAGATAGGTGCTTACCTATACGCCACCGTGTCCATTTGTCAATTGTAAATTGTCGATACACCAATGTAACCCGGGTGAGCTCTTGTGTTATCGACCGAAAGGCGTCGCGACGGTAGACAACCTGTTCCCTTGTTACACGTCTTCGCCCGGCCCTGTCTAGACCCCGGCCATAGACCCTGGGGGGTGCAACAAACCTTTGTTGTCTCAATTTAAATTTAATGCACTTCCTTGAAATANGTGTCCATTTGTCAATTGTAAATTGTCGATACACCAATGTAACCCGGGTGAGCTCTTGTGTTATCGACCGAAAGGCGTCGCGACGGTAGACAACCTGTTCCCTTGTTACACGTCTTCGCCCGGCCCTGTCTAGACCCCGGCCATAGACCCTGGGGGGTGCAACAAACCTTTGTTGTCTCAATTTAAATTTAATGCACTTCCTTGAAATACTGCGCCTGTAACTGACAACATTCACTGAACTTAGAAGAAATTAGTTAAGTGAAATACACTATTATCTTAACTGAAAAGTGGGCGAGATTAATTTAGGTTGAATGTATTAATGTATTTGAAATAAATTAAGGGATAAGAATCAAATCGCCACTTCGAAAAATACTTTTACTAGATTTAGATGTTGTTAGTTTCGTGGGGTGATGATCTGTCGTGTTTTTTTGGTCGGTGGTCTGGTCATTGTTAAGAATCTGTGTGAGTGTATATAATATTTCTTGATCTCGGTGTCAGTCCGATTCAATACAACTTCGTGCCATTAAGTCCGCTAATAAGTTATATTTAAGAGTTTCTAGCTCTTATGTGTGGCCTCCTTTTCACTAAATGATCACTGTATGTGAAAATTACATACAGCAACAAGCCGTTGATCGTCAATCAGGAAAAGCTAACATTCCCCGAGCGATACAGGTCCTATTAAATTGATAAAATTAAGTTTAAGCTCGTAATTTAGATATTTCTAAATCAAATATTGAGAATTGACGACCGGGGATAGTCAGCGTGTCTCTAATACGAATACGTAATGTAATTGACCGAATACAACCGAAATAAAAGAAAGGTCAGATCCAAATTCTGTCTTCAGATAAATATATTTAACGTTATATTCTGTGATTCGTCTCGTCCTGGAGGACACTGAAAGGTGCCTCGTCTCACTTTGACTGAGCTTACAAAGTTTTCGGGGATCCAAGGTTAAGGCCAAAACATTTCAATATAGACTAAATAGCCTTCAATTCTGGGTTCATAATCTGATTTATTTTAAATTAAATTTTCCATTTCTAGGACATAATTTTTCTATTTACCATAGAATGCGACTAAAAACCTAATTCTGTAACATTATTGATTTTCGTAATTACTATGGTTGGTAGGGCATATTGTGAGTCCGCACCGGTACGTACCATCGTCCTACCAATGCACTGAAACAGTTGTGCATTTCGGTTTGGTTGGTGTGAAAGCTGCTGTTACAATGCAATGGAGACTCCGGCCTTTTGTCAGGTGTCTAAAATCTGAATATCTGTGATTCTAGACAGTGAACAGCTTGCAAAAGAGACGGAAACACGTACCATACGAGTTTACAACATTACAGTTGAAGTGCAATAGCTCCGAATGACTGACATACGGGGTAATGACCGCTGGACCAGTTAACGAACCCACTGCCCTCTGGTTGAATACCCTCGGTTACTGCACTCCGTCGTATTTGTACGATGCACATGTGCATTTTCAATTTCCGCCTACAGCGGTTTTAAAGGAATGTTATAGTTGGGATCGGAATGGGATTGGGTTGTATACATAGAAAGATATGTTAACGCTATGTAACGTTATGTATAATAACGCATATTTTGTATGTTCACCAGTTGTCTGGTAGCCTGATATTAAAAGTTTACAGAAGCGCAATTCCATTTGCACAGACTACTTATGAAGAAAGTTTCTGGAAGACAAAGCCTTTTGCCTTGTTTCCTTATTCGCCAAAGTTCAATAGATTCTGTGGTTACTTCTGTTTGTATACGTCATTTGGTAGGATTGGTTGAGAATTTACGGAGACTGGGCTGAGTGACGGGTATATTGAGAGAGGACTGCTTTCACTCATTTAGTGCAATAATAAGTGATGATTATGATAAAAGAATAGACCGACAGAAATATGCAAGGCTACAGCCTGCATGTTCTTTTTTCTTTTTTTTATTGCTGAGATGGGTGGACGAGCTCACAGCCCACTTGGTGTTAAGTGGTTACTGGAGCCCATAGACGTCTAAGACGTAAATGCGCCACCCATCTTGAGATATCAGTTCTAAGGCATAGTTACACAGCTGTCCCGCCTTTCAAACCGAAACGCATTACTGCTTCACGGCAGAAATAAGCGGGGTGGTGGTACCTACCCGCGCGGACTCACAAGAGGTCCTACCGCCAGTAAAGTTCATTCCTATTTTTTTATTTATTTCTTTAATGAACATAAATTAACAGAACCAACAATAATAGCCTCACCGGACCTCGCCTGTGTCGAGGCTATCAGATTGTTATGATTGCGAGTATTTGTGCGCTTGGTACATACGCATTGCACTGTGTAACCGGGCACGTATGATTGCGCCAACCGATCAAACTCGCTCTGCGTTTGATAGGTTCGCGCACGGAGGCTTACGTCGTTTTTGCGCTATTGATTTCAATGATTACGTACAGCAGCATGGCGAGGGACATTGGACATTGGGAGTGACCGCTCTCAAAACTAACTGCATTTATTAAAACATGTTCTGTTCTCGTGTAATAATAATAATAATACCTGAATGACCCAACTTTGCACGCATTTTTTTTTTGATAAATTGTGTTTTTTAGAAATTATATTTAAATACGAATTGCATATTGATAAAATGGTGAAATATGATTAATATTTTTCGATCTTACCGACAGAATAATAAAAAAATATGAATTCGTTATTTAAAGAAAAAATCAAAATTATCGATAAAGTTGATTATTGAAAACACGAATAAAACAACATTTTCTGAAAATATAAATCGTAGCTGAAATCCCCTGTATACTAAATTTTATGAAAATCGTTGGAGCCGTTTCCAAGTTTCAGATTATATATATATTTATATACTCGTTTAAAGATATATTTTCGCGTTATAATTAATAATGTTTCCATTGTTTCACTAACTTCGTGGTCACGGACTGTGATTGTCGGTGAATATTATACCGTTATACAAATGAAATATAAAACATGATACTGCTGGTGATGCCTTGAAATAAGTTACCATAGAATAGTATATCATAAGTTGGTCGATAATTTCCGAGGCTCATTCGCTAAAATCACAAACAATTTGTTTTTTTTATTGCTACAGATGAGCAGACGAGCTCACGGCCCAGCTGGTGTTAAGTGGTGTGGTCAATAAATACAACGATTGTCTTGAAGATATAATTGAAATCTATTTACGAGCTTCTGAGACATAAACCTTTTAAAGTTTGTGAGTATGCTCTGTCTCTTTTCCCATAAAAACGCGAGTATTTGTATGGCGAGTCTTGTGCGTTGACGTCATATTCAATTTAGTAAGATCTCTGTTAATCACGAAATATAAATGTTAGTAATTTCTTTATTTCGGAACAGATTTTAATTCTGGTGATCTCTTAATATTAAACTGTCCGTGTACCTGTTTGCACATTGTAAATCACTCTTTGCCCTAATTTCCCTGAAGCATGTAGTGGGTTGTGAGCTCGTCCACACATATAAGCAATAAAAAAAAAACATAGATTGCCGGTTGACATTAAAACGTCCACGTCAGGGTACTCCGCTTCGGTATGCCCAGCTGACGTTAACACCGCATAGGCTAATGCGTTATTGCAGCGGTCGGGGAACCGGGGTAAATTACCCCAAATGGGGTAAAATGAAATTTTGGGGGGTAAAAATGAAACTTTTGTGAGTAAAAATCTTATACCTTTAAACGAGCAATTCTTGTATTAAAATTTTGTATACAGTGGATTTCGGGGGCGATAAATCGATCTAGCTACGATTTATTTTCAGAAAATGTTTTAATGGTTTAAATGTTAATTAAATAAATGTTTTATTCGTGTTTTCAATAATCAACTCTTCCCGACATCTATTGGCGAATAATAATACTATTTTTCTTAATTGAGGGCAACTAACCGCTTTAAAGACAAAACAAGATGGCGTTATCAAAAAAAATATGATTGAATGATAAAATCATTCAATCATTTTTTTTGTTCTTCGCCATGGGGTAATATCAACTTACACAAAAATGTTTTGATGTAATAATTAAAAAAATTCCCCGACCCCTGCGTTATTGGTACTGCCGTTGTTTATTATATCGAAGTTCCATGAAGGGTCTATTACCTAAAAAAAAAGACAACCTTTTTAATACGCTTTTATTGGCTTCAGATGTATGTATATGTAACAAAAAATATATTTAATTGAACTCAAAAATGAAAAATAAACAATAGTTTAAAAAAACTAACAAAATACGCCTTTATAGAAAATCCAACTAAAAATAGAAAATAAATTTTAATAAATTTGAATTAAATATAGTGTAAAAAAAAATTATTCTATTGTAAAAAAAGCGTGGGGTGCTTTTCAGGATATTATCAAAATAACCCCTCTACTCATATCTGTTCACAAAATATTAATAACTACTGATACCATTTTTTTTAAACTATTATTTATTTATGTAAGGAAAAATTTTTCGATCGAATTTCAACCACTGGGCGAACACTAGTATTATTGAAAGTACAAACAAAATGAAACTAAAAATGTATAATATAATCAATAACAGCTTTGGAATGTACGGATATTCGCTAGGAACGGACACGCGCCATATTTAGATCAAAGTATTGCGATATTCCCTTTGTTTTTCCTTTGTCTAATGTAAGCGTCACATACACACAAAGAATCGCTTCTATACCTGACTTAATGCACCGATGTCCTATTTACGTGAACCTCCGGGGCAATGACTCATGCTAGGGTCATATTCTGTGGACAGACTGGGAAGGGCTACAATTAAATTTAATGTTAAAATTAATAGGGGGATTGGTGTACAATACGTAAGTACCTCTTTGTCTTCCGGCGAATTTTAGGTGTTCCTGGTAGGGTCGGAATTAGCGAAGAGCGAGTTCGAGATGTTGATACAAGAATGAATGGCAATCGGTGAAAAACTACGGTGGATTATATTGTTAATTATTGCCCCCGACTTTAATAGTTTTATTTATTTATTTTTTGTTGTGTAGATGGGTGGACGAGCTCACAGCACACCTGGTGTTAAGTGGTTATCGGAGCCCATAGACATCTACAACGTAAATGCCGCCACCCACCTTGAGTTCTAAGGTCTCAGTATAGTTACAAGGACTGTGCCACCCTTTAAACCGAAACGCATTACTGCTTCACGGCATAAATAGGCAGGATGGTGGTACCTACCCGTGCGGACTCACAAGAGGTCCGATTTCCAAGAGGAAGAGAGTTTCGATTTTTCCTATACGACAAGCTCACCTGTTAGTCGTATACCAACTCTTGAGCCAAGTTCGAGATTTGCATCCATATCCATGATTAGCCACTCGAGTTGACTATAAAGAAATAGAGATCTTTTTGCAATAAAAAATAATCCCTCGCCTAAGTATTGCTAATCCAATTCTATCGCTAGTCTGTGCAGTGAGTATCGATGTCTTGATTTAATAAAGGTTGCTCTCCGCCTAGCGTCACCTTGTAAAGTTAGTTTATTTGCGTTTATTCATTTATTTCTTGGTATCCTTTATAAATTTCGTGGCACAATTGAGTTCTCCAATGAGATATTAAATCGAAGTTAGCGTTGACTGTTAATCATTCATCATCATCATTATCCTGCCCTTCTCCCAGTCACCTGGGGTCGGCGCAACATGTTTTCTCCTTCCATACTCTTCTATCATATACAATTTCTTCGCTCACTCCCCTCTTACCTGTATCGTCTTTCACGCAATCCATCCATTTCTTCTTAGGTTTACCTCTTCCTCTATATCCTTCCACATTCATAGTTAACATTCTCTTACCAACTTCATTTTCATTTCGTCTCATCACAATATCCGTCCATACCATCCCAAACGCGCACTTCTCAGCTTCTCTGTCACAGGTACCACTTTCAGACTTTCTTTAACATATTCATTCCGTATTCTATCCATTCTCGTTACTCCACACATCCATCGCAACATTCGCATCTCTGCTGCATGCAATCGCCTTTGACTGTTAACGTTGACTGTTAACTCAACCTCAATCGGTACAAGAAGACACAGGTAGCTACTGTGCGATCTCACAGCTTGCCGTACAGCCACATCTGTATTATGCTGCGCTTGGCAACATCTTGCAAACAAGCAATTGGCCAAAGATACGGTCCAGTAAACAGCGTGACGCGATTAATAATTTACGTTTATACCGGAATGGCACAGTTATCAAGGCATTCTGCCAAGCTTCAAGAATCAAGTTCGTAAACATGGTTTCAATCTTGGACTAATGTTATTTAGAATCGTTAAAATTATTTTTTATTAATATTACGTAGTGACTTCGGTTACAGTTTCAGCGCGTTTCGAATGTACATAAGACCAGGTTTAATTTTTGTCAGATAAGTACTGATTAAATGCTGGGTTTCCGGTTGATGGTGTAAAGTGAGTTTAAGAATACTTGCCAACAAGACATTGTTAATCCTACGCGTTCTCTCCGTTAATGCTATTTTTGGCTTTGCATGTTATTCCTATGGGCTCTGCCTATTTATGCTCCGAAATAATTGTGATTTTAGTTCATAGAGTGGGATAGCCGTTAAACAATAGAACTGAGACTTTAAACTCGTATCTCAAGTCACGTCACGTTTTCTCTTAGCTCCGGTAGCCTATCAGTAGCTAACCAGGTGGAAGCTAATAAAACGATGCTATTGTGCTTTTACTAACTTGATCGAGAACAAAGACTTTATTCTAAACGTAAAATGAACGTAAAAGGGCCTTCGCAACAGGGACGAAATGGTGCATCCGCTAACTGGGTCAAGCCCGTGTCGGCTTGCCACGTGCTGAACCCACTCTATTCTAAACACAATCTAAAATATTACTAATGACTGTGACATAAAGTGCAGTTTACCATAAACATACTTCGTTGGCCTTGTATATCTAAATGAATTTAGCGACGTAGTTCATTTGCTAGTGTCTTATGCTCTTTGTGTTAAAGCTTACGTTTGAATGTATTTTAAAATTATTTAAATTAAAGTGGAAGTGCTAGTAAAGTTCCTCAGTGTGTATTTACGTTGTACCCATTTCAATAATCTAGTCAATTCTGTTGGTTAATTTCGATCTATAGATTAGTTAAGTAGTTTTTTCTTTATTTTAAAAGATAATATGCTATCTAATTTAGCTCAGAGAGCTGCTGAGTTTGCTGAAATCCTAAAGTTTTGAGTAGCTTGGCATTCACGCAAGTGGTCAATAATTCAATTCGCGTGTCCTTCCTGTAGGTACTTAATAAATATTATGCAAAAACTAAGATTTATATTTTGATGTTTTCCTAAATAACCCTGGTGTATCTAACGTGCTGACATGTCCTACTTCAAGAAATATCTGAGACCAGTCCTTGTCGGTGTGCTTGGTAATGGCAGAGCATGAAGGGCACTAATTCTCTTATATATTTCTGTTGTAAAACAATCGGAACGTGGACCATTTTATACAATTTAGGTAGACGACAATAGCCTTCCCGATAATAGTTGCAATCTGCTCATCTCGTCTCCTACAGGAAAGAAGGTAGATGGAAAGCATTGCGTTTGTGGGGGTGTTTAACGGCAAAAGGAAGATCTTCCTCCGATTGGGTGATATTGCTCGGTAGACCGACGGTCCGAATGTTGTGGTTCGGAACTTGTTTATAATATGTAAGCTTATCTTGAAAATGTCGTAATCGAGATTCAAGCATCTGTCAAATATCTTGTGTTCTGGTATTAGCTACCGCCACACGTGCACTAGCACAACCAGACTCTGTGATGGTGAAAGTTGCACGCTTTGTGACCCAGTTCTTACGCGTAACTGTTAACAGTGCCTAGGCTGATAAACAAGGTGCTCATCTCTAGTGAAATGCATATACCAGCAATATAATATGTTGAACAAGGTGCAAAACAATTAATTGGTTTAGACATTTTGTTGCTAAATCACAATGTTTAGATTTTACGATATTACATACAAGATCATTCACAAGTTGTAATACTGCTCTTTCCGGTAAATTTGACTGGCTATTTAATTGGTATGAACTTTTTTTTTATATTACCATTGTATCTTTTCAGAATAGTGTATTCAGGGCCACTTTAAACCTCGTTTCAAAGATGACATGATTGTCAGATACGATGAATATAAAAGCCTTGAAACAGGAGGTCTGCTTCTCAAGTCGAAAGTCTATCGAAATGTCGTGTTTTGCTTTCGCAACTACACTGTAATCATTTTCAGTGCAGTAAGTTATCGTGTTAATAATATCAGTGCCAAATTAGTTTCTGTCCGAGTCTTTGTAGGTCGGTTCGGCCAATGTCAGGTCAAGTTCGTTACGTAACGTCACACGTCGACGTGCTCCTGTAACTATAATGTTTTATTACTGGTCGTTAACATTATGTTGGCTTTGTTCAACGTTAGTTTATGGTGGTTTAGTCGCTGGGGGAGGCCTATGTCCAGAGGCGGACGTCTGTGGGCTGATAGATTAGAATAGTTGCTAGTACAATGCTGAGTACTTAAAAAATTGTTATCTGTTTATTTCGAAAGGCCAGTAAAGACTAAACACAATTGCGCAATTTTTTGCGTAATTATTGGTGGTAGGACCTCTTGTGAGTCCGCACGGGTAGCACCGTCCTGCCTATTTCTGCCGTGAAGCAGTAATGCGTTTCGGTTTGAAGGGTGGGGCAGCAGTTGTAACTATACTGAGACCTTAGAACTTATGTCTCAAGGTGGGCGGCGTATTTACGTTGTAGATGTCTAAGAGCTCCAGTAACCACTAAAACCAGGTGGACTGTGAGTTCGTCCACCCATGTAAGCAATAAAAAAAAACCAGTTGTTGTTAAGAGAGTGATGAGGAGAACCTTCGAAAGAAAATTAATTTTGTCTTTTTTCTGTTGTTGTATAGTATTTTTTCTTCCTATTCGCTGGAAATTGCTCGGAACGAATACCTTATTTGCGTTATCCACCTTTACATCTTAAACATCATAAAGTCATTAGTTGTGCACATTAAATCTTTGAAAAATGAAACAGCCTTCAAGGTCTGCTGCTGTACGAAACAATATCGTCTAAGTAATCTAATACGTTTTGATGAAAACCAATCGTTAAACTGAGGATTACAATATTGACATTAGTTATTTATTAGTGTTTAAAGTGTTTGCTAAATCATTGAAATTTGATTATAATGACTGGGCACACCCTGATTTAGATATATTTTATGTATATTTTTGGTTTTGTTATAGAGATAAAAAAACTATGACAATATTTTTACTCATTATAGTAGTGATGGCCAATAGCTACTAAACAAAAAAAAAATTGAAATGCCGATGACAAACAAAGTAGATATTGGTATTCTGTTTTGTCTGTGCCATTTATATACAGGGAAGTGTGATAGGCTATTAGATTCCAATAATATAACAATGAATGATGTCGTGCATCTTGCTAAAGCTATATTACAGTGTTTTCCCCATTTGAACATATTACGCCTAATTAACGTTGCATTCAATAGTGTCAACGTGGGAATTCATAATCGATTTCCTTTGTTTGTGAACGTATGTAGAAAGCAATTTTAGAAGTGAGTTTGTCAGTCTGTTTTCTAACGTTGAGATTTTTGACATACCTTGGCTTATTTGAGACTCGAGTGGGCTAAAGAAGCATCTCACAAATTATCAACATTTACAATACATAAATGGTTTTGCGTTCTCTATTTAATTGCCCTTCTCTTTGATCCGGGAGATAATGACCTTCTGTTTCTTATTATGGGATTTATTCTAAAAACACTTTGCTATTGGCCATTCACTGCCTAATTGGTTCGCAGGTTATTGTGGTTCCATAATATACACGAGAACAAATTGCATGAGATAACTTTTCAAATATCAAATCACATTTGCGGCAGAAGTAGGCGTCACCCTACTAACAAACTATGGAGAGTATACAGATTTAGCTAAACTAAAATCTACTTTGTGACTTCAATGTTATTAATACAAATTGAAGGACCTAATCTGTAATTGCCGAGGTCAAACCCGTACCCGACGCACGATGATTGTTGTGTACTAATTCAACAGACAAAGGACGTCACAATAAAAACCAGACTTATGAGTATGATCATGTCCGATATACCACGTCTGGTTCTCGGTTGAAGAGTCGCAGTCTCGAGGCAGGGTACGGACCTAATGAATTTCTTATGGCGTGTAGCGATTTGGTAAGCGCTTTAAATGGGACTAACCCATTGAATATCTTGCTGGATCTTCTCAGTGGGTAGCGATTCCGATTCTGTAGTTGATTCAGCGAAGTACTGCTCTTGCTAGCGCTAGTGTTAGCAATTCTGTCAGGTTGAGTCCGCGAGCTTACCTATCAGTCCGCACGAAGTTAGGATAGCCCCTTAGGCTACCAACAAATCAAATCAAATCAAATCAAAAAAATTTTATTCAACATAAATGAAAGTACATACTTGTTGAACGTCAAAAGAACTACCGCCAATTCACAAGAACTAGCCTCCGTCCTGAGAAGAATTGGCAAGAAACTCAGCGGGCATGCTTTTTTTTTTTTTTTTTTTAATAAGAAATTATTATTTATTATTTTTTTAATATTACATTTTTTTTTTAATATGAGTTTTTTACAACGATTGGGTAAGGAAAAAAATTGGGACATGTGGTTATAATTTGTCAACAGAATTTGATTAAAATACTCATAATACTGTGTAATACTGAAATTATTTAAGATTTTGTAATATTTAGTGAATATTTCACACTCGTGTGTTGTGGACATTATTAAAACACTTATGGTATATTTGCGTGACCACTGAAATATTTGAAACGTTGGAATTTATTATCATAAATGGTTACCACAAGAAATTTGTANGTGGTTATAATTTGTCAACAGAATTTGATTAAAATACTCATAATACTGTGTAATACTGAAATTATTTAAGATTTTGTAATATTTAGTGAATATTTCACACTCGTGTGTTGTGGACATTATTAAAACACTTATGGTATATTTGCGTGACCACTGAAATATTTGAAACGTTGGAATTTATTATCATAAATGGTTACCACAACAAATTTGTATTAGAAAAATAAATTTGATCATAGAAAATTAAATTATTTATACTTCTGCTAAGAAAAAACGATTTAGGCAATAAAAAATTGAAATCTGTTTCATTTTAAGTTTATTATTAGTACAAAGTAGGAGACCTCTTTGCAGTTTAGGTGGGAAATTCTGGGTACTACGCTATAGCGGAATTTATTCAAAACAGTTTTACATTTCGATGCTAATTGCAGCTTGTCGATTGGTACTTGGGTTTTGTGACGAATAGAAAAGAAAATTTATGTTGTAAGAATCGAATGATCCTATTATTTGATTCCAGACCACACTAGTGTCTAGTCTGACATAAAGATAATTGATATTTTTAAGGGCAAACACAAAATAGTAAAGCAAATTGTTTGGTTAGTTTTCTCTTTAGAAGATTCTTAATAATGAAAAAAGGGTGGCGAGACTGTTTCTACGATAATCGAGTCTCCGACCTTGCTTCAGTAATTTCACGATACAAAATTACATGTTATAGTAACGAGGAGCAATGTCTACCTTACTACGATCGAATCAGTGGTCATAAGGTATTACCACATAGGGTATATAAATTTCGCCCACGTGACGCAACGACACCATTCACAGAGTTTTAGCATTATGTTTTCAGTTTTAATGATATTCGTGACGTGAAGAATCTAAATCAGTGTTCAGTGTCGGTATTCCGTTAGCAGTGTATTTGGATTCTTTATGGACTGCCCTAATGTGTGCTGATATGAAAAACTATTGTAGTTAATAGTTCTATCTTGTCTAGTATATATTCGGCTCCATAACACCACTATGCTTTTTAACGCTCGTGTGACGTCATACAGGGTTGCATGCTTATGTTAGTTGTAACGAACGTTATTACTTTGGCAATTCAGTCTTTGAATATCGCATCGGGTCCCTGTTGAATGTGAACGCTTAAGTGAGTTAAAATCCCCACATAGTTGGTAGTATAGGATGATGAAAGGGTATAATTGGTAGATAACGCGAATACTACCGCCCATCTTAAGACATGGTCGGCATCTCGAGTAACTTTGGAATAACTTTTATCTTACCCTCAGAACGGGAACGAATGAGTGCTTTTCGTTAGAAATAAGGTCCGTACTATCAGCCTGAATCCTTTTTTATATTATACATTGAAATTTTAGCGTCAAGTATTCCTTCGACTTGAGGTTCAAAGGTATACTTGCCGTAATTTCAATGTTATTCCATCTGTCGAACCAGGGCGTTAGGATTAAATTTCCAATGTCAAAGGCTGGATGTAAATTCATCTATTTACACAAACTATTGAAATGTAGTTAGATCTGATCGTAGATCTGATCGTTCACATTCAAACAAGAGGCTCAAAAGTTGCTGAAACAGCTCGGACGAACGCAGGGCATACAGAAGCGTAAGTGGTGTGTATGGGCCCAGCCAGATTTTTGATTTTAACGGGTGGTTTTCTCTATTTGTTGTAAGGTGGCACGCAGGGCCCGGGACGGAGACCCCACCTGCCATACCTCCACTTACGCCTTTGGATGTATCGTATGTTACAAACTATTAATCTCGTCCTTACTGTGTTAGTGATAATAATTTCCTGAGTGTTTCACAATAACCTTAGATCATTAAACCAGTAAAGATAATAATAGGTTAGCAGCCAATAAATCGTTATTTCGTCTGTGTGTGCTTATTCAATGTTGTAATTATCTAATTTTATTTTTCTTGTAGTTACGATCCTATGAACTGTAACAATTTTGATTGCTGAACATAGCCCTTTGCCCTAGACTTGCGTCCTGATTAGGAATGTTTTTTAAGTTTTTTTTTTTCTTTTTGGCAATAGTTTTAACTTTATGCCAGTTTCAAGTAAAAGGTAGGGAAACTTTTTTTAAGTTAGGTACTAAACAAGTAAAGCGCACAAAAGTTTCCGAAAACTACTACAAATTTTCCGGCCCTAACGTCCTATACTTGCACCATATTCTTAGTTCTGTGTTTGATTGAAATACTTTCACGTAAACGTAAACACTTTCACGTAAACCTTGAACTAATTATGTAATAATTTCTATTAACTTGTTAAGCAAACGTGCCTAATCAGGTTAGCTAACTTGTGCGCCATCTGGTCTATTGTATTGAGTGTAGAGAGATAGTTAATTTTGTAATTGTAACAGAGACTCAGAACAGAGCGTTTGGATTTAGCCTCATTCGTTCATTGTTCAGATATTTGTGAATTCTTTCATCAAACTTCAGATCTCTTTCAGTGCCCCAGGCTAGAGATACGTTACCGTTACACGACTGGACCGAGTGCCTTCATTGGCTGGCAACGAGCTGTTTATTAACGCTAATAACATATACCTCTTACTCTGTAACATAATTCCAGCCAAACCCGTCACGGCTATTGTTCAGTCATGTCCCTAAAATACGTTTGTTCGTCTCCACAGCTTTTTCCACCATTTTGCCTCACCTCATGCCATCTAAGTAGACGACAACCATACTTGCACTGAACAGCTTGTGGGAATATGAAGTTCTGGAATTATAACTTCATATTTTCATCGGCTCTCGCGAGTTGTAGAAATATTTTATACATTTTGGGGTTTAATTTCACTTTTTTATTTATTTTTATTTATTCGATTGTGGTGTGTCGAATACCATACAATACTTTACTCCAGACTAATAAAGTTGACGATAGAAATAGACTAGAAAATAAATTTCTGCATCTGCCTCCGCTTTCATTGGCAGTTTTCGTCGTAATGGACGGTTGTGAAGAAAGTACCAAGAAAAGATACATAAAAAGTTAGTTATTCACCCAATTTAATTTATCACCCTTTAAAGTGTTCTCCTAAAGAAATAATACACTCACCCCAACGAATATCCAGTCAAAAAGTTTTTTTAAACGCTTTTTCCGGAAGTTAGTTCAGCTCTCGTCGCGAATTGACCTTTATGTCTACTACTAAATGAATACTGGTGCCACGAAGTGATCATTTAAGTTTCCTCCTCCTCCTCCTTCAGTCCATCGCTCATTGCTGAGCATCGCGATGCGCCCCCCTGTGGCCTTTTTTTGTAATTTGTAGCCACTCATGTCGGTCAGTGGTACAGTGAAGTACGTGGCTGTCTCGTGTCCAGATGCTCGGATATTTAAATTTAGGAAAATAAAAAGGCGATTGGAGTCATATATGGTGAATAAGGGTGCTTTTAGGTACCTCAAGCACCGGTCATCGTTCTCGACGAGTAAATTAACCCTCAGACACAGCCCACTAAGTTTCTCGCCGGATCTTCTCAGTCGGTCGCGTTTCCGATCCGGTGGCAGATTCTGCGAAGCACGGCTCTTGCTAGGGTTCGTGTTAGCAACGTCGTCAGGATTGAGTCCCGTGAGCTCACCTACTAGTTAAGGTTACGCTGAAATAGCCTCTCAAGGCTCTTTCAGCTTAGGTAGGAGAAAAAAAGATGAATAAGGTAAAAAAATCCTTCACGACATTGGCTTTTTGCGAAGGCGCATTATTTTGGTGTCAAATCTAAGATTATCCGTTCCACGAATCGGGCCTTTTTCGTCGGATTTGCTCTCTTAAACACCGCATAACGCTCAAATGAGATTCAGTATTAACTTTTTGATCTTCCGGCAAGAATTCCGAGCGCAAGATATCGTGATTTTCAAAGACAATAGCAGAGGTTGGTGGCCTACCAGAGCGATGCAAATCTTTCATCCATATCTCTAATGCATTTAAACGCTTTGTGCCAGTCATAAGCGAGTGTTTTTGATAAAGTCGATTCACCGCAAGCCCTTTGTAACATTTTCAGTGACCCCGAACACGAAGTTCCATTGATGATGTAAAATCTATATATATAAAAATGAAACCCGTTTTCCGTTGTCACTACATAACATGAAAACGGCTTGACCGATTTGGCTAATTTTGGTCTTGAATTATTTGTGGAAGTCCAGAGAAGGTTTAAAAGGTATAAAAATATGAAAATTCTCGGAATTAAATAAAAATAACAATTTTGTTTTCCCTTTGACGTGTCTCCCGTCGGACGGATTCCTTTTGTTTGTTTTAAGTTTATTCTATATAAAAGTTTAGGTATTTTATTTATCGATTGAGGCACTACAAAGTCTGCCGGGTCAGCTAGTTTTAGATAAATTCTTTGTTCGATATTTTCGTCCATTATGAATCTCGCAATACACACTAGATGTGATTTTACTAAAAACAGCACTGAATTTAATTTAGGTAACAGATGTAACTCAAATTTCGCGCCAAAATAGAAAACAGTTGTGCCAATTTAACAACAATAAAAAAAAAGCTTAGACCTAATAAACAAATCATCCATTCCCGATAGTTTTTTTACTGAATGTATGCGAAACGTCGGAAATAATACAATGATAATAAAAGGCGTGAGATTAAACCGTCAAATTATTTTTAATTATTATTATGATTGTTTAATTTCACTTTAATTTGTTTAAAGACCAGCTAATTTTCTGTCCCCAAAATAATCCCTACTATACACATAGCTTCTACAATATAATATGTATTCACCCTTGTGTACTCCCGGATTAAGCGGGACCACAAATGCTCTGAGCAGACGGCCGAAAAGAAAGAATTTACCCGTCTTCTTGTATTTTTAGTCGTCATCGAAACAATGTATGTCAGCTTTATCTGGAACCGATTGCTTCTTATGTGTTGCATTTACAGTATATCCTCAAGTCTTTGTTTAAGTTCAGCGAAGAATTGTGCTTAACGATATTTCTGAGCTTTAAATGTCTTTCACCAAACGAGGATTCTAAGTAAGAAAACAAAATAAATGCAGAGGCTTTATTGCTTTTATTGTATTGTAGTAGCTATTACATTAAATAGGCTTTTAGTCAATGTGTATTTACAGGAAAATAAATCATTATTATTACCGTTACTATTTCTATAACACCTCTAGTAATTTTTTGTAAAAATTGTACAGCATCTTGTGCGGGTGGTAATGGAAAGATTGCCTTGAAGGCTATGCATAATAAACACGTTCATTGTAACGTATTGTCTAACTGGGATGTAAGAGGGAAGCCGTTGCCTCAAATATCTATAAAAATAGAATGTATAGAAAAAGATATATAAAGGCATGTTTTCGATTGTTTTTTTTATAATAAAAAATAAAATTAACATAGATAACCTGTATAGTTTCACATGTCATTAAGACAAGTAAGCCACGTATTTTCCTTTTGTGTTCTTTGTAAAGACTTATAGGGAACTTCGACCGTCAATAACTCTAATCTGTGATTGGAAAGAACCTTTTGGCTTAGCGGATGTGTGTTTCACTACAGAGCTATGCATGCCTGTACCCATGCCTTTTCAAGCGTTTACCTTCAATGCATGAATTGATTTTCTGCGAATGTTCCAGAAATTTATCTTCTTTTTGTATTGAAAATTTTCTTAAAAGTTAGGTTTCTATTCTATCAGATGAGTTCTTGAGTGTTTGTTTGTATCCTACTGGTTGTCACTTATCTTGAGGCGTGAATCTTAAATTATTGTAAAAATGGCTAGTCCTTTTAAACGGGAACGAATGACCGCTTCGTGACCGTCTGAGGCAAGTTGTTGAGTGCTCAAAAAACATTTTTTTTTTGCTTTGATGGGTGGACGAGCTCACAGCCCACCTGGTGTTAAGTGGTTACTGGAGCCCATAGACAACAACGTTAATGCGCCACCCACCTTGAGATAAAAGTTCTAAGATCTCAGTATAGTTACTACTGCCAATAATAGAATTTTGCGCGTTTCACATTTTATTATTCGCTCGGTTGGCGATGAATTGTTGACGAGTGGTCGTTGGATACTCCGATGGCACAGTACGTTGACGTTGTTAACAATACTCGCAAGTTCGGTTTGAACAGCTTGCTTGTATGCTAGCACCTGTGCGATAAAGCGTGGTCACATATGTATGTCACCGTCGTGAATTCAGATTTGAAAAATGTTAATACATTTTTTTGCCTTGTGCCCTGCGGCTCGCTCTATATGACATATTAAATAGTGCTAGTGGTGCCCCATAGACGAAATTCGACTATAATTGAAATTAGAATATTGAACGTTGTTATGGTTCTATTGTCAAAGATTATTATATTTCTATAATCACAGATTTCGCCAAGACAAACAAATAATATTAAAGACAACTAATATTAATCAGTTCTCAATTTGCCCGCAACTTTAACAAAAGTTTGACAATAAACAAAAAGTAAATACATCATATATACGTTTGTGTCAAATACATGGTAGTAAAATAAATAAAAAATAATTCATTTAATTCAGACCCTCTTAAGTCCATATATTGTAAGTAGAATAATACTTAGAACTATGTTAGTAAAATTAAAATTAAAATTAGCAATTAAAACATTTAAACATTTAATTCATAAATCTGCGCTGCTTTGAGGCACCAGGTATATGGGTATGTATATCAACCCAGTGTCTCAAAACAGCACATTCGGGTTTATTACCTATAACCATCAGGATATTATTGGTACTCGCACGAACCCTAGTAGTGTGTAATGTTTTTTTTATTGATTCAATGTTTTTTTTATGCAAATTTAAATAAATATTAACATTCTGCACTCCTTCTCTATATTCTCTTTAAGTGTAATACTCTTCTGTCCGGCGCAATTTTCGTAAAAAAGGGTACACAGTTTTTGCTTCACGTATTAATACTTGTATATAGATGAAATGCAGAAAAAACGTTGAAGTTTTTTAATTTGCAGGGTAGGTATATTATTGAGAACACCCGATGGGAACGTTCGCATTAGTACAATTCATTTAATAGAATTATGATTAATCTTGCGCTGCGATAACTTTAATGGTATTTCCTGTTTTGAATCGATAACGTTCATACGTTGTAGTGCCAGTAATCGTCTTAACGTTCAGTTTTCGTATGACGTAGGCAGCGGCTTGACTCTGCCCCTGGCATTGCTGAAGTCCATGGGCGACGGTAACCACTCACCATCAGGTGGGCCGTATGCTCGTCTGCCTACAAGGGCAATAAAAAAATAATAATAAAAAAAACGTTAATCTATATATATAAAAATGAAACCAGTTTTCCGTTGTCACGACATAACATGAAAACGGCTTGACCGATTTGGCTAATTTTGGTCTAGAATTATTTGTGGAAGTCCAGAGAAGGTTTAAAAGGTATAAAAATATGAAAATTCTCGGAATTAAATAAAAATAACAATTTTGTTTTCCCTTTGACGTGTCCCCCGTCCTTTTGTTTGTTTTAAGTTTATTCTATATAAAAGTTTAGGTATTTTATTTATCGATTGAGGCACTACGAAGTCTGCCGGGTCAGCTAGTACTTGTATAAAAATGGTCAGTCCAAAGCAGAACGTCTTTTTTTTTCGTAAGTAAATCTATTTTTGTTCAATCAATTTGTATAGTAAGACGCGCGTGACTCATGGCTCGCCCTGTGATGGTTGTTAGTGCAAATCGGAAGCCCGAAAGCCGCCGTGCTTATGCAGTGTCGGTCAGCTTTAAGCTGCTTTCAGACTACGCTATAATATAATAGCATATAGCATACAGCTCATAGTACAACAATATCGCGCACCATACATTGTATGGACACGTTCACGCTGTACTGTACTATATATATTATTGGCTAAGTATACGCTGCTATACTATATGGTACTGTAGTATAGCGTAGTCTGAAAGCAGCTTTATGAATAACAGATACCGTGCCCATGGAACTGAAATGCAAAATTGCTTTGTGGTAGATTAATGTCATTAGAACAATCGAGATGAATTCGCAACCATTTACAAAGTAGAATTTTTAACGCGTTCTTATTTGACCTGTGTGATCTATGTAACGGAATGTTTCAACACGCAAAGCAGCTTCAAAGATGCTTAAAAATTTGCATACGCATCGAAGTCACAATACATTGTTTTATCTTAATATCCTGATGATATCTGATGAATCACCAGGATAACAAAACAGAGCTTATTGTTTTTATAGTTGGGCTCAATATACACTTGTATATATTACTGTTTAAAGTATATAATAACTATAACTATATAAAAATATATATATTGACCTTTTTCTTGCGTTGCATAAAAATCTCGTTATTTTATTACATGTTAAAATAACAACAAGAAAAAAATATGTAAAATAACATATTATACATAAAAATAAATAAATAAAGGGTCAATGATCTCGTTTTGGTTAGCCATTTTCGGTTAACGAGCATACGGGCCACCCGATGATGAGCAGATACTGTTGCTCATCATCATCAAGCTCATCATGGACGTCAGCAACGCGAGGGGCATAACAAATGAAAGCCAGCGTGTATCGTGAACTGTTATGTATTTGTATCGCTCTATTGAATCGCGTGCTACACATCTTTTATCGTTCCGATTACTGACTTCTCATTTAATGTATTCCGCATTTTAAACCAGGGCTTATTATACTTCAGACCCCGGGCACAACTATCAAAGGACAATGACCACATATGTATAGAATTCCGTCTTAAGTTCATCATCATCATTATCCTGCCCTTCTCCCAGTCACCTGGGGTCGGCGCAACATGTTTTCTCCTTCCATACTCTTCTATCATATACCATTTCTTCGCTCACTCCCCTCCTACCCATATCGTCTTTCACACAATCCATCCATTTCTTCTTAGGTCTACCTCTTCCTCTAAATCCTTCCACATTCATAGTTAACACTCTCTTAACAACCTCATTTTCATTCCGTCTCATCACATGTCCATACCATCCCAAACGTGCACTCCTCAGCTTCTCTGTCACAGGTGCCACTTTCAGACTTCCTCTAACATAAGTTCCGTCCGTCCATTCCGTCTTAAGTTGTTGCACAATAAATCTTTATTTATTAAAGACTACGCTTTATATATTATCGAATAAAAGTGTTCGCTTCCCCATAATTAACCGGGTTTTCAAGTAATTAGACCAAAACGGACATAACCTATAAATAATGTTAAGCCCACAAACAAAACATATTAATCATAGTTTTCACACACCGACTTCTCCTCATTATCAGAGGCTCAAGCATCAACATGATTACAGAATTACAGAGACTAAAGAGTTCATAAACAAAACATGCACACACATCCTGGCGTAATAAAACACTTTTAGGTACATAAAAACGTATGGCCGCTCGCTGGGTCGCAGCCGCCGGCTCGTCTACGTCTATCGACAGTAATATCATCATATAGCTTGACAGTAGCGTCTGCGTGATACGGAACATAGAAAAAATAATTATTTTAACTTAATGATAAAATCATAATTCAATACGTTGTAAAATATAATATAATAATATAATATACCTAGTTATTTAACTGTACAAGATTTTGATATCATTTTTGTGATGATTGAGTCTAAAAACTCATGCATGAGTAGTCTTGTCTAAATAGGGAGAATGAAACGTCATGTAATGACTTTAATACGGAAATGATGCGAACAATTGTTGATGTACATACTATTAATCTTAAAATCATAATTCCGGTCCTGTACAAAACATTTCTGTAGTGAAATTGATTGTAACATGCAACTTTGCTAGACGACTTTTGGTCATTCTCCTTTACCAAGGGAGTAAAGTTCCCTTTAAAAAAAAAAGTCTCTTTATATTTATAGCGGTATAGATAGGCCAATAGAAGATATCTGTTAAATTCCTAAAAAGCATTAACGGTAATTTCAAGAAATTTGTGCAATGTTCTAATCAACACTCGACCATCACTATACCAAGTAGACTACCGCCCGGTGGAAGATCTTCTCTATGTAATTTTCAAGTGTTTCCAAATAAGGAAGTCGATTTCATCACCGTGTGGGATTAAAGCTGGGAAAAGATACAACAATTGGTTCTGAAAGCGGAAAAAAAAATCCCTCCCTATCTACACATATAATGACAATAATAAATATCGTCCCGAGTGTTATCTATGTCGTTAACGTAATTACCGTATTTGTATTACCTCGATATTCTTCGATAAATAAATTGGTCGTTGATTAGTTTGATTGCTAATTGGGTTCAGTGAGCTGTTTGTAAATATAATTTCGGCGTGTTCAGGCAGTCTGTTACCAATGTTTTGACTACAACATTTTACTGTTGCTGGAGCACTGAGCCAACGCCTTTTTGTGCCAATGGCTATACATATTTATCAGCTTTCTAGCACAACGCTCTAATGCGACCATCGACCGACCATTAAGAATTTAGTACATTACGAACTTTTGGCACAATGGTAATTACGCAAATAAAAATTTGCGGGTTTGATTTTTATTACACGATGTTATTTCCTTCACCGTGGAAGTCAATCGAGAACATTTGTTGAATACGTATTTCATCAGAAAAATTGGTACCCGCCTGGGATTCGAACACCGGTGCATCGCTCAACACGAATGCACCGAACGTCTTATCCTTTAGGCCACGACGACTTCGACGGTAATGGAATTGTAGTGGTGTAGTTGGCTTTTTTTTTTCTTTTCCTACCTATTCTATTAACGTCGAGGGGTTATACTAGATTCACCGAACGAGTAGGTGAGTTCACGGGGCTCTAACCTGTTGACGTTGCTAACACTAGCCCTGGTAAGAGCAGTGCTTCGCAGAATCTCCAACCGGATCGGAAATGCGACCCACTGAGAAGATTCCGCGAGAAACTCAGTGGGCTGTGTCTGTGGGTTAGTTTGCTAGCCGAACTCTTCGTCGCAAGCGACGGGTTCGGCGAGATGTAGTTGGTCTTGGCGTAATGACAAACTGTATAAAAGAGCAGACTCGGTCGGATATATATTTTTTTACAGTTATTTTCGAGTGACACATCACTCTGCATACAGTATTTGTATGTATAAACATAAAGTGTTAAGTATCAAAAACATAATTACATATATCAACAACTGTATTTTTTTTTCGCGCATGTGGACGGTTTTGTTTCAGTTTTTTTTTATCGAACTGCGTTCTTAAATGAATGTCTACTCTCGTTTTTTCCACCGTGAATTGTATTCGTCATTTCGATTTTTATTGCTTCTTGCCACGACGACGCCAGTTAATACAAAGTAGCATGATTACACAATTGCTTATAGGCTCGGCAGTGTCCGAATGGCATCGTACCGCCGATATATGCTATTAGTTTCTTTTTTTATAGCTTACTTATGTAAACGAGCTCAAGGCATGGCATGTGTTAAGTAGTTATTGGAGCACAAAAACATCGCCCTGAGACTCATGTCTGTCATGACATCATTGTCAAGGTCGGGTGCTCGTGTTTATGTATTGCATTAACTAAGTAAGAAGAGAGGAAATAAATTATAAAACAGTTTTAGATTTCATATCGCGTTAGTTTAATTACTTTTCGATTTTGAAGAGTTTTCAATTTAGCCTATATTCTTGAAGCTTGGAGAGTGGAGTAAATTTATAAGTGCTCAAAGCGTACAGGTCTTATTAGTTCGCCTCTTAGTACGTTTTAGATTACACATCCTTACAGATCCAATAACCTTTGCATTAGACGCTTTCAGCTCTAACACTAGTAGCAGGCTTAGGGACCCCGGTAACCTTACTCGTCGAACTCGACAAAGAGTTTAACCTAATCTATACATCAGCCCGCTGAGTTTCTTGCCAGATCTTCTCAGTGGGTCGCGACTCCCTTTAAAACGTCGGATTATCTCGAAATTTGGTATACTTATTAAGGACCGATGACAATGCAATATTAAAAAAAAAAACAATGAAAAAATTTAAAATCAATTAAAAAATGAAAAATAAATAATAGTTTAAAAAAAAAACTAACAAAATACGCTTTTATAGAAAATCCAACTACTTTTTTACAATAAAATCATTTTTTCTTACACTATTTATAATTCAAATTTATTAAAATTTATTATCTATTTTTTAGTTGGATTTTCTATAAAAGCGTATTTTGTTAGTTTTTTTAAACTATTATTTATTTTCTACGATAACTCAAGCCTTGCCGAGCGATAAGGCAGTTGCACGTGTGCGCTAGTACTTATTATATAGAAGTTGTATCATATTGTTGTTATTATACAGAGGTCACACTTTTCCAAGGTGACATAACGAACAATAGAATATGGAAGTCAAAATCGTTAACATTGTAAATTAAATTAGTGTTTTTTTTTTTTTTTGCTTAGATGGGTGGGCGAGCTCACAGCCCACCTGGTGTTAAGTGGTTACTGGAGCCCATAGACCTCTACAACGTAAATGCGCCACCCACCTTGAGATACAAGTTCTAAGGTCTCAAGTACAGTTACAACGGCCGCCCCACCCTTCAAACCGAAACGCATTACTGCTTCACGGCAGAAATAGGCGGGGCGGTGGTACATACCCGTGCGGACTCACAAGAGGTCCTACCACCAGTAAAAAGTCTTCTGTTGTTCTGTAATACCTCTGCATAAACTCATCCAATTGTATCAAATATATCGCAACTATAATTGGCACGGTTATTCACGTACTGGATTCTTTGTTTGTCAGGAAACGCGGGTGTGTCGACCTCGCTCGTGTGCCTTGACATTTGGCCAATATTACTTGCGGCACTTCAAACATTGGGTGTCGTATTGGTGACATTATTGGGCATAATTATTGCAGTGATTCAGAAGTAGGGAAGCAGCTTCATTTATTAACAAAAAATTTAAAGTTTAATACAAAATTTTAAAAAATAATTCGTTAAAATAATCATCAATGCTACCGATCTAGGATGTGTTTCGGTGTTAAGAGTTCCAAAAACTCACATACGAACCTCAGAATACTAAGTCCTTAACAAATGTAATCGCCGATCGGAATCCGAACCCAGTTCTTGTATTCACGGTACCCATACACCAGATAATGAGGCAATCAAATTAAAATTTGATAATCAAATATTGAATTCAATTCAATTCTTTGGCGCATGTGCTTAAAGATATATTACATATATTACAAGTACATAAATGTCAAACCAAAATTTTTAGGCCTTGTATATTTATTTGAAACTAGAGGTCCCGCAGTAGTCGAAATTCGACTATAATTAATTGGAATTGTAAGTTTGTACACTATTATGATTGTATTTTCAAAGACTATTATACTTCTATAATCACAGGTTTCGCCAAAGCTACATTATAAAAAAATATTAATAAAAACAAACAATATTTAATCTATTCTCAGTTTGACAACAGACGTCAAGAACAAAAGCTTGACAATAAATAGTATGCATGCGTGTGTGCGTCAAATACATGGTATGTAGGGTGTGTAATGTTTTCTTTATTGATTTAATGTATATTTAATGCATTTTTTTAAAAAAATATTAGCATTGTGCACTTCTTCTCTATATTCTCTATAAGTGTGGAAAATTTCATACTCCTCCGTCCGCGCAATTTTCGTAAAAAGGGATACAAAGTTTTTGCTTCACGTATTAATATAAAGATGTTGCCGTCAAATTGCAGATTCATTCAAATATCGATTCTAGGGTTCGGTTAGCAAGATTATTTCAACTGTCGAATTCATCATGGGGAAGCGACATTTTGTACGCTTTTACAACGGTCTATGGTATTCTATTTAGGTCTGCGGCGCGTAGGATGTTGGGATTTCATAACATTAACCCGCTTATGCGGAATGTTTTTATTTATTTATCAAAAGCAAACGAGAATTTCTATGAGTCGTAACGGTCGACATGAGAATGTGCAGCGATAGACGCCGATAGATAACAGTTTTGCTCGAGTATTGTAGCGATGTTATTTTGATTGGTTAGTGCAAATCGAAGGTCATGATAATTGAAAGACAGTCACGTTGGATATCACAATGCAAACATGTGTGTGAGAATAAAACCAAAGTTTTAACGACAAGCACCACGTTGCTTAATGGTCGTACGACATAAAATGTACTTACTTTTAGTAAAACAGCGCCGATTATTTCAGCTAAGAAAGTAACCATGTGTTACGATTTGTCTTATAGGACGACAATTTAATATCCAAAATAAGACTTAGGATATATGCAGTGTTTGAGAGAACTGTAATAATTACATAATATTATGTAGCGATGCACCGGTGTTCGAATCCCGCAGGCGGCGGGTACCAATTTTTCTAATGAAATACGTACTCAACAAATGTTCACGATTGATTTCCACGGTGAAGGAATAACATCGTGTAATAAAAATGAAACCCGTAAAATTATAATTTGCGTAATTACTGGTGGTAGGACCTCTAGTGAGTCCGCGCGGGTGGGTACCACCACCCTGCTTATATCTGCCGTGAAGCAGTAATGCGTTTCGGTTTGAAGGGTGGGACAGCCGTTGTAACTATACTTGAGACCTTAGAACTTGTATCTCAAGGTGGGTGGCGCATTTACGTTATGGATGTCTATGGGCTCCAGTAACCACTTAACACCAGATGGGCTGTGAGCTCGTCCACCCATCTAAGCAATAAAAAAAATATTTAGGTTGGTATTGAATAGTGTACACACACACTGCTATGGTTATAAGCATTATTTCCCCATATTAGACCCGATCAGTTTTAATTTTTTATTTTGCTTCAGTTCGTCTGCTAAATGAGCGCATAGGTTCATCCGACGCCAAAGTGGATGTTTTATCTCGTTTCTGTTTTGTAAACACGTGCAGTTCGTTAACCTGTGTTGCATTTCTATATGTACCTAGGTACGTGTGTGAGATGCATGTGTGCGAGTTTGAGCAACGGTGCGTCTATTTGGATTACTTTTGTTTCGTGACCTTATTCTCGTCAAATGTTAATATTTACTTTTCAATTATGAGGATTGTATAATTTTGTATATTTATTCTAATTCATTCCTAAAAACGATGTTATAGAGCTGGTAACAATTGACATACCAAAAAAAAATGTATAAGAAAATTACATTAAACTGTAGGCAGCGGCCTCTGGCATTGCTGATGTCCATGGGCGACGGTAACCACTCACCGCCAGGTGGGCTGTATGCTTGTACTACATGGGAAATAAAAAAAAACATTTACCGATTTTTATACGCCACCCGTAATGTAGTACATTGCGTTCAGCGCCAAGACAAACAGAAAAATAAAGAACATTACCGTCGTGATTTATAATTATTTTCATGTCAGTAATCACCAACGATGTTCGATTTTATTCTTATATATAGTTATACGTATGTACGAGTAAGCGTTCGATATAGACCGATATCCGGTATGAGACCCGGTGAGCCGCGAGATATTACGATTTTGTTTGTGATAATTACTTTTATTGCAATAAACCATGTTTCTTTTTGAATAATAAAGTTTGAGCGCGCTAACCTCAGTCATGTTTGAAATAGCTCGGATTTTAAAGAACAAGTTTTCGGGACTTTAATTTATATAAGTTTATTTTATTTTGGGATTTCAAGAAGATGTGCTTAAAAAGGTAAAAAAAATACCTACTCAATTAACACTAAAAGTGTCAGTCAAATTGACCGGTCTAATAAATTCACACATTTAAACGTTATAATACCGTTATTAAACTATAAGACATTCTCATATTAATGCATGTAATATTTTCTTCAATCTTCTACAACTTTTCTCTTTTCCAAGAAAATCCATCATTATCACATTTTACAATAAAAACGATAACTTTTTTAATTGCCGGTCGATTTGATCGAGTGCACGAGGAATGAGTATTCAAGAACTGTTAGTAGGCTTCGTGTTAAAGACCACTTAGAAATCTTAAGACTATTGAAACAAAAAGGCACAAAAACATTTTCCCATTCAATATAATCTCCTTTTTCTTTTATGACTATAAAATAAAACTCCATGTACTAAGTGATATTTTACTGTAGTGATTCCTGGCATCAATCGTGTGACAAAAACACTACACAAGTATTTCATTAGGTCTGTAGACAGACGAGCAAGCGACGCATCAATACCGCCGCCACCACCCCGCCGAGTGGTCACTGTCGTTTGAAAACGTCAGCACTTGCAGGGGTAGAGCTAAGCTCTTTTTTTTACCTATTCTAGTAACCTCGAAGGGTTATTCTAGATTCACCGAGTTAGTAGGTGAGCTCACGGGCTCAAACCATGTTGCTAACACTGGCCATAGGAAGAGCAGAGCTTCGCAGAATCTACCACCGGATCGGAAACGCGACCCACTACTGAGAAGTTCCGGCGAGAAACTCAGTGGGCTGCGTCTATGGGTTAATTTGGTAGCTGAGCCCTTCGTCGCAACCGACGGGTTCGACGAGGACGGTGACCTATGCTTGAGGTACCTAAAAGCGCTGTTAATGGATCGGGAGGATCCGTAATGACGTGCTTAGGGCGACGTCGACTGTTTACCATTCGGTCCACAGGATCGGGCATGAGCTAAGCTCTTGCGAATTCCCCTTTAAAAAGCCAAATTTATTCTCTTAGAACAGAATAAAAGAAAAAAAGACTAGTTAATGGTTATAATATACGTTCTCCATTGTTCTTCTTTGTTATGGCCACTCTAAACACAAACAAACCGTTTGAAAAATAACTACAAGCTCAATTGCGCAGTGACTTTTCTTAATCGACATGTTCTCAGAACGTGGAGATAAATTTAATTGACACTAGTGTATTAGCCAATTATATTTGTGAAACCGTGTGTAAAAAAAGATTAAAGAAATTATATTTGTTTGATAACAATAAAGAATTGTTTGGAGTTAAAATGATCTGTTTCTCTCCCTGATGCAACCTTCCACGAATGCAAGTCATTCCTACTTCCCGGATTCAGTGCGCTTATCTATAGTGCCTCTCCAGACATGAGTGTTACCACACGATGCTACTCTGGAATGAACTCTTCGGTGTTTAATAGCGCTGATATAATAGGTTGGGGAAAAAGTTTCTTCGCGTTTTTTAAGAAAATTCATATATATGTATATATCATAATATAGTTTATTTACATTTAACTAAAGTATGTAGGTACCATTTTGTTCGATAACTTTTTGCCATCTTCTAGAATAGGTAGACATGATCTCATTGCTATAGAAGTTTTGGGGCTTCTGATCGAAACATCGCGACAATTGGGTTTGGCAGTCCTCTCGTGATGTTAACCTGACACTGCCTAAAGAATTCTGAAGAGACCGAAACTTTTAATGATACCAAAACCAGCCTAACACAAATAGTATAACCAAACAGATTTTATTACAAGTTCATACATACTATAATGCGAAAAGACTTTCCCCCACTTATTATTCGAAGGAGATTGGATGACTCTTTAGCGGTAGGCTATTTCATTTCGGATCATCCCGATCTACTAACGGTGCTTTTAGGTACCTCAAGCACCGGTCACCGTCCTCGCCAAACTCGTCACTTGCGACGAAGGGCTCGACGAGTAAATTAACCCATAGACACGGCCCACTGAGTTTCTCGCCGGATCTTCTCAGTGGGTCGCGTTTCCGATCCGGTGGTAGATTCTTCGAAGCACGGCTCTTGCTAGGGTTCGTGTTAGCAACGTCGTCAGGTTTGAGCCCCGTGAGCTCACCTACTAGTTAAGGTTCCGCTGAAATAGCCTCCCAAGGCATTCAGCTTAGGTAGGAAAAAAAAAAAAAATTGGTAGGCTGTCGCTTGATTGTAATGTCGAAAAGTCTAAGAGGCTGGTGAAATCCAAGAAAATAACACAACAACACGAATACCTCATTAATATTCACTTCAATTAGATACAACGCAGTTTAGTTTAGCTCAGCCTTGTAAACGGTTTGTTCGAAATGCGATTATCGACCTTTTGTGTAACCGAAATAACGTTTAATATAGCTTTTGTTTTTTTAATGTTGCCGATTCGTTTTATTGTTTCCGCGAGTTCATTAACATTGCGATCTCGTAGTGTTATACGTTTTTGGAATGTTTATTTTTTTATAATACATAGATGACTAGTTGAAAAAGCAAAAAGTGCGTGACACATTGATGTAATGCGTGCCAGTTTGACCAAGAAATTAGAGTCAGTTTTCAATATTCTATCGACAAAGCTTGCGGCTTAACGGCATTTTCAAAATATTTTAGAACCGAGGTATACCTTAAATATTTGTTGCAAAGTACGAACGTGCATGGCCTTTGTTTGTAGTTGTAGTCGTAAATACACATTATCGTTAGTGTGTGTACCCGACGGATGGATCGGTTAGTAGCTACATTAGCTACATATAGCCTACATTGATGCGTGTACAGATTTCCCCGTCGCTTACGACGAAGGGCTCGAAGAGTAAATTAATCCACAAAAAGCCCACTGAGTTTTTCGCCGGATCTTCTCAGTGGGTCGCGTTTCCGATCCGGTGGCAGATTCTGCGAAGCACTGCTCGTGCTAGGGCCAGTATTAGCAACACTTCCGGTTTGAGCCCCGTGAGCTCACCTACACGTCAAGGCAAAGCTGAAATAGCCTCTCAAGGCTATCAGTATAGGTAGAAAAAAAATACAGATTGGTCACTCATACAACTAAGGGCGGAACGCAGTCGTACTTTTACAACAACTATACTAAAAAAATGAAATAATGTTTGCTTAAAGAAGTTTTTACTGGTGGTAGGACCTCTTGTGAGTCCGCGCGGATAGGTACCACCGCCCTGCCTATTTCTGTCGTGAAGCAGTAATGCGTTTCGGTTTGAAGGTTGGGGCAGCCTTTGTAACTATACTGAGACCTTAGAACTTTTATCTCAAGGTGGGTGGCGCATTTACGTTGTAGAGGTCTATGGGCTCCAGTAACTACTTAACACCATGTGGGCTGTGAGCTCATCCACCCATTTAAGCAATAAAAAAAAATTAATGTGTACCATAAATTTATTGAAACAATTATCTTAATTCTTCAGGTCATGGTAAGACTCACAGAGACGCGGCCAGCGTCAGGGCAACACATCCGATACCCGCCGCGTGTGGGCTCTACTACTTCGAGGTTAGAATCGTATCTAAAGGACGGGACGGGTACATGGGGATCGGACTGTCCGCACATGGAGTCAACATGAACAGATTGCCCGGTGAGTAGACAACTATACTGAAGAAATATAAAAAAAAAAACTGAATAGCTTAGATAAATAATTAAAACAGATTACTTTTTTTACTGGTGGTAGGTCATCTTTGGAGTCCGCGCGGGTAGGTACCACCACCCTGCCTATTTCTGTCGTGAAGCAATAATGCGTTTCGGTTTGAAGGGTGGGGCAGCCGTCGTAACTGTAACTATACTTGAGACCTTAGAACTTATATCTCCAGGTGGGTGGCGCATTTACGTTGTAGATGTCTATGGGCTCCAGTCACCACTTAACACCAGGTGGGCTGTGAGCTCGTCCACCCATCTATGTAAAAAAAAAACTTTATTAGATCTAAGCCTAGTTAATATCATCCATTATCAATATCCAAGTAAATATATAGCCGTACTTAATAAAATTAGGCTAATATATGATTAATTTGTGATAACGAGGAAACAATGAAAGGCCAATGCAGATAATCACCCAGTCCATCTTTAGCGGTAGGCTATTTCATTTCGGATCCTCCCGATTCATTAACGGTGCTTTTAGGTACCTCAAGCACCGGTCACCGTTCTCGTCGAACCCGTCGCTTGCGACGAAGGGCTCGACGAGTAAGTAACCCTCAGACACAGCCCACTGAGTTTCTCGCCGGATTTTCTCAGTGGGTCGCGTTTCCGATCCGATGGTAGATTCTGCGAAGCACGGCTTTTGCTAGGGTTCGTTCGTGCTAGCAACGTCGTCAGGTTTGAGCTCCGTGAGCTCACCTACTAGTTAAGATTACGCTGAAATAGCCTCTCAAGACTAAGCTAGGTAGTAATAAAAAAAAAACTTCGCTAACTTAGTCATAAGCGAGATCCAATACATATCTCATTAAAGGAGTTGGCCGCTTTCCTCCAGGGTGGGACAAGCATTCCTACGGCTACCACGGAGACGACGGCCATTCGTTTTGTTCTTCCGGTACCGGGCAGCCCTACGGACCCACGTTCACGACCGGAGACGTCATCGGATGTGGAGTCAACTTGGTCGACAACACTTGCTTCTACACCAAGAATGGACATCATTTAGGAATTGCTTTCAGAGGACTACCGGTGAGTTGTGGCTTTTTCATCGGCGTAAAGGGACAGATGTGCTCGCGGGACTTAGGAGCTGCATCACTGACGTAACTGTCATCACCCACCTTGAGGAATGTTGAAGTCTTAGTTCTATAGCACAACGCCTGCCCCATCCTTCAAACAGGAACGCGGCAGAAACAATAATTTGTTGTGAGTTTGATTCTTATTACACGACCATATTCCTTCATCGTGGAAGACATTAATATATGTCAAGTACATGTTTTATTAAAAAAAATGCTCCTTATCTGCGGGATTCGAACACTGGCACAGTCGCTCGATACGAATGGATTGAGTATCTTACCCTATAGCCCTCGACAATTCTGATGATTGAAGTTTGCGGTAGAAACAGGCAAGATGTCTCTGGTTCAGAATCTTTTTTTTTAGGGATTTTATGACCTGGTAACTAAGACCTTTAGGCCAAATCTTATTTTAATTTTAATGATAACTTTTTTATATGAAAAATGATATTATGAAATGAAGTTGATTATTATGAAACATGGCATGAAATGAAAAGGAATTAAAATGAAATGAAATGAGATGAAGTATAATCTCAGTAAAATGGTGGTCATTTACTGAGACTTTTTCAGTGGACTTTTCGGAGGATCCCGAGAAGTTACGTCCAGCGGCTTTGTTTCATTTTCCCACATTTGTGCACTTTCACAGATACTGAACAGTTAATAAACCACCGTTATTACACATTTAAACCAGAAGAAACACTAATTAGACAAAATAAAACAAATCACACAACTTCACTCCTAGCGTTTCCGCCAAAAAGTTCCTTGTTGAGAACCCAGCTTTCGTAATCACTACATAATATAAAACAAAGTCGCTTTCTCTGTCCCTATATCTGTCCATATGTATTCTTAAATTTTTAAAACTACGCAACGGATTTTGATGCGGTTTTTTTTAATAGATAGAGTGATTGAGGAGGAAGGTTTATATGCGGGTCGCTAGTGTTGCCAGTAAAAAACATTAACGAATTATTTATTATTTTCGCAGCCAAATTTATATCCGACAGTCGGGCTTCAGACGCCCGGCGAGGTGGTGGACACGAACTTCGGTCAGCAGCCGTTCGTTTTCGACATCGAGGACATGCTGAAGGAGCTGCGCGCCCGGACCAGGGTCGCCATCGACGAGTTCCCGCTGCCCGACGAGCAGGGACAGTGGCAGCAGGTGTTGCACAGGTCAGGATACCATACCTCACCACCACAAGGACTGGCTCTTAGAACTGTATGGATAAAGACAGAATGTGTTTGGATACTTTTCAATCGCCCCGTTCAAACTTCAAGTCATTCTCAACGATTTGAATCGCTTTTTGGACTCGGTTACCCTTAATTAATAGTTTCGAAGTCGTCGTGGCCTAACGGATAAGACGTCCGGTGCATTCGTGTTGAGCGATGCACCGGTGTTCGAATCCCGCAGGCGGGTACCAATTTTTCTAATGAAATACGTACTCAACAAATGTTCACGATTGATTTCCACGGTGAAGGAATAACATCGTGTAATAAAAATGAAACCCGCAAAATTATAATTTGCGTAATTACTGGTGGTAGGACCTCTTGTGAGTCCGCACGGGTAGGTACCACCACCCTGCCTATTTCTGCCGTGAAGCAGTAATGCGTTTCGGTTTGAAGGGTGGGGCAACCGTTGTAACTATAATTGAGACCTTAGAAACTTATATCTCAAGGTGGGTGGCGCATTTACGTTGTAGATGTCTATGGGTCCAGTAACCACTTAACACCAGGTGGGCTGTGAGCTCGCCCACTCATCTAAGCAATAAAAAAAAAAAAAAAAAGATCTTGTATTTTATAATATTATTTCACAATTGTGTCAATTTAAACCAGCCTGGGCGATAACGCCCCCTTGTGGGCGCTGCAAGCCTAAAGGGGGCGGTAAGAGACCCAGAAAAAAAGGGGGCGTAATGTAGAGGCTATGGAGGCGATTTGTAATTTCATCTAGGGGGACTCTTAGACATCGAATGATCTTCGCTGTAGTTGTTTTTGAGTAGGTGAAAAAATAGGGGCGTTAATAAATAATTTATTCTCAAAGTGGGCAGTAGACAAAATAAGTTTGGGAACCCCTGATTTCAACTATTCACAGAATGAGAATAGCATGATTTTATTATCGTTGATATCTATCGGGTGTCGGACATCTTGCGAGACCGGCTTGTATACGGATTTAAACAATGTATTCCACATGGAAAAATCTAATAAATCGATAAGTCATATTTTTTAATATCTGCTGTGAATGTTACTTCTGTTGTTTAATTGACTGGAACGTGGCGCTACCATTGTGGTTTGGTTCTTTATTGGGGTTGTATCTGTACTATACACAACACTAGGGCGTTTCCGTGTTTTGTTAAATAATGAAATTGTTGTTTCAGGATGGTGTCGACGTACCTGGTGCACCACGGGTACTGCAGCACGGCGCAGGCCTTCTCCCGCGCCACCGGACAGCCCATAGACGAGGATATAGCGTCTATTAAAAACAGACAGAGTGAGCTTCAACATTTACTTGTTTATTCCGGATGGATATCAACACGCAATAGCGGGTGCTTTTTTTATTGCTTAGATTGGTGGACGAGTTCACAGCTCACCTGATGTTAAGTGGTTACTGGAGCCCATAGACATCTACAACGTAAATGCGCCACCCACCTTGAGATATAAGTTCTAAAGTCTCGAGTATAGTTACAACGGCTGCCCCATCCTTCAAACCGAAACGCATTACTGCTTCACGGCAGAAATAGGCAGGGCGGTGGTACCTACCCGCGCGGACTCACAAGAGGTCCTACCACCAGTAATTACGCAAATTATAATTTTGCGGGTTTTTTTGAGACGATGTCTTTCGTTGGGCTCATTGTTTTAATTGTGTTGTACAAAAGTGATCCTCAACCTTAAACCGGAACGCATTATTGTTTTGTGGCAGAGAATGTAAGAAAGAATGGGTCTACGTAATTATGACAAAATTTACAAAACCAGTTTAATAGGTAGGCAGTGGCTTGGCTCTGCCCCTGGCATTGCTGAAGTTCATGGGCGACGGTAACCATTCACCATCAGGTGGGCGTAACCCTGTTTGCCTACAAAGGCAATAAAAAAAAATTTGATAAAATTTTCGTGTTCCACCCGGGGCTTGAACCTCATCGTTCGAGACGCCCAGTGACTACAGCGTCAGCGCGTAACGTTGCAGGGGTGTCGAAGCTGGTGCTGGCGGGGCGCGTGGGCGAGGCCGTGGAGACCACGAGGCGCCTGTGGCCCGGCCTGCTGGAGCGGGACCCCGACCTGCTGTTCCTGCTCAAGTGCAGGCAGTTCGTCGAGATGGTCAACGGCACCGACTGCGAGGTGAGCACACTACACAACCACACAACACTTACCCTCACCTCGATACCGCTGCGGCTTCCTCCCATGAGGGGGTGAAATCGACGGGGAACTTCTGGAAAGCTAACACTCATGTATTGCTGCTTACTTGGGAGGGGCTCCTATGCCAAGCCGTCAGGCTCGAAGGAATCACGACTAGCCTTATCAGGTCAAGGCTGAACCGGGAAGGTATTTATGGGATTAGGACAGCCCCATCAACCCCAGCTGCTTCCCTGTGTAGAAACGCACTTCCCACACAACACTCGACCTAGCGGAACTGTCCCTTGAACTAACGTGTGCGTGTTGCCAGGCGAGCGAGGACGGCGCCAACGGAGTGGCCACCTCCGTCATCTCGCACACCGGCCGCCCGCACAAGCGCAGCAACGGTACGTGCCGCTCCCGCCGGACTTTTTTTTAATAGATTTTATGGCCTGGTAACTAAGACCTTTAGGTCATGTCTTACTTTAATATTTTATATTCTTAATTTTATGAGAAATGATAATACGGAGTGAAATGAAATGAGATGAGATGACATGGAATGAAATATTATAATCCCAGTAAAATGTTGGTCATTTACTGAGATTTTTTCAGAGGACTTTTTAGAGGAACCCAAGAAGTTAGGTTCAGCGGGTTTTCTTTCATTTTCCCACATTCATGAACTTTCACAGATATTAAACAGTTAATAAACCACCGTTATTAGACATTTAAACTTGAAGAAACACGAAATAGACAGAGTAAAACAAAGCACACAACTTCAATCCTCGCGTTCCTGCCAAAAAGTCCCCCCGCCGGTCCCCCGCGGCGCCCATCGGCTCCCCACCGGCTCCCCACCGGTCCCCTACAGCACAGAGTAATGTACCGTTCCCCTCTGCAGGCGTGGCGGCGGACGCGGCGGAGGAGGGCGGCGGGCGCGACGTGGACATGGCGCCCGCAGCCAACGGTGACCACGAAGGTGACCACTGCGCTCTACACCCCACACCACGCTACACGATATATCTTGAAATTATTTGATAAAACAACAAAATAGGTTTTTGATTTTGTAATATCGTCACACGAGGTGCCCGAGGGCCAATATGTGTGCCTACCAACGAATAGAATTACAAAAAAGCACAATTTATATATCTAAAATTCGTTCATGGTTTTTCCTCAATGACAGAGATTAGAAAAAACTATATTTGAATTTTATCAAATTATTTCAACTGTGAGCGTGTGTGCAAGAAGGAACCGACTTGTTAACCAAAAGTATGGTGGTAGCTGTAGACGATGGCTGTCTTACTGGTGGTGGGGCGTTTGGTGCGCCCATACGGGATGGTACCATCTTACAGCCTATTTTTGCCACATCACTGTTACCTCCTGTTTGTCTCACGAAGTTATGTACCCAAAATAGCCATTTTACCATACAATGGAGACTTTGATCTCATGTATCAAGGTTTTATTCTAGTGGTGATGTCAACGGGCTCCCGTGACCACTTAGTTACTGGATGGAGCGCATGAGACCGTTACTGCCGCTCTGTGTGGGATCTGTTTAGTTAACGATTAGCTGGTTCCTTCTTGCACTGCTGGGTCTTCGGCTGCAACGCCGCGTACTGATAGAAATTGAACTTCAAACTATATATCGCGGGGTGAAAGAGTATTTGGTTTAAGCAAACTTTTTGCAACTTTACAGAAGAGCCATTTAAAGTATAAAATTTGTAAAAAATATCATAATAAAAAAACTTCTTAAACAATTTGAATGGAATAAACTTAATTGAAGTTCCATTAAAAAACATGGAACCGTTGATGGTACTACCAAATAAAAGATAAATGTCACGTAAAGTGAAATGGCGCTTAAACCAAATATAAATATACATATACACATAATATATAATTCGTATAAATTATTATTGACACGTAGTATATAAATGATACAACAACAACGACTAATATAAGTATTTTTAAAGTACAAACAATATAGTAAATCTATGTATATTATAATTTAATTTATGATTAATATAATTTGCACCCCACTCATCCGATCCATCCGCGCTCGAGGGCAACACCTCCCGGGCCCTCCCGTGTAAAGCGAATACCGGGCCTTGTATTATGTGGGGGATGTGCGGTGGGGAGCGAGGGGAGGCGGAGGGCGGGGGTGAACGTGCCCAGACACAAGGGCGTCTCACTCATGAGTGCACGAACGTCGCGACCATACATCCTAGTTTCATCGTCATCCAGTAGTGCATGCTTTAAGCTTTTATAATGTGCCGTGTTCGATCATTTGCCTGAGAGTAGTTACGGTAGAAGGAACAGACCAAATAATTTAAATGGTACTTTTTATTGTGTAAATCAGGGTGTTTGACTGTGATGTGGTTCTTTTAAAGTAACCTTTAAATATTATGTCGAGAAAAGCCTTTCCTCACATGTCATTAAGAGACATGTATTTGGTAATTGTTTTATATTTGAGAGTAATATGTTTTACATTTTCATCTCGACAAGATTAAGACAACGTGACCCCTTCCCCCACCAACCCCCTTCACAGGTCCTCAGTTCTTCCCCCTCCCCCCAACGCCCCCACTGGTCCTCAGTTCTTCCCCCTCCCTAGAACCAAAATGGCGATTAACTAATCCTGGAAGTTTACATCTCGTGATCGCTACAAGATTCGCCCTCCTCATCTGAATGAAATATGCAACGCACAAACCGAATTGATTATGTTCTACATAAATGTTAATTTAATGAGTTGGAGATCAGTCAAGTACCCTATTTACTGCGGCCACCATTGTAATTGTCTTTGTGATAATAAAATCGCTTTTATAACGCATTATTCTATTTGGGTCGCTAGATTGTAATGGCTAGATGGATTGTTTAAGAATAGTTTACTGTCAGATAATTATATACAATATTAGAACCATTCACAATTAGACATTCGGCCGTGTCGAGTGTGAGTGAGTGGTACTCACCGCATACACTGAGCAACGCAGATGCAACACAAGGCAGATAAATAATAGCATGTTTATTTAATGATTTTGCTTGTTTTTTCCATTTCCGATCCTGCAGACCGAATAGTAAACAGTCGACGTCATCCTAAACACGTCATTACGGATCCTCCCGATCCACTAACGGTGCTTTTAGGTACCTCAAGCACCGGTCGTCGTTCTCGTCGAACCCGTCGCTTGCGATGAAGGGCTCGACGAGTAAATTAACCCACAGACACAGCCCACTGAGTTTCTCGCCGGATCTTCTCAGTGGGTCGCGTTTCCAATCCGGTGGTAGATTCTGCGAAACACTGTTCTTGCTAGGGCCGGTGTTAGCAACACATCCGGTTTGAGCCCCGTGAGCTCACCTACACGATAGGGTAACGCTGATATAGCCTCTCAAGGCTATCAGCATAAGTAGGAAAGAAAAATTGCTTTATTATCAACACGTGTCACGTAACCAGGGCGCGGAGGCACGCCCGCCGGGGGGACCGCGGGATGGGGGATCAGCATGATCAGACAGTGTGCAACTGTAAAATGTCTATCTTTCTAAATTAATTGACGGGTGAGTTCACGACCCCCTAATGTTAATATTTTTACCAGAGCCCGTAGAAATTAACAACATAAGTGCCGCCAGCTTGAGATATGAGTTCAGTTTCAATTTTTACAGTATAGCGGCTGCCCCGCCCTTCAAACCGAATCGCGTTATTGCTTCACGGCAGAGATAGGCAGGGTAGTGGTACCTACCCGTGCGGACTCACAAAACGCCCCACCACCAATAGGACTGTCTTCCCGTGCGGGCTCTCGGTATATAACAACGAAAACATATGGACGTTGTTATTGCCGCTATCAACTATGATCCTCTACCGTTAAATACGTGAGCTTGCAGTCGTCATGGCATGCTTCTAAACGAAAACTAACTAACTAACTGCCATTACTCGACGTAGTTGTTCGCCTGACAATCCAAATTCGACCCTAATCATTGATAACTCAAAATTTAGATTCACTTTATATAATATTTTCTCTTCTGTTTTGTTATTGATATTTTGAAAAAATTCCTTTTAATGAATTCTATCCTTAAAGTTCGTCATAGCTAAAATCGGTAAGAAAACAGAAGTGAAAATTGCATATTAATTGTTTCGCATACCCGCTATATAGGTGGCACTATATAGATATTATTCATGGTGGATTTTACATATTGAGTATACAACGTGTTACAAAATTACCCCGTAAAAATATAATTAATTATCAAAGCCAAAAATTTTGTCAACCCTAGTATGCTGTCATGTCAGGGAACAAGATTATTTAACAGAAAAGCTTACGTACCTATTTTACTTAAAAATTGTCTACTTTAATAGTTTTTCTATTTTTTATTCATAAATGTTTGTTAATTCAATACAAGGACGTCATTAAACTCAAGTATTGGCTTCAAAACATGTCAGGTTGAAAAAAAAACGTATGTTGTCAATTTCAAATCTTCTAATGGATATCCTAAAACTGTTTCGAGTTTATTTTTCAAATTCTGAATTTCAAAACATTCTGTGTAGTTTACTCTTTAATTTTACTGAAATAGGGTTTGCACATCAGTGAAAATAATAATTTTATTTTTATTTTTTTGGGATATGTTATTATACAGCGTTACTACGGTTCTTAAATATTGTGAATGGATTCGCTATAAGGCCTCATTTAACCTCCTTTCTGCTTTTACGGGTAGTTTTGTAACACCCTGTATATTGAGAACATGATATACGCTGTACCTGGGTCTCATGGCGGAATGGCGGAAATTTTTTAATTGATATTTCGTAATTAGGTTAGGTCAAACTAAACAGAATCTTTCGTTAATACGAACGTTGCCGAATGTTGTTATGAAACTAGAAAAATAACCTTCAAATGCAAAAATAGAATTTGAATACTATTCATCGATGTTGGTTGCATTTCATTTGGGAATTAAGTTAGCAGTTCATATTTGAAATAGGATAGAGGAAAAAAAAAATGAAAAATAGAGGTGGAAGTTAACCTATTGTTTCATTGGAATGTACATCCCTTTGTCGCATAATAATGTTTGTCCTGAGATGAAATGTACGCCGGGATAACTATGACAATTGCAGCTAAACGTTGATCGTTCTAGAACAAATGCATAATTCAATTGAAAACAATTGAATTTTAAAATGCCAGTAAAGTGTCTCACCTAAGAAAGGTATCGGCAGTCGGTACAAGAGGAAAATAAATGTATGTTTTGCTGACGGTACGACATTCGACAACGTGCTTGTGTGACCGCACACACACGCGCACACGCGGTGCGAGGGAGCCTCGAGTGGGGTGTAGGCGTGTACCCTGTCTCTCTCCCACGTCCGCGTGCTTGCGTAGGTGCGAGGGAAAGAGAGAGAGAGAGAGAGTGGGCTGGTTGTAGATGAGGCGCTGCCGCTCGTGAAGGGGATGCCGGGGGTGACGGCCAGCGTCGCCGCCCTGCTGCCGGACCGGTTCGGTTCGTACGACAAACGTCCGTCTCTACCCTCACACTGATCTTACTCTTAGCTCAATTCATCACATCTAAATTATTTAACCACGTATAGGCTGTTTGACTGTCTTACGAGAACCAGCGGTAGGCAGCGGCTTGGCTCTGCCCCTGGCATTGCTCACGTCCATGAGCGACGGTAACCACTTACCATCAGGTGGGCCGTATGCTCGTCTGCCTGCTCGGGCAATAAAAAAAAACCATTACCCAATTGCTTACGCTTCGGAATATTGTCTTATTAGAATGGCCGCGAACCAGAAATAACCAACAGTCAAATACCCTATTGATGTCAACTATTAAAGTTGGTTGACTCGAATCAAGACTCGACATGCTTTTTTAATTGATTGATTCGAATCACAATTAGCGTCAGATCAGTATAAACGAAGGCACTGTCCGCGCTCCCTCTGTACCTGTCCCGACCGGCACCTCCTGTCCAAACGTCATTCGCGCTTATACGGAAACTACCTTTGATATATTCCGTGCTCCACGCGACCTAAAAAACGTATATTGATTGAAAAACCCTGTGATATTTATAAACTTGAGACTTGTTAGTTTAAAGCAGGGGTCGGCAACCTGTTTGTCCTTAAGGGTGCAATACTAAATTTGAAAATCACCGAGGGCGCATATTTTACAGATAATCAACAGGTATAAATAGGCATTAAAAAAACAAATTTTGAAAAATTGAAAGAAAATATCTTTTTCGGATTACTTGGCAGTTTTAAATGCATGGTTTACGCGTGGTCTATTCGATATACGATCACACTCTTAACAAAAATTACGTGCGTGTTATACGCACGCAGATACGCTCAAGGTTAGCAAACTGCTAATCTATGCACAATCCTAAACTCAACTGACTACTTGCTGTATATCGCCGTTTGACAAGGCGCCGTTTGATTCAGGTAGACACAGAACTTCGACGCGAACACTGAAAGAACTAATAGTCGAACACTCATTACTGATCATTCTCGACGAGTAAATTAACCCATAGACACAGCCAACTGAGTTTCTCGCCAGATCTTAATGGGTCGCGTTTCCGATCCGTTAGTAGCATCTGCAAAGCATTGCTCTTGCTAGGGCCAGTGTTAGCAACACTTCCGGTTTGAGCCCGTGAGCTCATGTCAAGGCGAAGCTGAATTAGCCTCTCAATGCTTTTAGCATAGGGAGAAAAAAAGATAATTCGTATTTGTTAAAAATTACAGTATTAGTCTCCGATTCGCGTATACTGTAATAGGAAGAAGGGTTCAATTATTGGCGCAGGTTTTTCAATCGGAATGTTTACATCCTCGCTGTTCTCCACATCCACCTTCCTTCCTACCTTCCTACCTTCAACCTTCGATTGTCAACTTAAATTAAATCATCCCTTTATCTTGATACCATCCGAATGTTACAATAATTATTCGCTTCAAAAGAAAGGTATGTACACGGCTTTGTACCATACAGCTTTTTATTTTATTTTAGTGTAGTGTTTTATTTTATTTTATAACGTGTTGGGTGTTTTGGAACGTTTTTCAGAAATTCTAAAATATATTTCCTTACGTGTTTGTTGTTGTCGGGACGTGAATGAATTAAACCTAAAGAACACGTATTTGATCTTAATTCATTTAATGATTTACAGAAATTGTAAAGTAAATTTTTCCTACTTCTACTGTTATATCTAATAAACAATTGTAAACTATTCAAAGCGAGAGGTAAAAAGGTTTAAAAAAAACCGTTCTATTTAAAAATTATTTCTTGAGAAACGTTAATGTTTTTAACCAGACACTGCATGAGTATATATTTCTTAAGGAATGTATAAGAGTAATGGTGTTTTTTCGTATCGTAGTGTGCATAGCATGCTGTGCTTCTTATTATGGTCTCCCACGTGGTGGATTCATTATATTATGATGTATATATTTATGACACCCCATACAACCACACGACGACTCGAACCCGCGTCGTCAGCTGACACTAATTGTTTGTTTTTGTATTTTTTTTTTCTTTACTCCTAATCAAAATGTTTTGTACGAATGTGTGTAAGAGCAATTTTTTTAAGTGTATGTCCAAAGTGCTTGACGATTATGGAATTATTATGGACGATTTTTCAATTGGCGTTGTGACGTCATATATGTTACTATTTTTCTCGTCTCAGACAGTCGCCTGTGCGAATTGTCCCATTAACTGGTGGTAGCACCTCTTGTGAGTCCGCACGGGAAGGTATTACCACCCTGCCTATTTCTATCGTGAAGCAGTAATGCGTTTCGGTTTGAAGGGTGGGGCATCCGTTGTAACTATACTGAGACCCTTAGAACTTATATCTCAAGATGGGTGGCGGCATTTACGTTGTAGATGTCTATGGGCTCCGGTAACCACTTAACATTAGGTGGGCTGTGAGCTCGTTCACCAATCTAAGCAATAAAAAAACCCAATATATTTCAATAAAGTCTGATTTGTAAGAAATCATATTTCTACAGTATTCGTATCTTGTCTCAATGTGTGAAAAGTGTTGTATCTGAACAATGAACCGTCATGTCGTCTTTTCGCATTAAAAGTGTACAATTTCCAAAACTATTCGAAATTGAGTTAATATGCGGAATCATTTGGTATCACCAGTATTTTTCTTATAAATATGACAGTAAAGAGCGTAGTTAAGTTTTAGTTTTTTTTATTTACCTATGTTTTGACTACTATTAACAAAATTAATACATAATTTTATCTTACTTTAAAAGACAGATAATGTAACTGGCAAAAAATAAATGTTGCAAAGATGATTAATATTAAAAATACTCACATGTTAATAAATCTTTAAAACGCTCTCCCATAAAATTAGTATGTTTTGAGATTATATAGTTTTAATGTGAGAAGACTATGTGTGTGGGTTGCATTGTGGGCCCGACGTGTGAACTGCGGCGTGGCGTGTTGTGTGCAGAGGCGGACGCGAGCAGCCAGCGCGCCTCCGTGGAGAGGATGCTGGCCTTCGGGCGCGAGCTGTACGCCATGAGCCAGAAGCTGAGCCAGGACCTGTACCACAAGTCCATGCTGGAGGTGACGTATGGCGGCGGCCGGTTGTGTAATGTCGGTCTGGTACTGTTGGTCGCATTGAGTGACGTGCGTGTGTGTCGCAGGACGCCTTCAGCCTGCTGGCCTACAGCAACCCGTGGGACAGTCCCGTGGGCTGGCAGCTGGAGCCGGTGCGCCGGGAGGCTGTCTGCGACGCGCTCAACTCCGCCATACTCGGTGAGTTCTACATCTTAACCAATCATCTTATTAGTAACTAGCGGCCCGCTTCGGCTCCGCTCGGGTCTTTAACAAAAATTTCAACGATATTTGACGTTGTTTTATTTTTTATAATAAAATAACACTTACAGTGGCATAACTATAATAATTAGACATATGCTGTCGCGACACTTTTTGTAAATAATAATGTGTACTACAATTCTTTTTTTTTTTTTTTTTTTATTGCTTAGATCTGTGGACGAGCTCACAGCCCACCTGGTGTTAAGTGGTTACTGGAGCCCATAGACATCTACAACGTAAATGCGCCGCACACCTTGAGATATAGTTCTAAGGTCTCAGTATAGTCACAAAAGTACAAAGTCGTAGTACATTATTTTATTCTATCATCAATAGTTTTCGCAGGACATGCGATGTAAAGAATAGTTTGGGTAATTTTTTTACACCTTGGGTTACATTATTAGACTTTTAGTAAGGATTCCTAATTTTTTTCAAAAAAAATACTAGCCTATGTCACTCGGGAATAATGTAGCTTCCAAACAGTGAAAGAATTTTTCAAATCGGTTCAGTAGTTTCGGAGCCTATTCAATACAAACAAACAAATATTTCCTCTTTATAATATTAGTATAGATAATGAGATTGAAGTGGCACACGTATTAATTTAATTGATTAGAAACAAACACGTAACATAAAAATCTGTATTTTTTAAGAAAAATGCTTATTTAGTGGGATGACCCTCGGCCACTGTAGCCGCCTGCGCCGCGCCGATCCTGTGTCGGCTGTGTTTACTGGTGGTAAAACCTGTGAATCCGCGCGAATGGGTACCACCAGCCTGCCTATTTCTGCCGTGAAGCAGTAATGCGTTTCGGTTTGAAGGGTGGAGCAGCCGTTGTAACTATACTGAGACCTTAGAACTTATATCTCAAGGTGGGTGGCGCATTTACGTTGTAGATGTCTACGGGCTCCAGTAACCACTTAACATTAGGTGGGCTCTGAGCTCGTCCATCCATCTAAGCAACAAACAAACAAAAAAACTATATGTTATGTTCGGACATGAGCCGGTCAGAGGGCCCGCGAGTGTTGGCTCTACTTAACTTGAAAAGTGACTTTTAATATTTTACCCATGTGTGTAGCTTAAATCAAGTATTATAGCTTGAAAAAGACTCGGCACTATAGTGTTTAGACTAGGGTTAAGCTTTGGATATATATTCGTTGCAGAGTCCCAGGGCATGCAGTGGTCGTCCCCCGTGGAGGCCTGCGTGTCGCACGCGCGCTCCCTGCTGCGCCGCATGTCGCGCGCCGCCCTCGGGGCCTGCGCCTTCGCCGACCTGTCCGCCCTGCTCGCGCGCTGAGCCCCCGCTGAGCCCCCCGCCGAGCTCCCCATCGAGCCTCCCACCGAGCCCCCCACTGAGCCCCACTCGGCTCACTGACAATAACCTTAATAAACAAGTGTTTAACCTCAACCTGACAAAACCAACGATTAATTAAGTTGGTCATGCAATATTGATTAAATACATAACCGTTATGTATATGAGAATAGACGTTCTAATAAGTGTTAAGCTATTCGTGAACATCGTTAGGGGGGACATCCGGGGGGCGGCCGGGGGACGGCAGGGGGACAGCCCGGGGACGGGTGGGGACGGGCGCGTCTTCCTTGTCTGACCATTTAATATTAACAAAGCGTTTTGTACAGCCATGAGGATTTAAGTACGTGACACATGTCACTTTGAAAACTACAAAGTTATAGACGAATTCAAACGAACATAACTCGTATTGTACATACAAATAAAGATAAGATTGCCGTGTACGCGACCCGCTTGAACGCACACGCAGGCCTGCAGCACTGTATCGTTGGAGCCGTGCGTGTCGTGGCGCTCCTATTGCGATGGGAGTTAGTGTCATTATCGCGTGGCACCGACAAGTCGACTGAGAAACGTCTCGAGCGCCAGTTTATACAAATAAATATATTATGTGTGTTCATGTATTTTTAATTATCGTATTTTACACGTCTCTCGATGCGGTATGATAATGTATCGATAATCTCACGGTCGAATTAATCTGGCGTTTGAGATATATAATTAAAAAAAAAAGTGATAAAAATGTGTTGTAAAAAGTGCTTCTGAGTAAACGATAAGGACGTTTGATATTGTTTAGTAACGGTGGCGAGGGGGCCGCGGGGACTCGGGCCTNTGTATTTTTAATTATCGTATTTTACACGTCTCTCGATGCGGTATGATAATGTATCGATAATCTCACGGTCGAATTAATCTGGCGTTTGAGATATATAATTAAAAAAAAAAGTGATAAAAATGTGTTGTAAAAAGTGCTTCTGAGTAAACGATAAGGACGTTTGATATTGTTTAGTAACGGTGGCGAGGGGGCCGCGGGGACTCGGGCCTGCCGTCGCCTGTGGACATCGGCAGAGATGCAAACTAAACATTTGTAGCAAATGTCGTTTTAACACTTCGCGCATCATAGAGTGCACGTTGTGTTTAAGACGACGGTGTAGGTTCAGTAAGGAGCTCCCGCTGCCCGGTGGCGCAGGCCCCGCGGTCAGTGGAGCCCCGGGCGCCCCCTCACTAATAGTGTTAACAGTCTCGTAGTATAATAATGCTAAGAATCATGAATTAATAATTAAAAAAAAAATCGTCGCTGCTTTTTACGCTCGTAAGTTTTTTAAATATTATTTTTGTTCCAAATGTAAATTTGAAGTCATTTTAATTTGAACTTTGCTAACTTACCTCACGACAGTGCGAGACTCGGCTGAAGCTGGCAACACAGCGACGCTCGGTGCGGTCCGCTCGAGGCTGGCAACCCTGGCCGCGTCTAGTACGCACTTGGCTAACTCAGTTCGTTCATTTTCGTGTCGTGCGAATGTTAATCGCAATAATTGCCTTTTTTAAATAATATTTTTGTACATATTTAGCGATAAAAGCAGTATTAGATGAATTTTTGGTGGATTTGGCGTTTCACTACAATGTACAGACACTGCAGGACGCCGCTGGACTGTCATTCGTTTTAAAATAAATTAAAAATATGTTCGTCCTCCGTTTCATCTCACTCGACTGTATCTGAACGCAAGAGGTAGCTCTGTAATGAGTAATTAGTAATTAATGATATGATGATCCTTACGGTATAATACATGTTACTGTGTTGTGTGCCTACACACGTGGTCACACGCCCATAAGTTTTGTGCCTTACAGTTTCTGCGACCTCTATCGACAGTTTCAATTGACAAGTTCAGAATATTGTGGTTGGGTTGTGTTCAAGAATTCTCTTCTAGCTTTATATTCTATCTAGTGCTGTGTTTCCCAACCTTATTGTGCCATGCCCCACTGTAACATTTCTAAAATTTTTATGCCCCCCCCATACATAATTTTTAACATTAAAATTTTGATTTGTTCACTTAAAAACATTAATGACAGGTTTTAGGAAGAAGTCACTATGAAATTGTTATCAAAACACACACTAAGTAATACTTCAAAACTAATAATAAAAAACTGAAATTCAAGATCAAAATAATTTTAATACAGATTTTTTTATATTAATTAAGTCGGTTGCCCCCCTTAACTATCAAATCGCCCCCTAGTGGGGCGTGCGCTCCACATTGGGAAACACCGATCTAGTGTATCCATGTAATTATATGTATTAAACTATTAAAGCGATATATTATAAATTGCGATTCCGAGGGTATGGGACGCGGCCCGTGGGCTGCTGCAAGAGTGGCCTCCTTCAGCTCGTCTGTGCATTGTGAGATCATATTGAACCAATGAGTACGAAGTAAAAGTTCTATTGATTGATCGCCGTCGACCCGTGTGTACTGTGTAAAGATGAGTCTACAATATTCTTCGTATTGTATTGTTTTCTTTTTTTTAAATAATATATTGTGTTTAAACGGTTGTCGCAGTTTTATTTTCATTCCTCAACTTCGCGGTCCGGTAGTGGCTAAAAGCCAAAGACACTAGCGCTTTTGTAGTGCGCTGTAAGACGGCTGCATGTGTGTGCACGTGTGCCAGGTACAATTTTAGTAAATACGGACCTGACACGTGCTCGCGAACCACTTATTGTTATGTTATATGGTTACCAAAAATAAATGCTGCCATTCTTGAGATATGAGCTTTAAATACAGCTTCACGGCAGAAATAGGCAGGGTGGTAGCACCACCTACCCGTGCTCACAAGACGTCCTGCCAACAACAATGATGTTTATTAATAGTGCCGCGTGTTGTCGCACGTATGAGTTCCATCAGACGCTGTACGGCAGCTGTTAAAATCGATGCTTCTACGTAGCTGGCGATAGTCACAGTCATGGGACTGTAAATACGGATGCTAACGAAATGCTTACTAAGATTCACTAGCTCTATTTATTATTAGCGACATAATTTGCATACGCACAGTGATCAGTGTGCTTAGTGCGAGTTTTCTGACGTTCTCGATAGCGTAAAAGTTAACCTAATATTGTATGCAGTTGGAACAGTGCCCCTAGCGGCCAACGTAGGCAAACGATCCCACTTCATACAAAATTGAGCTAACTTTTACGCTATCGAGAACGTTAAAAAACTCGCAGTAAGCACACTGAAACACGTAGCTTTTTTTCCCCTACCTATTCGCTGGTAGCCTAAGAGGCTATTCAGCTACGCCCGGACGGGCAGGTGAGCTCACGGACTCAACCTGAGAGAATTTGTTAACAAAAGCTCTAACAAGGGCAGTGTTTCGCAGAATCTACCACCGGATCGGAAACGCGACCTATTGAGAAGATTCTGCAAGAAACTTAGTGGGCTGTGCCTATGGGTTAGTTCACTCGTCGCTCTCTTCGTCGCAATCGATGAGTTCGACGCAGACAGTGACCGGTGCTTGAGATATCTAAAAGCATCGAGTGGACCCGGGGGACAAGACATGTTTCGTTTTTTTTTATTATTGCTTAGATGGCTGGACGAGCTCACAGCCCACCTGGTATTAAGTGGTTACTGGAGCCCATAGACATCTACAAGGTAAATGCGCCAACCACCTTGAGACATAAGTTCTAAGGTCTCAAGTGTAGAGATATCTTCTAATCTAATCTATATCTAAAGGGAAGATCTTCCACCGAGCGGGTGATATTGCTCAGTAGACCGACGGTCCGAATGTTGTTATTCGGAACTTGTTTAAATGCGCTTTATCTTGAAAATGTCGTAAGCGAGATTCAGGCATCTGTCAATTATCTTGCGTTGTATGATGGCTACCCGCCACATCAAGTATAGTTACAGCGGCTGCCCCACCCTTCAAACCGAAACGCATTACTGTTCACGGCAGAAATAGGCGGGGCGGTGGTACCTACCCGCGCGGACTCACAAGAGGTCCTACCACCAGTAACGTTGCCCCGTCGCAGTCTTTCTGCGGCTTCTCGAGTTCATGAAGTATCATGCCATCCGTCTTGCAATATTTCAACTACTCTGATGCCTTACTGCTATTCTTAGCCACTGTAATTCCAGGATAGGAGCTAGCTGTCGTGTATGTAAGGAATGCTGTAAGCCTGCACGAGTGGGTACTAATCTTCCATCTAATTTTGCCGCGAATCAATCGTAGGTTCTGGTTCGTGTGTCAGAACAGTCGATGTATGTAATGCCATTATGACTTAATCTACCGATAGACACCAGTCTATCAATGAATTGAATATCGATCTGGGATCGCCAGAGCTTATGGGCGACAATGACAACTTAACATCAAATGGGCCATTTCATTGTCCTCGAAGTTTATAATAGTGATAACATAAACTAATCGAAGTTGAACTATTAAATATTGAAATTGTGTAACTTGAGAAAAGCTTAGTTTATTACTTGAATTTTATGTATATTATTAAGATAGTGTAAGTAAAGGTTAAATCTTTTAGTGATTATAAAATATATTTTTGTAACAATTCTTGATTAAGTACATTAGAATTTTGTGTAAGTATATAAATTATTAGTATCTAGATTTAAATAATTGACCGTAGGTCTGGTCCGTAAGTTTAAAGTCGCTCAGCGTGCTATGGAAAGGTGTATGTTCGGAGTTTCTTTGATTGATCGAGTCAGAAATGAGGAAATCCGTCAAAGAACCAAAGTAACCGACATAGCCCTAAAGATTAGCAAGCTGAAGTGGCAATGGGCCGGACATACGTGTCGCAGAACCGATGGCCGATGGAGCAGACGTGTTCAGGACTGGAGACCACGTACCGATTAGCGCAACGTTGGGCGTCCTCCTGCCCGGTGGACCGATGTCTTGCGGCGATAAGATTAGATGCGGAGGCGGAGGATCGTTAATTGTGGCGGACTATGGGAGAGACCTACAACCAGCAGTGGAGAGATACAGGCTGATGATGATGATGATGAGATTTAAATAAATATATATAAATAGTTAGGAGTTACATATGTTCTCAGCCGCTGCCGTATGTGTGAGAGAAAGATAAGCCAGATAGACTGGCGCCGTAACGCGTTATGTAACGAAGTGGCTTCCCTACCCATAAGAAGTTATCACTTCAAAAAATTGAAATGCATCTATTATCAGTCTATTAAATTATCCATAACCTAAACATTTACAGATTAACTAAAAAACATACCAGTTTCACTAATTGACTCACAGCTTTGCGTTCACCTTGGCAGTTAAAATTCCAGTTTCCGTATAACTGACCAATCAGGTCGGTTTTAGGTCATTATTCCTACGTTATCAGTGTTCCAACAGAGACAAGGGGGCAGCGAGGACGAGAAATTGAATGAAAACATTGAATATTTATTCTGAGAAGACGCCAGTGCACGGTTTAGGGTTTTCGTTCAAAGAATAAAATTATACCTAGATTAGTCTGATTGTATTCAAAGACCCACCCTCGCTTCGCTTCGGAAACATTAAATTTTATTATGAATAGTTGAGTCCCACGATGTTACTCGCGGTTATTGTCGTACCGCGGGTGACGACGCGGGGCGAAGCTACTCTAAAAAAGTAACCTAAGTTGCTCCTTATATCATCAGTTACTTATCAGTGAAAGTCCCGTCAAAATCGGTCCAGCCGTTCCAGATTAACCAGAACAAACAGACAGACAGACAAAAATTGTAAAAAATGTCATTTTGGTGTATGTAACGTATATATTATATTCATATGCATGTAGTAAAAAGCGGTTGTTTCAATATTACAAACAGACACTCCAATTTTATTTATATGTATAGATAACGAAAACTGAATCGTGTATCATGAAAGCCAGGCATGTGTTCAAAACTGAATTCTAAGAATGAAATTTTCAATATCTTTATACTACTTTGTTTTATAAAAATATTGATAATGTTACCTTATCTATAATAAGAGAAACGACATAGGAATCTCCCGGTGAGCGAATCTTCGGAACTTGGATACAATACGAAATGTTGCTAAGGCGGTTCAGGTGTTCATAGGATTTTGCCTCTGATATGATCACAGTTGATTAAAAAATCAGGTGATTAAAATCGTGTGTAAAAACGTCACCAGTAGTTTTTGTGTAGATATCAAGTGGATCGGCCGTTATTCTACCGTTTGACGGTATATTTTACAATATGGCTACAACTTAGCCACATAATAAATGCTTACTTGGTATTGATATTTTTTAGAACATTTTGTTTACAGATTCTAATATAAAGAATTAGTGTTTAAAAAAGAGGACTGATTGATAAATTTAATTTAGTTGTTGATTTTCTTCCTATTGTAGGATTTTTTTAGCATCAACATTAACATTTTATATAATTTAACATCAGGAATGTGTCACAGAACGTCTACGTATAAAAGTTATTCTATGACCTCCACCGGATCATCTTGTGGCTCTCCTTTTAATATTTGATCTGCATATTTATAAATCCAAGAGAGAGAATGTTCGCAGCATCCCCGGCTGTGTTGATTTATAGTTTATTTCATTTCCTATGAACGCGTCATCTCGACACTGCACAGCGGCGTTGAATATACTTAAATGTGCTGAGAAATACACATTTATTCGTACCTATGTCGTCCTTCCAATTGTTTCGGGACTTTTTACTATTTGTCTTGAGCTAGTTAATTTTATATATAACTAGCGACCCGCCCTCGCTTCGGAAACTATAATTTATTATTGATTTCTCCACTATTTAATGGATATCCTCCTTCCTCTTCAATCACTCTATCTATAAAAAAAACCGCATCAAAATCCATTGCGTAGATTTAAAGATTTAAGCATAGCTACATAGGGACTGATATAGGGACAGAGAAAGCGACTTTGTTTTATACTATGTAGTGAAGAAAGGTGGACAAATTGAAAGGGGTTATGTAAAGAAAAGTATACGTAATGTGCATTATAGTTATTTTTACATTTTGTAAATTCGGTTGAAATTTGAATACTGGGAAGTGCAAGTTACAACCTTCCACTGCTGAGCAGGTGTCTCCGACCAAGTGATTTATAGTGTGGTCCATGCTGGCCATATTTCGGGCAGACAGCTACATAGTTGTTTAATATTTTTAAATAATTTCGTCTTTTTGTTGGTACAAGCGTTTGTGATTCACATCGCGCCGGAGTCAGTGGAGATGACAAAGTTAATGTCAGCTCGACAGGCAAAATTATTAATTACATTGGGAGAAGGACTAAGGCGGCAGAAATAGACAAGGGATTTCAGGTACCTACTGAATACATCTCAACACAACAACAAAAACATTCAACATCTTATCGTATTGGAAATCTCAATGAGAATCGTGTGAATCGTTCAAAAACTATGAATGTTTAGATTTACATTTTCCATTCTCTTTTGTAGGAAGATTTTCTTGCAATATTGTGAGCAAGCAGCTGATGTATTTTGTTTTGTTGAATGTATTGATAGCGTTTCCGCACTCGACACCAGAACCAATTGTGTTTGTGTTGTAACTATTTTTATGAAATAGCCCGTGGAATGGGTTTGCAAGTTTTCTGTTTCTGAGGTAGACGACCGATTGTATACACTTAATAAGCTTCTTCCAATCTCTTCATTCTATTACATTATTCGTGAAATTCAAACCATGGCCTAATCGCATCGCTGGGTAGGATTAAATCGGGCGCATGTTGAGGCCTGGTGTTCTTTATATTGCTATGCAATAATAATAAATAAATATTTACTAACAATCACGCCACGTTAGCTGGTCCCGTGGTAAGTTCGTAAAGAACTTGTGTTACAGGTACCAGATAACGGAAATAAATGTAATATTTTTATTATACACATACATATATTTAATATACATCCATAACCCTGGAAAAGACATTTTTATATTTATCATACAAATATCTTCCCTTGGCGGGATTCGAACCTGCGACCCCCTTGTGTAGTGACCATGTCACTTACCACTACACCAGACGGCCGTTATAATAATGAAGTAGCATCGAGCACACAATAAAGTTAAACCATGCATTTATTAACACTTGAAGCGCATGATTATCTGTCCCCTACAAATGTAAGGTCACCTGGCTATCTACTCCAATATGAATGTAAATAAAACATTGAACTTATAATAAAATAAAAATACACATTTATATCTTAATTATAATTACACATGGCACAAAAATAAAGTGAACAAGCACCAATTTATTAATACTAAATATAACACTATCTCTTAGTCGCAGGGCACGTATCCATCCAAACCATATCGACAGAGGAGATCTAGGAAGAACTCTCCTTTGTAATGTGAAGTAAGGTCGGTGACTCTCAACTCGCGGTCTAGACTCATCGTAGACGAGGAGTTACTAGTTACAGGAGGCCATCTGACTGGTACCAGCTTTGTTGGTGTTGGTGTTGGATTTCTGCAATATATAGATGTAATTACTATATGCAGTTTTCATACCATCATCTAGTGAGCATAAAAATTATATTATAAACTAGCGGACCGCACAGACGTTGTCCTGCAAAAATTTATTCAAGTTGATCCAGTTGTAGTAGAGATAAATAACCTAGATACCGACTGCAGCGCCATCTGCCGGGCTAATTTGTAAATCTAAACAATTCAGGTCGACCCCCAAACGCATACAAGAAAATCATTCAAATCGGTCCAGCCGTTTAGGAGCTCAGTGACAAACACACGCACAGGAGAAATATATTTAAAAATATTTCCTAAAATGATTTTTAAGCTTCGCCTATGGTAATACTGTACTTTCCGTTTATATGCGACTTCTGTCTATGGAGTTTGAAGTACGTAATTGCTTACAGTTTACTTTAATCAAATAATAGACGGAGACACGTTGAGAACATCATGAAGACGATTGTCTAATTACGAATCGCGCGGGTGATGAATGGGATTATTTGGTAGAAACATTGAGACTTGGATGTCATGTTTTACGACAGGAGTTTGCTTAAATTGCAAGTTTGGTTTTATTACACGCCATTATTCCTTCATCATGAAATTCAAAGCGCATATCGACTAAGCTTTACGACTTTAACTATAGGCTTAGTATCTCTATTCAGTTTTAGTTAAGCACATAATGCTATTCCTCCAACGTGAAATCGAATTAGTACGTTTTAAGAAAACTTTATAATGCCTTACATTATCTACTTAAAATCGGTACCTGTTTCAATATACACTAACGGCAAAGTCACATAGCTACCGTTGCCATCATATTTTAGCCCATAAGCACAAATTCCATAAAGAGCAACCAAAAACCTGCAAGGTCAAACCCGTTCTTAGACTCGGATTAACTCTGGTCAGCAAGGTGGCCCGATTTGATATTCTTTGAAATTTAAATTAGCGATTACACTCACCCGTACTTCATAAAATTTGTTAACAAAGTTGTTATCCGATCGATGAACATTCGATCCGGCTTCGATAGAACCATCGGAACTCCTCCAGGTTTGAAGATGTAAAAAATGTCATCCGAATGTGACGCTCCTTTTAGTCGGCTTTTGTACCCAAAAAGGGCTTTAGCAAAATTCCTGTTGCCCAAATAAGAAAATATATACGAATACACGGGCTGATCAGAATATTTGACCATCAGCTTCGAAAAAGCATCCGCTGTTGAATACGCCATCCAATCAGAATAAAAGTTTACAACGCCTTGAACAGCATCTTTGGTAATCGTTTTATTCATAAAATAATAAGATCGAAGTTTGCCTTCTATAACCTTCTTAACTTCCGGAGAAGATTGCGAAAAAATCGAAGGTAATTTCTGATTAAAATTTTCTTCAAAATCTGCAAAAGTCCTGTCATTGTTAAGTCCATAAAATAGCATTCCTTCAACATCCATAAAGCCTGATATAATTGGTACTTTATTGAAATTACCCGACACAATTGTGTCGCGTGGAGTATCATGGAAGAATGGATTAGAGAAGTTGCTGTCAATACAAGGAGAGTACTTAAAATATCGGGGATTTATCGATGTATCTCCGCAGTTATTCAAAAGATCTACAATATTCGCAGTTTTAAACACCTCATAAACTTCCTGTTCATTAGTAACTTTTCTGAATTTCTCAGCGTCTTCAAAAGCTGGTTTCTTGGATTCATGATTAAAAGCCCAAGGTGCTAAAGGCGTTCCACTTATTAAAATAGCTTTATGAAACAGTCCTTCACTGGATTTCGATAGCATGTGCATTCCTGCGGCGCTGGCTCCGGCACTCTGACCAGATATTGTCACGTTGTCCGGATCTCCACCGAAAGCTGCTATGTTATTCTTTATCCACTTCAAAGCCGCCACTTGGTCTTTTAAGCCCAAGTTAGCAGTATTATTTAAACATAGAAATCCTAGCACTCCGACTCTGTAATTTATAACAACAACTACAACATTCTTCTCGACTAGAAATTCAGCGTCATAATGCCATTTGCTTCCGTAATAATATGCCCCCCCGTGTATGAACATCATGACTGGTAGCTTGTGACCGGGCTTAGCTCCTTGAGGAGAGTACACGTCGAGTTCTAAGCAGTCTTCTGTTCCAAATCTCAGCAATGAAACGGCTTGCGAACATGATCCAAAACGGTGTACCGCGTCGAACACTCCTCGCCACTTGGGGGGTTTCTTTGGTAGCTAGAAAATAAAATTAGAATTAAGCAATAAAGTCATAACAAGTTCCTTTTCCAATTGATGAGCATCAAGTGATTAGTACTGGAAACGTCGAATGGAAGATTTTGTACAGAGATATTTTATTTCCTTTGATAGGTCTAAGATTCGGATGTCCAGAATTTGCATATAATAAGTTTATCTTATAAATTGTTTATTGTAGCATAAGTACAAATTGCGTATTTATTTTTTATGTATGAAATAGGAATATCATTATTTTGTTGTTATTTAAGTATTCTATTTGAAGCGATAAGTACACCGTGGTCAATTATTTTCCGTACGAAATGATTTTTGTCCACCCGATGATTGTCTGTAGGGAATCGCTCTTAGTGATAAGACCACCTAATGTATCTTTGTATTTAATGTTTTGCGTTTGGGTTTATTTTATATTGATATACATACTCTAGTTTGTTAGCATCAAAATGCTAGACCGATAATGGCGGGATTTCTTCTGATACATGTCAGCTGTCATGTGATAAGAAGCTAGCAGTAGTAGTTTAATTTTTCCAACTGGAAAGGCAAAGGTATCATACCATACAGCTTAATCTTTTATATTTTATATTTTTTTTGTATAAAAAATGATATTACGAAATGAAATGAAGTTGATTGATATGAAACATGGCATGAAATGAAAAGAGCTGAGATGATATGGGATGAAATATAATCTCAGTAAAACGGTGGTCATTTACTGAGACTTTTTCAGTGGACTTTTTGGAGGATACCGAGAAGTTACGTTCAGCGGCTTCGTTTCATTTTGCCACATTTTTGCACTTTCACAGATACTAAACAGGTAACAAACCACCGTTATTACACATTTAAGGCTGAAAAAACACTAAATAGACAAAATAAAACAAATCACATAATTTCACTCCTCGTGTTCCCGCCAAAAACGATAAGAAGCCAACTAACAAATAATTCAAAACTGAGGAATTCAGATTCCGCTTAGACTACCATACCCATACAGAGGGGAACATTTTTATTGTGTGTTATGTAAATGTATAATGTATTATATTGTGGTGTTGTGTTTCTGTTAAATTACATTGGGCGATACATCGACGTTTTTGCGCAATGAAGAAAGATGTATTGCAAACACAACTGTCAGTTTAATTTCAAGTATTAGCTTCGTATATTAACGTATATTATATACGTACTTAATAGCACTTCGTAAATCAAAGTCGTCGTGGCCTAAAGGATAAGACGTCCGGTGCATTCGTATCTAGCGATGCACCGGTGTTGCAATCCCGCAGGCGGGTACCAATTTTTCTAATGAAATACGTACTCACCAAATGTTCACGACTGGCTTCCACGGTGAAAGAATAACATAGTGTAATAAAAATTAAACCCGCAAAATTATAATTAGTTTTTTGAACAGATGACCACAAGTTCTATATATGTTGATAGCTAAGTTTTTTGTTAACCTAAAAATCTCGGTCGATTATTCTCGCCAATTATCCACGGTGATTGATTATAAGTTACTAAGCCGACATCCACCCAGCTACCGCACAACTAACAATGTCAATTTCACATTCTCTGAGGTTTTCGTAGAACGAAACAATTGTAAACGTAAAGAATAAGTTATGCTAAATATTTTAATTCAATTTCCTCACTTCAAACCTCCGGCTGGTCGCATACGGTATCCCGTAGTACCGATTCTGCCCTGAAAGACTTCTCAATCCTCGCAGCTGTCCCTGTTCCACACTCACGATCGGTGTAAAAATATTAAACGTACAATAAACATTATTTAAATGCAAAAGTACGAATAGAAATATCATGTTCACGAATTAACTTTATAATTTCGCATATAAACCAAAAATATATATTTAGCATATATTTTCACGAAATTTTATATGCAAATCACGTTTAGGTTTTTGCTCTTTGTGGAATACTTAAATAAAAAATCACAGTGTGTAAATAATACTTTGATAAATGTGATACGCGTGTATCACAAGTTTTTTTAATAACAGCTCGTTGGTAAGTCCATATTTTTATAGTAAAAAGTAAATGTTATAACTGTTTGGAGGCTACGGATAGACTGGCGACTGTACAATGTCTCAACTCGTGTTGTGCAAGGACGGGTTGCGTGCTCACTGGTTTCTTGTTATACAATATTTTGTGTCATAGAACGATTTCCAATAAGTAACACATATCGAAGATGCTATCGATCAAGTTAAAGTTAATCTATTTTGCTTTTTTTTCCTGCCTAAGCCTTGCGAGGCTATGTTAGCGTAATCCTTACGTGTAGGTGAGCTCTCGGGGCTCAAACCAGGAGACGTTAGCAACACTAGTCCCCACCAAGAGCCGTGCTTCGCTGAATCTCCCACTGGATCGGAAACGCGACCCACTGAGAAGATCTGGCGAGAAACTCAGTGGGCCATATATTGCTAATGATTGTAATAACGGCTCATTTGTCCATATCGGTACGTCTGACTGTTTCGCGGCAAAAATAGACAGAGTAGTGGTACATTACTATGTTCAAGACATGCTGTACCAACAGTGTTTGTGAAAATTGATCAGTTTTACGAAAACCATAAGAGTGATTTTAATTAAGAAACACATTTGTGGGTGTCGAGAAACGTATAAATAGTTGTGGTACTCTTTTAAATCCTTAAAAAAAGGTTTAACACAAACTCTCTAAAAAGTATATGTTCATAAATGTTTAAATACTTCTCTTTTTCTTCGCCTTATCCCACTAGATGGGGTCGGCACAGCGAATTTTTCTATTCCATTCTTTTCTATCAGCCGTCAGCTCAACACTCACTCCTCTCTCTCTCTCTCTCTCTCTCATATCGTCATTCACACACTCCATCCATGTCTTCTTCCGTCGACCTCTTCCCCCTCTACCTTGCACTACCATTTCCATACATCTCCTAGACATATGCATCTTCTCTCTACGCATCACATGTCCACACCACGCTAACCGTCCGCTCTTTAATTTGTTAAATGTTTAAATACTATCGGAACATATTTTTTTGTTTTTTAAATATATACATTATAAGTATATTAAACAAACCGAACACACGACATACGTGCGCCGGTTTTCAGGCTGTATTCCAACAACCTTAAACAAAAAAACTACGTGCAGAAAAATACATTTATTTATGCATTTAATCGCACTATTATTTAAGCATCTGTGATGTTATTATATTAATTATGAACATAAACAATGTTGCTCGACGAGCCAGCATTTTCATTTGAATCCATTATAAAGTTTTAACTCGAAGATAATGAGTTGCAATTCGTCGTAACGAAGAGATGTAAACTGGAACGTTCTGAAAGCGAAAATTCAACGTCATTCTCAGAATTTAAAGCGGAAAACCGACATAGAGCAGCTGGGTCGCTACGAGTGGCTATCGAGTTAGCCGGCACCAAAGAATATTAATACTCGCAGGTTTTTATTTTTTATTTTTTTTATTGCTTAGATGGGTGGACGAGCTCACAGCCCACCTGGTGTTAAGTGGTTAATGGAGCCCATGGACATCTACAACGTAAATGCGCCACCCACCTTGAGATATAAGTTCTAAGGTCTCAGGTCAACGACTGCCCTACCTTTCAAACCGAAACGCATTACTGCCTCACGGCAGAAATAGGCAGGGCGGTGGTACCTATCCGCGCGGACTCACAAGAGGTCCTACCACCAGTAATTACGCAAATTATAATTTTGCGGGTTTGATTTTTATTACACGATGTTATTCCTTTACCGTGGAAGTCAATCATGAACATTTGTTGGGTACGTATTTCATTAGAAAAATTTGGTACCCGCCTGAGATTCGAACACCGGTGCATTGCTCAACACGAATGCAGCGGACTTCTTATCCTTTAGGCCACGACGACTTCAAAACGGTAGATGGATGGTAAATTAGGTATTCTTTCGGAGGGCAGAAGAGAACACAGTTGCAGAAAGAGAAGTAGGAAACACACGTACTCCAACGTATCCGATATAGTTTCATTATGGTATCGTGGAATTTCCTGTGAAAATTATCAAATTGTTCATGCTCTGTTAATCTTTAACTCGAACCTTAATTAAAACTCTTATCAGACTTGTCTAGTTCTCTTCTGTTTTAGACAGGCTTATCAACGACGACACCATTGCATGGCTCCAAGCTAGGATATTCTTCTGGGCCGTATGGGTACCGAAAACACGAATTCAAGACGAGAGCTAATATTTCGATAGCGATTGTACCTGGACCTTTTGGTGCATTAGAGAGCCAAAGAGACGCTCATAGCTGTTTAATGTTAGAGTCCTTAATGAGCCTGCCCGTCTGTCTTCAGAACGAATCTATGAGAGTAAAGATCTTGCTGCATCCCTGGCAGCGTGAGAATTAAAACGGCGCGCGAGTCCTTCATACAATTTGCATGTTTGCGCAGTTTATAACAATTAGCCGTCGTTTCCTGGGTATTTTTCTTTATTACCCGGATTAACAAGTCCCACGGCTCGCCTGGGATCATACAGTCTATGTTAAGACAGTCAGATTTTTTTATTGCTTAGATGGGTAGACGAGCTCACAGCCCACCTGGTGTTAAGTGGTTAACTGGAGCCCAAAGACATCTACAACGTAAATACGCCACCCACCTTGAGATATAAGTTCTAAAATCTCAGTATAGTTACAACGGCTGCCCTACCTTTCAGACCGAAACACATTACTGCATCACGGCAGAAATAGGTAAGGCGGTGGTACCTACCTGCGTGGACTCACAAGAGGTCCTACCAGCAGTGTTATAGGAACCTTTTTCTTTAAATACCAAGGGCAAATTATTTTCGACTTCGTGTTAATACTCTGTATATGGTAAGTATTTTGTATTATTTTGTCCCGCTTTATCAAGTGTACTTTTTTATAGTTGGAAGTTTTCCGATTTTGGGGAAAATTTTAGTACGAATAACAGTTAGCTCAACCATTTAATGCATATTATTCTTTCAAAGTAACAACGAAACAATTCATAGAAACTGTTTCTTCTTTGGTTTTGGTGTTTAAGGTAGTATATGAACGTTTTAGATACGCGACCGCGTTATTCAGTACTCCCGGGTCGCTTAAAAATTGCGCAGCCTAATGCCCGATTGCGCAAACATTATAATCCGTGCAGATTTGCGTTACGGTTTCATGTTTCACTGTGTATTACCCCGACGGCGCTGACTTAATTAGGTTTTATAAATGAATAAATCGTAGCTAGATTGTTGCTGAAGGCATATTTATAATTCGTATCTTAAAGTTCCAGATTTTTTAATGGTATATCCATAATCTGATAGGTCAGTTTGTATAATGGAAGAACTCGAAGTACTTTGACAATATCAGGGATCCAACAGATTTGAGATCACTGGTGGTAGGACCTCTTGTGAGTCCGCACGGGTAGGTACCATCAACCTGCCTATTACAGCCGTGAAGGGTGGGGGCAGCCGTTGTAACTATGCTTGAGACCATATAACTTATATCTCTCTCGGGTGTCCATGATGGATTTTCCCTCCTGTTTTGCCTGTATTTAAAAAAAAAACATTTCTCAAGGTGGGTGGCGCATTTACTTTGTAGATGTCTATGGGCTCCAGTAACCACTTAACACCGGGTGGACTGTGGAGCTCATCTAACTATACAAGCAATATTAAAATAAAAAAAATCATGTTCAAAGATTCCGTTACAAACATACATACGTCTGAAGCTAATAAAAACGTATTAAAAAGGACGGTAACCACTTACAGTTAGGTGGGCCGAGTGCTCGTCTGCTTACAAAAGCAATAAATAAAATGTCAATGTAATTTGAATACTGCATTGTCATTTAGTTTTTTATGTATTTTTATTGCCCGTGCAGGCAGACGAGCATACGGCCCACTTGATGGTGAGTGGTTACCGTCGCCCGTGGAATTCAGCAATGCCAGGGACACAGCCAAGCCGCTGCTTTCGCATAAGTTATAAATAAGCTATTTTGAGTTAAGCAAGAAATTTAAAATCTATGATTTAATTCACGACCGAATAGAACTAGATTCAAACAAACGAGAATTCATAATAACGTCTTTAAATATCTTAAAAGACATCCTTGTGAGCACTTGAATGAGTGTAATGTTAACTTCCTCAAACCATCTTGATCGGCCCGAGTGTCGCGGGAACCGGTCTGAAGCTTTCCGCTGTTGCAGAACGGACTTAGTATCAGCTTTAATGTGGAAAGCTGGGTATGAAGAATGAAATACTGGGTCTATCTATTTCTGTCGCAGAGCAGTTATGGGTTCTGGCTTACAGAAAGTGTACAAATACAATTCATACTTCGATGTAATGTCTCGACATCAGTGGTCATATCCACGTCTTCTCCCGGCTGCGATAGCTACTTGACATCATGTGGCCATTATATGTGTGTGACATCTGTGAACATTAGTGATGGACATTGGACAGTCCGATCCGAGAGAGGTTTCTATAATAATACCATCAAAGAATGACAGGTGATGCGAAATTAGTTTCAAGAAATCGATGTGTTGCATACAATTATTGATCTTCACAGCGGAATATAGGGATCGATTGTTTTGTATAAACCAAGTATCTTGATCTGTCTGTGCGTCATCAGATGACAAGAGACTGTGTTACTGTTACAACGCGCTGCAGCGCGATCCAGTAATGCTACTTTTAGGTACCTCAACCACCGGTCATCATTCTCGTCGAATCCGTCGGTTGCGACGAATGGCTCGACGAGCGAATTAACCCACAGATACAACCCACTGAGTTTCTCGCCGAATCTTCTCTGTGGGTCGCGTTTCCGATCCGGTGGTAGATTCTGCGAAGCTCTTGCTAGGGTTCGTGTTAGCAACATCGTCAGGTTTGCTCACTTACTCGTCCGGAGAATCTAGTATAGTCCCTCGAGGCTACTAGAATAGGTAGGAAAAAAAAACGCAGCGTCGCATTTTTGTATTCCAGGTCAACAGCTTTTTTAAGCAAATAGTGTAATTAAAATGTAATTTATATTCTAAGAAAACTGCAATTTTTTAAAATTATTTTTTATTGTTTATATGGGTGGACGAGCTCACAGCCAACCTGGTATTAAGTGGTTACTGGAGCCCATAGATATCTACAACGTAGGTAAATGTGCCACCCACCTTGAGATATAAGTTTTAAAGTCTCAAGTATAGTTACAGCGGCTGCCCCACCCTTCAAACCGAAACGCATTACTGCTTCACGGCAGAAATAGGCAGGGTGGTGGTACCTACCTGTGCGGACTCACCAGAGGTCCTGCCACCAGTAAAGAAAATTCGGAAATAAAATAGATAGACGTTCTGATTTCGGCTCTGTATAAAAGTTTTTGCTGTTGCCGTAGTCCACAGGCGTGTGTATAAGCAGCCCGCGTTTATGTAAGCTGAAAACTTGGACGTCACCTGAAGCACTCCACAATATCTATGCTCATAATAATACTTTACTTTTATGTCCTTACTTGTTCGACGCTGGGTTTTTATTTGCAATTATTTAATTTTTCATTCGTTGCTAAATAGTTGTTGTTACAAACGTATGTGTACGAGTGGGATAGAGATATATTTATCATTGCATTTTCATTTGACATTCTAGTATTTTGGGGATGCTTAAACGACAAAGGGAAGATCTTCCACCGAGCGGGTGATATTTGCTCGGTAGACCGACGGTCCGAATGTTGTTGTTCGGAACTTGTATATATGCGAGCTTACCTTGAAAATGTCGTAAGCCAGATTCACGCATCTGTCAAATATCTTGTGTTGTATGATGGCTACCCGCCACATCACTCCCCTCCGAGAGCAGAGATCGTGTCATTTAATTATCGTTTTACGTGTTGAGATTATCTTGCAAGAACCAGTGCTGTTCGAAGTTTGCGGTGAGTCGAAACTGAGCTTGAATTCGGCGTGAGTGTCGCCAGTGCTGCTCGAAGTCTGCGGTGAGTTGAGACTTAGCTTGAATGTTGCGTGAGTGTCGCCAGTAGTCCATGTGTGCAGAGCTGCCATGCCGGAGATGTGTGACCCCAAGCGTTGATGATCCCGTCGTGGGCTGCGATGAACTGTAGTGTCGTGATGAGGAAGTGAAGATGCGTGCCGTAGGACCAGGAAGCGCGGTGAGTCGGCTGCGATGGTCCTGTTGAGGCTGCGATTCTGGCTTGCTGTGTGACGACTGTCAATGACTTGCTTTTATCTGCGAGAATGCGGGAATTGTGGTAGCCGAAGTTCTTGATGCACGGATGATGAAGTGTGAAGGCTGAAATTGTTCCGTCGCAGGTCACCAGTTTGGGAGGCTTACACACACTACAGTATAATTAGAAGTCGTCGTGGATTAAAAGACAAGACATTCAAATCACCAATTTTTTTAATGAAATTTGTTCTAGACCATCTTAACAAATGACTACACGATGAAGGGAAGCATTCAGCAATGAGAATCAAACTAGCAAATCCAATCAAATATAACTTGTGTAATTATTACTACATAATTACGACCTCAAGTCTCTGGGTGGGTGGCGGCATTGGCATCGTGATGTTTGTGGACTGCGGCAAAACATAAATCATAGACGTTACAAAATTGATTTACTTTTGACTAAAAAATTAACCATTACAATTTTAGGACACAAATAAAAAACCATGCGTAATCCCGGGATATTTTAATTCTTTATTTAATATATTTATTGCACACAACATTGGTTTTGTGAACCGAATAAAAATCTATCAATAATTACAGTGTATTTTTAACTTTTAATTAAATACACTTATTGCACATAACATTCATTTGATGAATTTGAAAACTAATCAATTTATATTTGGTACGAGAAACATAAAATTTAACAAACAATAAAGAAGATAGCCATACACCGAAGTATGTTGTCGTAAAAGCGTTTAGTAAAAATATTGCACAACTTTAAGAAATGAATTTATAAATTAACTCATTTTGTCAGGGCTCAAACACACAACTACAGCTTCTGATGTGTGTTGAGCTAGAACATAACTAGCTGGTTATATATTTTTTTAATGCCGTGTAGGCAGACGAGCATACGGCCCACCTGATGGTGAGTGGTTACCGTCGCTCATGGACGTCAGCAATGCCAGGGGCAGAGCCAAGCCGCTGCCTGCCGTTAGAAGAGCTTTTTAGATAATTAAGTTTCTATTACAGGAATTCCAAAGCGTATATTAATAACTCGTATACAATGTACTGTGTGTGCACGTAAACAAATATTTCGAACGAAATATCGGAAATTATATTGTAAACCCAAAAGCAATGAACCTACTGCCCTTTCTTCTAAAAGTATCCACGAGCCAATTCCTAGTTCAAATTCGTCAAGATCATTCGGCAAGATTAGGGCAAAATAACGTAGATAATATTAATCTAATAAATCTTTCTAATAATTATAAAGTCTTTACAACACCCAACATAATATAGTTTGATTTTGATATTATATTTAATTAATTAATTAAATTATACATTTAATACATACAAAAAATATATAGCACCATTTTGAATGTCTTTACAAGGGATCAAGTATGCATCTAGAATGTGTTTCTAAACAGTTAAAAACAATCTGCGGTCGTTTTGTCTAGTTGAAAATGTCCAAATGAATAATAATGAAAAGTAGACAACAATAATGCGTTGAGATTTAACACCGCATGGTCCTGTTTTTTACAGTAGATAATAACTATTGTCCACAAATAGAATAGCTGTGTAGTTCTTAGATGCTGTGGCATGTCTTGTGTCAAATGAGGCTTGTAGATATCACTTTATTGTAGACATATCGTATTGTATGCAAATATAATCTAAACAACAATAATATTATCTATGAGTATTATTATTCCCTCTGTAATTGTTCTTCATTTGAATAAAAACATGCCAATAGCACTGTTCATAATTTTGATAAGCTTGTTAGTTTTTTTGCCATTGGAACGGTATTCAAGAGAACACTTAAACCCAAGTCAGACATTCAATTCTTTCTTAAAACTAAAATAAAGACTAGATTCAAAACGACATATATTTACTAACATTAACAGACTGTTTGGTTCTATCCACGCTTACGGTCAGCGGTAGCCAATAGTAGTTGTCATGTTGATATTGGAAATATGTATTAGTATTACCCAGTCTATTCAGTGACATGGTTAATATGCGTTTTCGCATCACAGAGTGAGTTTGAAGTTTGTAGAGGCGAGTTTATGAAATATTAAGGATCTATTTCGCAATCGGGAGTAGCATTTATCGATAAATTCTTTCAACGGTGAGGGGGAATTCACGCAGTTAGCGGATACTTGATATTAAAAAGCTGACAACTTAAATACATCCGGTGAACAAAGCGTTCGTTTAAGTAAATTAATTAATTAATTAATTAATAATGTAAGTAAATTATTAAATAATATTTTACGTCATTAATTTCGTTGTTTTACATACGAACATTTATTAGATTCGTTATTAGCGCGTGAAAAACTGCATTTGCTATTACTCGATGTTTACAAATGTGACTCGTATTCATGACGTTTGGTAAACAGATCCGTAATTTGACTATCGGATGATTAGATCTTGAAACATAAAAAACGAAGTATATCATCAAACAGATCTGTGTTCAGCTAGCAAAAAGTCAAAACTTAAAATTAAAGATTTTGTGTTAATGTAATTCATGACTGAATTTTGACATCGGTCGTTATGACAAAGTGACATTAATGAAATGACGCTCCAAACTTCCGGTCATGACATTGACAGTCATTTAGTACGTCAAAAACATCAATACCTTTTTTAGTTCTACTAATAATTCTGAGTTTTAAGTACTAATGACATGTTATAAACTGGTTTAAATTCGGGTTTTACTTCGGCCATTAATTGTTTACTGTTGTCTAATGGAACAAAAATCTTTGAAACCATAATTTCTTTTCCTGTATTTTCTGTATGTTTCATTCCATAGTTTGACGGATTGTTCGTTCCACATCGGCGCGGTGGTGATGCGGGAATCGATCACCAAAGCGGTAGGGTTCGGCTCCCGGCTGGGGTTCCATATGTAAGGCAGAATTTTAGTTCGTTTCGGTGTTGGGTTCCTGATGGCAGAAAATTATGAGTATTAAAAAAAAAAGGTCAAATGAAATAAAAAGTTTTATAAGTCGTCATGGCCTAAAGGATATGACGTTCGGTGCATTCGTATCTAGCGATGTACCGGTGTTCGAATCCCGCAGGCCGTTACCAATTTTTCTAATGAAATACGTACTTAACAAATGTTCACGATTGACTTCCACGGTGAAGGAATAGCATCGTGTAATAAAAATCAAATCCGCAAAATTATAATTTGCCTAATTACTCGTGGTAGGACCTCTTGTGAGTCCGCGCGGGTAGGTACCACCACCCTGCCCATTTCTGCCGTGAAGCATTAATGCGTTGCGGCATGAAGGGTGGGGCAGCCTTTTGTAACTATACTGAGACCTTAGAACTTACATCTCAAGGTGGGTGGCGCATTTACGTTGTAGATGTCTATGGGCTCCAATAACCACTTAACACCATGTGGGCTGTGAGCTCGTTCACCCATTTAAGCTATTAAAAAAATAATATCTTTAGTACCTTTTAAAAACGTATTAAGCGTGTAATTGTGTACGTTATTTGGCGAATTAAGGAATGAATTGTGAACACTGGTCTCAATAAATTGTGTGCCCTTGGAATGCATCGTGAACGTCTCGTTAGCGATAGTTACGGAATGTTGCAAAATGTGTGCGAACGTGGACACAGCATCACCTTGAAATCTCAACACTTAAGAGAGCCTGCGTCTTGCAGATTTACTTTTCGTTATTTTGAGCGATTTTATTTGAGACGCCCGCTGAATGCTACGTGAGGTTGAGTCTAATTTAATTTATTAAGCGTTGAGGTGGTACATACAAAATTGTGGAAGTTTCTTTAAACTTCATCATGAATCATTGATGAAATTTAAAGATTTGCACTTACGTTGTTGAAGATTTTACTTATTGTCTAACTCAATAATATATTCTAATACATATATTTTAAAAACGGTAGGGGGTGGTACCTAAGTTCAGGGAGCATTTTTAAGCTATATATAATATATATATATATATATATATATATATAAGCTATATAAGCTATAAGCATCTATCGCGGGCTTTGAGTGCGGCGATTGAATCAAGGAATTTCGTAACGAAAATAACCTGACACCCCACTACGCCTACTATGTAGCTCGCGTTCAACACATTCACACGTTGCGCTTGTGTAGTGTTTGTGAATAAGCGTGCGGCGTGACGTCGCACTGCCGCATGCACATGAAAAGTCTGCCCATCTCTCCCTCGCGCGGTCTAGGTTATGAGTGTGAAGGGGACAATTAATGTTTAGCTTTTGTTAATGTTTATAAATATAGCGTGGTCTTATTTTATTGTTGTTTTAAAATTAAATTATTATTGTCGATATATAATTGCATAAATTGATAAAAAATGCTATGCAATAGCTTTACCGCGGCAGTCTCCGAGTGCCACACGTGTTTTTTTTTCCTAAGATAGCTTGAACAGGTACTGAAAATTTTATTTATTTAAGTTTACACTTGTTTACATATTCGTTATGTTAAGAATTTTGTTTAATGCTTTTTTAATACTTTTAATATATTTTTTATATTTATTAAAAAAAATCTGTACGCTGCAAAAAAGTATTGTTAGGTCCAAAAACAAAAACTAATGGGACTATGATAATTGGTATTATTTTCTTGAAAGAATCCCTTAATAAGTCGCGTTCAAAGTACATATCTACGGTACAGTTACCAACACTAGGAAGTCAATAGTCAAATAAATTATGTAATACGTAATGATAGTAAGAATAGTGAAACTCGGCCGCGCTCCGCTGTTGCTACCGCCCATTTTATGAATATTTAAAAAAAAAACTAATATTAAAAAAAAAAGACATGCCGCTGAGTTTCTTGCCAGTTCTTCTCAGGACGGAGGCTAGTTTTAGTGAATTGGCGATAGTTCGTTTTGAGGTTCTACAAGTATGTACTTTCATTTATGTTGAATATATATTTTTTGATTTGATTTGATTGCTTGTGTTTGTGAACAAGCTCAAGGACCACCGATTAGAGGTGATGCCACCTTACATATGAAAGTACTACTCCTGTGCCACCGGTCATATGTTGATGTTATGAATTGTCCCTAAAGTCACGATCGCAGTAAAATAATTCAATTCAATTGTATATAAGAAGCGCGCTTTGAGCTCTCGCACAAAATCATACACACAGTTAAGAGTTTAAATGTTTTAGATCGATTTAAATTCCAAATACAAGGGCCGGTTTTAGATTAAAACCTTCCCACATAAATCCTCGTCCCAAAAATGCCCCGCGAAACATTCTTGACGCGATGACATTGACAACTATGTCTCGATGACATAGACAACACAGATCCGTTTAATTGTGACGTCAGAAAATGGATCAAGGTTTTAATAGCTCGTAGATCATAGTGTTTTTTTTAATATTAAGTAGGAAGTAACTTAAGTCGCTTATCTTGTACTAGTGGTAAGAATTCTTGTGAGTCAACACGGGTAGGAACCACCGCCCTGCCTATTTCTGCCGTGAAGCAGTAATGCGTTACGATTTAAAGAGTGGGGCAGCCGCTGTTACTATACTTGAGACCTTAGAACTTATATCTCATGGTGGGTGGCGCATTTATGTTGTACATGTCTATGGGCTCCCGTAACCACTTAACACCTGGCGGGCTGTGAGCTCGTCCACCCATCTAAGCAATAAAAAAAAACGTTTTTCTTTATCCACGGCCAATTAAAGTCTATGGTCCACTCTGTTGTCTATAGTGATTTAAAAAAAAAACATCTATTGGCGCGTAAAGAAAGAAACATGCTTACATTGTAAGTTGGAAGGTTTTTTTTTCTTAATGGGCAGACGATCCTCAAGGCCACCTTGAGATTTGTTATACAGCAAAGTAAGGCTAACTTGGTTTATCGAGCTACACCAGGTTTTAGAGGTTTTTGGAAAAATAACTATAGATCAGATAGCAAACGAACGGGCATTTATTAACATGACCGTGTCTCGCAATCTATGCAAAGTCGTTAGTACCGCGTTAGGAGTCAGTTTTTTTAGCATTGCAAGTGTCAAAGGATGGGTCGGTACACATTTACTATCAGGTTGGCTGTTTACATTTTTATCTTCCACGACAATAAAACGATAGTAAACAAATTTTTTAGCAAATTCAAAAGTACCACTGAATTTCCCGACAAGACTTAAATACAGAACAATGGTAATCAAATATTAGGGTACATACCCGTAACGAGCAAAATTAGTCCACATTTCCAGCATGCGAGCTATCATAGTACTTTCGAGTGACTTCTGCGGCAACGGAAAGGAGTGAGGCTTGAACAAGTAAAACAGCTCGTCGGCATGAGAGGCGCCCTTGATCAAACCAAATCCTGATATCAGCTTGGGCATGTTTATCAGTCCGCTGTACTTGAAAATGTAATAGTATATGGGTTGGTCCGTTGTCATGGAGTACATCTCGGATTCTATAACCGAAGGAAATTTGAAGTGTACATCGGAGTATAGTTCCACCACGTTCATGATCATATTGTCCTCTGTCGATGAAGATAAATAATGCGTCTTTAATCTCTCTGCTGTACAGTTCCTTTCCCAATCATTTGGAAATTCTAGATCGTTCTGCAGATTGCTCATGATGTCAAAATTCGTGTGATTCGCCAAATTGACGCCGTAATCTGCAGCCACAAAATAAATGCCCTCTTTGTCCGTATTACCAATTATCATTGGAACTTTAGTGTAGTTCCCTGAACGGATTACGTTCGTGGGATATTCAGTTATGACAGATTCAATTCCTTCAATTGGTCTTTCGACGCACGGCACAAAAATATTGAAATCAGCAACGCAGTATTTTTCTTCATTATTTAATGCGAGAACTAATTCATTAACAGTCTTATTCGATAGAATACTGTATATTTCGTACGGATCTTTGGTATCGTAACCGAATTTCTTGACTAAAGCGCTCGCGGTTCTTATTGGATCATGCTGGAGTGCCCAAGGCGCAAGGGAAGAACCGCTCTGCAGTATGGCCTTGTGGAAGAGGCCTCTAGCAGCCGGAGAAAGTATCATGAAAGACGTGGAAACAGCGCCAGCGCTTTCACCAAACAATGTAACATTATCTGGATCTCCGCCGAAATTAGCTATGTTTTCTTGAATCCATTTCAAGGCTGCGATCTGGTCTTTAAGTCCTGCATTTCCTGGCGCCTCCTCGATGCCTAAGCAGAGGAAGCCTTCGACACTTAATCTGTAATTTATACCCACGAAGACGACTTGATTTTCGGCGAAGAAATCCCCTCCATATAGGTATGGAGATCCGGCACCACTAAAGAAACAACCTCCATGAATGTACACCATGACGGGAAGCTTCACAGCCTTGACTGGGGAGTAGACGTTGAGCTTGAGGCAGTCTGGTTCTCCGAAGACTATAGGGCCAATGGATTTTTGTGGACACCACGTGTTTTCGTTGGTGGCTTCGAAGATTTCGCTCCATTGCGGTGCGGGCAGCGGTGCCTGAAAATTGTAAGTAATAATGTTAACGATGTATATCTTGTATCGCAAAACAATATTTTCGATTGGACGTTTATTTGAACGTTGATGTTTTTGTCACAAGACCTCTTGCATTTAGTGTTAGTAAGATTGTTGTTTCCCAATTATCACGCCATATTTAAATTCTCGGGTACGACTAAACCTAGAGGTTCAGGATTTGTTTCGCGTTTGTTATGTTCAAGGTTAAGCTTGCCAAATTTAGAAATATATTAGGTACAGCTTTCGCAGTCCCAATAGCTTGGCTGTACTGAGTAGCACTGAAATGAATTGGGAGTGGTATTTGTAATCAGCATAATAATATGTCAGTGGTAACGTACATAATGAATAGTAGCACGAGTATGTATTTAATGTACAATATAGAAAACGTGACTGACAGACTCAGTAGCAGCAGTTCGCGTCCCGGACTTCTGTGGCTCTAGGGTCTACCTAGGGTTGTGGACCACAGCAACCAATATTAATATATGACAAACGGGAAAACATTTTTAAGACTAACAGTTTTGTTTGCTGTTTAACTAGTTTTTTGTTTATTGCCCTTGTAGGCAGACGAGCATACGGCCCACCTGATGGTGAGTGGTTACCGTCGCCCATGGACTTCAGCAATGCCAGGAGCAGATCCAAGCCGCTGCCTACCGCTTAATATTCTCCACAAGCCTCGTTTGAAGAAGGACATGTCATAGCGCTCGGGAAACACCGTGGAGGGGAGCTCATTTCATAGCCGGATGGTACGTGGCAACAAATACCTCTGAAAACGCACTATAGATGACCGCAGAGGCTCCAGGTAGTATTAGTAGTATTAGTAGTAAGTAGTTGTTAGTATGCTCATGTATGTATATTTCTAAATATTAATATAATGCACATCTTATATCTAAATGTATATTACTATTTAGTTCCTGTAAACAGGCAAGGTAGAGGGAAAACGTCCCAGAGAACTTAGCCCCACGAGATGGTCGGTCCAAATACGATCCTCTCTGAATATCACGTTCCACAATGCACTCCGCAAAGATAAGGATCGCAGTAGATGAAAGGAAATCTTACACAAGAGAGTGATGCATACAGAGAGGGGGCAGTCACGACCCTCAGTAATAAGGAAAGAGACGCGAGGAGAAGGAGGAGGAGTTCCTGTGGTCTAGGGGATCTTAGTTTGGGTTCAGATGACCGTCACTTTTTTATCAGCACCGGTGTGAATTTCGCAACACGCTATTGAAGGTGCCTGTTTGGAACTCAATGAATCCTTCTTGAAGGCGTTGCATTAAAAATGGATCTCTAAAGAAAATTTCATTTCAAATTTTTAAGAATTACACGCTCCATTCTAATCCTCGCTTCTATTCATGTAGTACGCTTCTAAAGATATTACGTATAAATTTAATTCGTTTATTTCATTCGGATTCACTGCCCGAATAATCATTGAGGAATCCTATCGCTGGAGAGAACGAGTACTTCATTGAACATCAGGTGAGTTAGGAGTTTTCATTCTTCGATTTATGCTCTGTTTTCCAATTTTACTACGCCACCAAAATACTCATGCCGCCAGGGCATGTGGTATGGATATTTACACGCATAGCAGTACCCGATTTTTTATTCTACATGTACATATGTTATTTAATTTTAACTTAATTAGTTTTCTAGTCTTCATGGCCTATAGCACGCCGTGTATTCGGATACGGCTATGCCGGTCTTTCTAATTTCTGCAGGCAGCTACTACCAAATATTCGAATGGAATAAGTAGGTATTAAATGATGTTTACCAACAAGTTCCACTGTAAAAAGTAACATTGTCAATTAAAAATAATAATAAACCAGCAAAAAATATAATTTGCATAATAATTACTGGACTTCTCAAGGTAGGCGACGTTCAAGTAATGATGTTTTTCTTTTTTTTCTCTACCCCATTATACGGTGCCTGTGTGTGAACAAAGCATCATTTTTTGTCGTATTAGTTAAAACGGGTATCGTATACGCGGAGACTGTGGTAGTTTTCCAATTACAGAGCATAATGCGACTCAGTGACGCACAATGCCGAATTATGCTGAAGCTTAATTGGAACGTGAATTAGTTTTCAAATGCATCAGCAGAGTGCGCTAAGTTAGCACAGTTTTAATTAAGATTGATTATTTCTAAGAAACTACGACGAAACGAAAGCCTTACAATTTTTTTCAACATTAAATAATATTACTAACGATAATATAAATAAAATTTCGATCAATGCCAACTTAAAGAAAAAAACACTTGTCCATTTTATGTCACTGAGTCGGAATCGATTGCGAGTATCACGCGAGAGCAGTAGTTTTGAGAGTGCTCGATTGTGCGAAGCGTTGCTGTAGTTGGAACATTCAACGTTGAGCATTATGCCGCATAATGCGCTCTTGTGCTGTAATTGGAAAACTACCTATGTGTGAACGGGCTGTAAGAGGGCATTCTAAGTACGCGCGGACGGAGATGTTTATGGGCTCCGATATCCACTTAACACCAGTTGGGACGTGAGCTTGTTCACCTATCTATCTAATAAAACTTAGTTAATTCGCTCGTCGAGCCTTTCGCCGCAAGCGACGGGTTCGACGAGGACGGTGACCGGTGCTTGTGGTACCTAAAAGCACCGTTAATGGATCGGGAGGATCCGTAATGATGTTTTGGGCGACGTCGACAACTCCGTCGTGTGTTGAACGTTGCTCAGTATTAGTTGAAGCAGCTGATACCTATACCCATCACGCACGTGTACGATATGGACGCGAATAATCACTTAAACTCAGGTGGGCCAAGAGTTCTTACAACCAACGTTGACAAAAAAAAGTATGTTCATGGATTCTTACAAAACGAATTCCTTCTGACGTCAGAACTAAAGTGCAGTGAATGTACCCATCACGACACCAACCCAACTTATTGATACGTGCAGTAAAAAAAAAAGAAAAAGACACTGCTCATGCGTTGTACCAGACCCCATAAACTACCGGAATGATGCTCAATCGTTCATCTCCTTTTAATTCTCATGATAGAGAGAGATAGATTAACTCCAAGAACTGGTTTGCTAACATATGTCCAATGAAGTGATTGAACAATGCGAGGAAACTGGTTTCTACGACCTTGAAAAAGTGTTGTTGCAAAAGTATCAATCACATTGACTGCCGATATTTTATTACCACCTGATTTTATTGATGTTAACTTAAATGCGTTAAATAAAATATAGTAACGTTTAATTCTAATATTTTCCATTGAATATACGCAACGTTAACTTCTTAGGTGGATAATTGTTTTTTTAATATATTATGGGGATTTTAGTATGGGGATCTATTGTTATATTTTCGTTTGTTCTTTCCCCAAGTGGGATAATTTTGGAAAATTGTAACCGTTTTTTTTAAGACTGTTTGGACGAGTTATAAAATATTGTTTGTAAAGTCATTAAACCAAAAGTGATTGATATTTTTTTTTAACGAACACCTACAACAGAAGCTTTCTTGTATGCGTTAACGTACACTTTTAACAACAAATAAATACTTGTTCGATAAAATTACATAGAAAGCGCCTAGCACAAAGTATAGAACTTCGAAAAAGGTTTTTTTTTATTAAGTAGGGAGGACGAGCTCACAGCCCGCCTGGTGTTAAATGGTTACTGGAGCTCATAAACATCTACAACATAAATGTGCCACTCACCTTGAGATATAAGTTCTAAGGTCTCAAGTACTTTATAGTTACAACGGCTACCCCACCCTACAAACCGAAACGCATTATTGCTTCACGGCAGATTTCCTGGTACGATATTACGGACGAAGGCATTAGCAGTCGTAATATTAAACACGTATCTCGAGGTATCGCGTGTACTGAACGGATTATTTATCATTAAGACCTGACACTAATGTAGGAGCCAGTCGCTAGAGGTGTCGCAGGTCACGTGTCCTTATCTCTGGCGGGCAGCGGAAAGATTCGAACACTCTTAGATGTAATTAAAAATGTTTTCAAACGTCAGACATTAATAAATGTAAATATTAAAAGCAAAATTAAACCGTAATGATCGCTTTAATTAGCTAATTATTTAAGGTTATTTTTTACTCAAAAATTTTGTTTTGCTTAGATGGTGGAAGAGCTCACTGCCCACCTGGTGTTAAGTGGTTACCGGTGCCCATATACATCTACAACGTAAATGCCAACATCCACCTTGAGATATGAGTTCTAAAGTCTCAGTATAGTACAACGGCTGCCCCACCCTTCAAACCGAAACGCATTACTACTTCACGGCAAAAATAGGCAGGGCGGTGGTACCTACTTACACGCGCGGACTTACAAGAAGTCTTACCACCAGTAAGTTCAAGTCTCATTTGATGTTAAGTGGTTCCCGAGCGAAGATTCGAGTAGCAGTTATATTGTTATATCCTTCAAACCGGAGTCCGCGTCCTTGACCGCGTTTCGGCAGAAATAGGCAGGTCGGTGACTTAAAAGCACGTCAACCGGTATTTGATAATTTTATAAATTATGCGGGTAGAATTTTTTTTACATTATGTTATTGAATGCGCAGAATAGAGGGGGAAGAGGTCGACCTAAGAAGACTTGGATGGAGTGTGTGAATGACGATATGAGAGAAAGAGGAGTGAGTGTTGAGATGACGGCTGATAGAAGAGAACGAAAGAGAAAAATTAGCTGTGCCGACCCCACCTAGTGGGATAGAGTGAAGAAAAAGAAAGATATGATGTTATTGAATGCGCAGGCGAGCTCAAAGTCCATCACAATTCACACAGACACTTTGTATTATGCATAGTTCTAAATGACCTCTTTATGACGTCATAAGCTGGTGTTGCTTTGGAATAACAATTAACCTGACATTCGAACCGGAATAAATAATTGCTTCGCGACAGAATAACATATTCGTGTTGATATAACGACGTTATTACCAGTGGATAAATACTATTTTTCAGTGAACTAAAAGTGTCTCAGGTGCTTAATTAGGTACGACGATCGACAGTCCTTGTCGGTGCATAGGAAACAGCAGTGAGCAGTTATTGTGAAGTTTTAATTGAATATGCAACTTCAAAAAGGGCACATCTCTGAAAATGTAAAATGTTCAGGAAATGAAAAAAAAAACATTATTTTCTAAAGCAGTGTAAAATTTAAAATATTAACTTTTGAGATATATTTTAGTGTTAATTAGCAATTTAAAATTACTGGAATTATCATAAAATGGGTGTAGGTAAGCCTCAAAACTACATGTATGTGAAAAAACGTATTTGACAAAATATACGTGTGCCCTTTTCGTAACTGCATATTCAATTTGATTCCGTATGACGCTTCAATCGTTTCATTGCATATCAATTGCCCGTTTCTGTGGAGTAACAATGTTCAGTCGAGAATGTTCCCTTACAACTTAAATATAGAAGGAGCGTCCTTGTCAACGACGAAGTTCATTAGTCAGATTAGAATTAAAATTATATCTAGAACTAGCTGGCCCGGCAGACTTCGTAGTGCCTCAATCGATAAATAAAATACCTAAACTTTATTTAATTCCGAGAATTTTCATATTTATCTACCTTTTAAACCTTCCCTGGACTTCCACAAATGATTCAAGACCAAAATTAGCCAAATCGGTTAAGCCGTTCTCGTGTTTTAATGAGACTAACGAACAGCAATTCATTTTTATATAATAATATATAGATTAGATCGGGGGACTGCTAATTAATAACCTTTGCAGCGGGCACTTACGAAATACTCAAAAAGTAAAAAACAAATTGTAATAAATAAAGTATTAGGTTTTTAGGTTAGTAACATAGATTATAAGCTTTTTTCTTGCCCTTGTATGCAGACTAGCGTACGGCCCACCTGATGGTGAGTGGTTACCGTCGCCCATGGACTTATGCAATGCCAGGGGCAGAGCCAAGCCGCTGCCTACCGTTATTAATACTTGCGAACAAAATGTATGGTTTCTTTATTGAAATAAAGATTTAATAATAATGAATAATTAGCCGCCACTCACCAGTCATGTTCGACACGATTTTACATTATTAATAATATACAACTACCTGATCTGATCGGAGTTTTGTAAAGGATCTAACCGGTCGTCTCGTGACGGTGAACCTAAATTTCTTATTTCTGGAAACTACTATGGTGCCCGGTTCACGGTTCAATTATCAAGATGGTAATACACATCCTGAACAAGCACGTGTCGATACCGTCGTGATTAATTCTGCCGCGATTCATTGGTGTCTGCTCGAAGAGTGGGGTGGTCGTTTATTTATACGTATGTATATACCAGTGAGACCAGTGGATGTCATGTTTCAACAAGGGTGGCGGTATTAGGCTCTGGTAGTTATTTTAAACCAGGTTTCCCATAGGCTCGTTCATATTTAATAATCGAATTTTAAAAAAAACTTGGGAAATCTAGGGTAATTGCTGGTTATAGGGTGAATTGTAAACTCACAGGGGTAGATACCGTCTGTTTCCATCACGAGATTCAGTTTATTGAGACATCAACGACATCCCTGTTATAGACGGGGGTGAAATACATCACACGATCACAGCAGTTGAATATAAAAAAAATTAAAAAATCACCTGAAATCGATTCCTCTCGTCAACAGTAGCGTACGGGATTCCGAAGTACTCGTAAAAGTTTCCATTTTCGCTGATCCTGCCCCTCACTGGTCCACTAGTTGTGATCACCACCGGAGCCGGTAGTCGCACCACGCTCACCGCGATCAGAGATAGTAATGCGACCCACTTCATACCAATCGATCACTTTCCGGTATTAAGCATTAAAATACCCACAAAATCAACGATATCTTGCTTGATCTAATATACAAATAACGTCTCTAGAACGAAGTTTATACAAGTGTATTAAAATTTTAATACCAAATATTGTTTATCTTTGTTTTTTAGTCATTTAATTTTAATTTATTTACAGTATACGTTTGTAATGGCCGAGCGTCTGTGTCGCAATAACAATGTATTGAATATAAGATAAGGATAACGGATGAAAAAGACCATTTTTACATGGCCGATGTATATATTCGATGGATTTGGACCTTGTGCTTTAGATCAACAATATTAATTTGTATATAGCGGATGTTTTCATTTCTTTGAATTCTTTTTTTGTTAGTTAATGTAATGGTATGCTTATATAACTTGGAGAATTCTGGAATATTCTAAATTTCTTATAATATGTATGCTCTGTGTTTATTTTCTAGAGGTCTCGACGTTTGGACTTCAATTATTCAAAGGAATCTCACAACAAATACTTGTTGATATAATTAAAGCCGTATGTAATTAGAAATGTTGATAAATATGGACATACTCTTTTAAATTAAGATTAAATTGTATCTCTTATGTTGTGTATTTATGCAGTAAAAATAAGTTAACAATAATGAAACAATACGATTGAGATGCAAATCGTGAACGATTTACTTACAACCAGTATCAAGCGATACTGCTTTATTATTATTTTCCCTACCAATTCGTTGGTGGCCTAAGCGGCTATTCCAGCTATCCCGGGCGGATGGGTGAGTTCACGGACTCGACCTGAGAGAATTTGCTAACGATAGCCCTAGCAAGAGCAGTGGTTTGCAGAAGATCCGGCGAGAAACTCAGTGGGCTGTATCTATGGGTGCTTTGTTACTTTCGTATTAATAATATTGTTTAAAATAACAAATTCTAAAAATTTTATACGGGCGATGACTTTCTTGTGCCAATTTTGCCAATTGATTGCTTCGAAGCCTGTATTCTGCTGGAGTCTACTGCTTTTTGGGGACGTTGCAGCGGCCGCTAGTTAATCATTATGTACGCTGGAACTTTGAACTTTAAGCACTCAAAAATCCAAGAAACAGGTTTTACTTTTAATTTAGGAGCTTATGCGTGTCTCCTTTTACAGGGCATCCAACTAAACTTTTTTTTTTATTGCTTAGGTGGGTGGACAAGCTCACAGCCCACCTGGTGTTAAGTGGTAACTGGAGCCCATAGACATCCACAACGTAAATGCGCCACCCACCTTGGGATATAAGTTCTAAGGTCTCAAGTATAGTTACAACGGCTGCCCCGTTTGAACCGAAACGCATTACTGCTTCACGGCAGAAATACGCAGGGTAGTGGTACCTCCCCGTGCGGACTCACAAGAGGTCCTACCACCAGTAACTACTATAAAACTAACATTCACTGAATATCTGTTTCTGTTCGTGTATGCAAATAAACATCTTTTGTTTAAATAAATCTTATTCTATAAATTTAACTAACGATCTAAATCTTTTAAAGCAAACAATCTAATTCAAGGTTCCAGCACAGCGTTTAGTATTTTTATTTTAAACCAGTTGACCGGGCAGACTTCGCAGTGACTCAACAGATAAATAAAAGACCTAAACTTTTGTATAAAATAACACATCAAAGGAAAAACAATTTTTTTTATTTTTTATCTAATTCCTAGCGTATATTTATATTTATCTACCTTTTAAACCTTATCTGGACTTCCACAAATAATTCAAGACCAAAATTAGCCAAATCGGTCCAGCCGTTCTCGAGTTTTAGCGAGACTAACGATCAGCAATTCATTTTTATATAATATATAAATTAAAGCATTATCTATATAATATATAGATATAATATATAAAGCATTATCTATATAATATATAGATAATGCTAATAAGATTAAAAGAGTGTTGTACCTTTTGTCTATGCACACCGCGACATGAAAAATGCTACACGCTAATTATTAATTGGCAATTCTGTGCGCGAGTCTTCGAGCTTGTTAATTTTCGGTCTAGTTGAATTCGGTCAAGGCTCTATTTGTCAATATATTCAGCAGAACAGACCGGAGGTCGCGATTGAGAAAAATGCAAGACCCTGACATTGTCTCGAGAATTTTATATGAATTATATGAAACGTACTTGTTCAGATATGTTTTTAAACGACAACATTATCTCAGTCGCCTCCATGGCATAGCGGAGTCCGTGTTTCCGACCAAATGTTTTATATTCAGGCTTCGGTCATCATCTTTTTTTAATACACTTTTATTAGCTTCTGACGTTTGTATGTTAGTATGTAACGGAACCTTTGAACATGATTTTGACCCCCTTCAAAACGTCGGATTAACTCGAAATTTGGTATTCTTATTAAGGACCGATGACAATTCAATATTAAAAAATATATATATATATATATATATATTTAAAAAATTGAAATTTTACTTCATATTTTCTTGCCCTTATAGGCAGACGAGCATACGGACCACCTGACGGTGAGTGGTTATCGTCACTCATGGACGTCAGCAATGCCAGAGCCAAGCCGCTGCCTGCCGTTAGCATTCTTGTTTCGATTATTTTCTAACTAAATTTTGAATATGGATCAAATTTAAAATATACAAGCTACCTACTTCCATATCTAACTATCAATCCTTGACCAAAATGGGAGACAATCAGTGATACTATTTAAAACTTAGCTCGAATTTTTTTAAGGCATTAGTAAATGAATGCTTTGAGTTTTTGACTATGGCCCGTGAGCACTTTGAGTTTGCTTGTTTAGTTCCAAGCTTTTTTGCCATCGTAGGCTATGTTGCCTCTACTCACCATGGCTGGTATCGTCGATGGGGCTCGTAATATTTTAGAGCTAATTAAACAATTATTATTCATAATCAGGACATGCTATAAACTGTTGCCTCATACTGACACACAACAATGTTATTTGGAGTTAGTAGGTCGCAATGATATGTAATCAATTAGGAGCTAGTGGTCTATGCGCGCAAAAAATCGTGTTTGTGTTTATACAATAGAAATATTACAAATAGGGATTCGATAAATTTGTAAATCTAAACAGGCAGATACAACAGTACAAAATCCTTTTCCGATCTGTTTGTCCACCGATTTTCTTTTTTGTTGGTTTAATAGCTATTGCTTAGTCTTTTCTCACCTTTACAAATAAAATGTGTCAAGAACGAGAAACTCTTTTGCATAAAATGAACCTAAATCGTGAGATGTTTTGAATTATGATCGAATTTTATTTGATGGGCCAACACTAGTAGATAAGAACTGTTCGAAAAATAATAATTTATTAAGCGTGAAATTTTAAATCAAAATCGGGAATATTTGTAATTATCGAAAAAAAAAGAACCATAACGCTAATTCATTATGAAAGCAATAATGTACCTTATTACTTGCGTAGGCTTAAGCGCTAGATTTCTTTGAAATAAAATCCGAACATACGATCTCGCCGATAACAAGAAGCTGTAGCCTACATATCTAATATTCAATTGGTTTGCACTTGTATAAACTCGTTTCGAAGTAAGCACGTAAACAAAGTAAGACGTAACAATAACTAGACCCATTACGTTCGTTCGCATCTCGCACATACACATCTATTTACAAAACAAACCCGCATGGTCACTGATAACAGTGATAACCACGTGACAGTCATAGACGCGACGGTAAACGGTAGCCGGTATCGCGTCCCCCGCGTCGTGGTCAAGCTGACATCGCTTATCGACTGATAGCCGAGTCTGTATGATGCCTCGCCTTTCACAACGATTGTAAGGTCATACTAAAATTAACCATGAGCGGAACGCATTTAGATTTTTTCGAGACAGTCTCTAATAGTGTGGGGGGTAATTTGTATTAGTGAAATCGGGCCGCGCTCAACTGTGACCATCGCACGTATGAAACTCACGCATTTTATAAACAACTCGCGCGTCTCCATTCGAACGCCGATATACGAGACTAGCTTTAGCCCGCGACTTCGTCCGCGTGGAATAGTTACTTTGGTATGACGCTAAATTTTACCCGCGACTTCATTTACGGAGAAGTAAGTATATTTCTGAATAATAGAATGTTAAGAAGCTATTAAGGTACTAAAATCATGCTTTTTAGCCGACTTCAAAAGAGGAGATTATTAGTGCTCCGTTCATATTGGTCTTAGCGTGATGTTATAATATCCTTCCTTAGCCTTCCTCAATAAATGGGCTATCTGACACTGAAAGAGTTTTTCAAATCGGACCAGTAGTTCCTGAGATTAGCGCGTTCAAACAAACAAACTCTTCAGCTTTATAATATTAGTATACGAGGTATATTATAGTAAGCAGCCTGATATTCTTAATGTCAGACTGGGTGGCGAAGTAGTGGCATTAATATGATTGCTGGGTCGTGGATTCCACCGCGGAGCATACGCTCGTAGCCTGCCCAGTCTGAGAAGGGCATTGTTGTATATTCGTCGTGCATATCGGACTGGACATGTCGCTAACACGACCGTCGTGGCTACGTTACCATATGTAGGCGTCCACAGACGCAGCCCACTCCTCGCCGGAATTTCTCAGTGGGTCGCGTTTCCGATCCGATAGTAGATACTACGCAGCACTGCTATTGCTAGGGCCAGTGTTAGCAACGCCTCCGGTTTGAGCCCCGTGAGCTCACCTACATGATAGGGTAACGTTGATATAGCCTCTCAAGGCTATCAGCATAGGTAGAAAATATGTAGGTGTATATTGGCGGTGTATTGCGTTCTGATCTAGCAGGCTGGTTCTGGTCCAGCGGGATATTCCGGAACACCAGCGGCACCGCCGGGTGGTGTGACAGGCTACCGTACTGTGACTACCTTGGGGTGAGCTTTGACCCTAGTGTTTACCGCGGTAACTCCAGCGTACTGGGGAGTCGCTCAGGGTGTCCGCCATCACCGATAAGAAAAGGCTCGTGGTCTTGATTCGTCTCGTCGAAGAGACTCGTTTGCTTATTGGCTGAGTCTTTAATATTAATAGTACATACATATAACAGTATCTTATTTCTATACTACAGGGATTCTTAATTTGGAGACAAATGAACGTGTGTCCCTAATTTTTTTTTCTTTTTATTGCCCTTGTAGGCAGACGAGCATACGGCCCACCTGATGGTGAGTGGTTACCGTCACCCATAGACTTCAGCAATGCTCGGGGCAGAGCCAAGCCGCTGCCTACAAAGCTTAGTGTCCCTCTAGTTCCTATCTCGAATGGTGGCATATTGTGAATCTATTATTGAAGAACCAAAAGGTCGAAGTATCGGGCAATCAGAATTTCAAGAATAGGACGTCGCGCAGCTTAATGTAGGTATTAGGTATGTTAACATAAACGAAAAACTGATTAGGCTTAACTCGTGGAGGGTATAATAGCATCGATACTAAATCCTCCGGTTACCGTCCTCGTCGAACTCGTCGCTTGCGGCGAAGGGCTCGACGAGTGAATTAACCCATAGACACAGCCCACTGAGTTTCTCTCGGATCTTATCAGTGGGTCGCGTTTCATATCCGGTGGTAGATTCTGCGAAGCACTGCTCTTGCTAGGGTCAGTGTTAGCAACAGTTAGTTTGAGCCCCATAAGCTCACCTACACACGTTAGGGTGAAGCTGAAATAGTCTCTCAAGGCTATCAGCATAGATGGGGGAAAAAAATTAAATCCATATAATTGCTATCCAATAAGGCCACAAATAGTATTTCTGAGTCCGCTCCTACTCACAGCTTGAGACTTAGTCATAGGATGCGTTGCGCAGTGCTTACCGGTGTCACCAGGCATCAAGGTTACGTCCAACCAGAACTTACGTAAAACGTGGGTAGTCTACGTATTGTGTAACGTTAGTGTATATTAAATATTGATCTCATCTGCATATTATACGACTACGTTGGCGCAGTTTATTTATCTCTTTCTAACGCGAACTTTAGAACGAGATGAACGATCAGTCAAGTGTTTTACAGTTTGTGGAACATATAATAGTAGTAATGTATGCACAGAGTGCACGCCTACGCTAACAATTGCCAATTTACACACACAAATGACGGCTAAATGCTTGGAGGTTTTCTCTTTTTTTTAGTGCTGAGATGGGTGGCATCTTGAGATATAAGTTCTAAGATCTCAGTATAGTTACAACGGCTGCATCACCCTTCAAACCGAAACGCATTACTGCTTCACGGCAGAAATAGGCAGGGCGGTGATACCTACCCGTGCGTACTCACCAGAGGTCTTACCACCACAAGCGGGCTTTTTCGATGTTAGGGCTCATTGTGAATGGAATGACACAAGTGTTTTGTAAAATTCTGCCGTCAAATAATCATGCGTTATGATTTTTCTTTGGGTACATATTACCGTATTACTATTATTCATAGATAGTTACAGCGCCGATGTCCGGTGTGGAAGCAGCTTCCATTGCGTGTACAACAAAACTCAAGGTTCTGTTCATCGTGCCGATTACCCCGTTACAAGTAGAGTTTTCTAATCGCTTTTGGTCCTCAACCGAAGCGAAATTAGTAGAAAATTAATTTCTATATTTAGTATCTCCCATGATTTCTTTGTAATTAGTTACTGGAATAATCATCAGTCCCGTTTGTTGAAGAGCGAAGTTCGCGTTTGCACAAGTAGAAACTACTAAACTTTTTATTTATTTATTGCGTAGATGGATTAACAACCTCATGGTCTGTGCTGGAGAGTAAGAGTATTGAAATCAAATTCGTGTTTATAAAATATGCAGGGATAGCAACTGCGGGGCGCACGGGTCGGTACTATAGTCCCGTTTTATTTATCTCTTTCTTCAAACGAGATTTGCGGAGAATCCTCAGGATTGGGCTGCAGCCTGGCTGCGCTCCTGGCATTGTCTACATCCATGAGCAAGCGTAGCCGCTCTCATCAGATGGGCAATTCCGTTGTTTGCCTACGAGGCAATAAAAAACGTTGCAATTTTTTTTGTGATATTATGTTTTTTTTAATACGCTTTTATTAGCTTCAGACGTATGTATGTTAATATGTAACGGAATCTTTGAACATATTTTGACCCCTTTCACAACCTCTGATTAAAACGAAATTTGGTATACTTACGAGTATTAAGGACCGATGACAACTCAATATTTAAAAAAATAATCGTAAAAATTGAAATTCAACTAAAAAATGTTAAACTAATAATAGTTTAAAAAACTAATTAAATACGCTTTTATAGAAAATCCAACTACAAAATTGAAAATAAATATTAATAAATTTAAATTAAAAATAGTGTAAGAAAAAATGAAAAAAAAAGCGTGGGGTGCATGGTATTAGTAGTTATAAATATTTTATGAACAGATAGGAGTAGAAGTGATAATTTAATAATATCCTGAAAAGCACCCACGCTTTTCTTACAATAAAATCATTTCTTCTCACACTATTTTTAATTAAAGTTTTTGTTCTATTTTTTAGTTCCATTTTCTATAAAAGCTTATTTTCTTAGTTTTTTAAACTATAAATTTTTTTTCATTCATATTAGCTCACAACCCACCTGGTGTTAACCAGTTACTGGGGCCCATAGACATCTACAACGTAAATGCCGCCACCTAATTTGAGATATAAGGTCTTAGTATAGCTACAACGGCTGCCTCATCCTTCAAACCGAAACGCATTACTGCTTCACGGCAGAAATAGGCAGGTTGGTGGTACCTACCCGCGCGGACTCACAAGAGGTCCTACCACTAGTAATTACGCAAATTATAATTTTGCGGATCCAATCCAATCAGCTCCGAATCATGATTCAAGGTTGAACCGGGCCGTAAGACCAAAGAAACACACGGATAAAGGCAAGTATATTGTCGTTACAGATTGACTAAGACTAGTTTGTCAAAGCTTCCGTCTATATTTAGTGTAGATGGTGTCCCAGTAGAGCATGACTTCGTCGCTCCAAAGGCGCTCCTCCGAGAATTGTTTGTCTATGACCAATATCTTTGGATCGCTCGTTTTGAAGGGCTTCCATGTTACAGGAAGTGTAGAAGACGGAAAGGGTGTTGGGTTTCTGAAATAAACAAAAAAAGTTAAGTAGTATATTGTTTCGCTTTTTGTAGTGCATACGTAGCTCTTTTTCTGCTATTTCTGCATTGCCTTAACTAGCAGGTGAGCTCACGGGGCTCAAACCTGACGACGTTGGTTACGCGAGCCTTAGCAAGAGTCGTGCTGCGCAGAATCTACCACCGGATTGGAAACGCGACCCACTGAGAAGATCCGGCGAGAAACCCAGTGGACTGTCTCTGGGTTAATTTACTCGTCGAGCCCTTCGTCGGAGGCGACGGGTTTGACGAGAACGATGACCGAGCGTAGCTCACAGTCACAAAATTATCACTAAGCATTTAATTTGGTGAAACCAGAATAGCCCCTCGTGGCTACTAGTAATTAGGTTTTTTTTATTGCCCTTGTAGGCAGACGAGCATACGGCCCACGGTCAGTGGTTACCGTTGCCCATGGACTTCAGCAATGCCAGGGGCAGAGCCAAGTCGCTGTCTACCGTAGGTAGGACAAAATAATAATATTAAACATTAATGCTCATCCTCAAGAACAGTAAGCATAGTTTGAATGCAGCATTAATGTTCCGTCTGTTTGGCTATTGATCAGAAGATACTGGTTTTCAATTATTATAAAGAAGTATTCTTAATCTCCATCTCGGTCTGAAATACTCTTTTAACTAATGGGCATGGTTATGAGTTCACCACCACCAGTAACCTGCCTATTTTAGCTGCGAAACTATCTTAGCGCCCTGGATTGAAGGGTAGGAGAGCATGTACAAAAGTAGTTGAGATTTCAAATGTGAATAGCGGCATTTACATCAGCTAATAAATAAAAACAAAAAACAAATCTTACCCAAATTTAGCGAAATTTGTCCAAAGCGTTGTAATTTTATTTATAAATTCAATTTCGATGAACTCCATAACCAAAGGCACTTTGACTTTGAATAAATAGAATAGTTCGTCTGCGTGAGCCGCGCCGGGATATTTACGAAAACCAAAATACCATTTCGGTACATTGAGCCATCCGTCGTAAGACAATTTGTAGGCATAAATTAATCCATCCGTGGATTTAGACAGAAGATCTATACTGGCTATAGTAGGATATGTGATGCTGGTATCTCCTTCGTATTTGGCAATGTTTTTAAGGTAATCTTCGGGTCTGCGAATAGAGTAAAGTCCCTTGAGCCTATCCACAGTATCATTTTTTTCGTCCTCAGTCGGGAATATCAAATCTCTGGGCAGAGCGTTATAGATGTTGAAATTAGCTAGAGTAGTCTCATTTTCTTTTCCAGCGAACAGGTAACCTTCAGCATTATTGAAGCCAATTATAACTGGTACCTTTTGATATTGGTTGTTGGAAATTAAGTTTATTGGCGTATCTGGCAAGAATCGTTCCATACCTTTTATTTCTTTATCTACACACGGTACGAATATATTTTCGGATAACACTATATCTCCTTTCCTTCTGGGCACTCTTGTTTTTAACAATTCTTCGGCAGGCTTGTTGGCAAATAGCTTATATAGTTCATGTGGATCTTCAGTTTTGACGCCCATGCTTTTTGCTAATAAACTAGCAGTCTTTAAGGGCTCGAATTGAAAACTCCAAGGAGTAATGGCTGAACCGCTTTGCAAAATAGCTTTGTTGAATAATCCTCTAGACATCGGTGTTAGCATGTGGTACATAACTGAAGCAGAACCGGCACTCTCTCCGAAAATCGTAATATTGTCAGGATCTCCTCCAAACGCCCTGATGTTTGTCTTGATCCATCTCAAAGCTGCGACCTGGTCCTTCAAACCAACATTACCAGGCGCTTCTTTAATACCTAGACATAAAAAGCCTAAAACCTCCAGCCTGTAATTGATTGTAACTAGCACTACTCCGTGTTTTATTAGATATTCAGAGCCATACATAAATGGAGATGCTGAGCCATCTCGGAACCCTCCCCCGTGAATGAAGACCATGACTGGGCGGATCGAGTCATAGTTATTAGGCGTGTAGACGTTTAGGGTCAGGCAGTCTTCCCGTCCTGATATCCTGGTGGGACTAAATCTTTGGAAGCACCTGACGTGCTCGTTGTAAGCATCAAAGACTCCCTCCCATTTCGGTTCCGGGTTTGGATTCTGAAACGAGAGTAAATAGTAAGATTTTTGTTTTTTAATTAGTATTATGTAGTATTTTGGAGGTGGAACAACGTTACATATCGTGGAGTTAATGAGTAATGGCTTGAGCGACATCTAGGGTGATATTGAGTTATATACATTTTCGGAATCAGAAAAGTTTTCTTCGTTGAATGATGCCGGATTCGATGTTTTTAATTGAATTTAAATTAAGTTACGGGACCCTTAGCTTAGTTGGAATAGGTTTTTTTGCAAAAATTTAAACTTTAAGTGGCTCTCCTGTAAAGTTGCAAAATGTCAGTTTTACCAAATAGCCTTTTTCTATAATGATAAAAACAATCTTGTGGGTGAGTTAGCCTGAGCCGTCTTCCTTTGATGGAAACAAAAAAGTTTGAAAAGTGAGATGAGACCGAGATGCAGCTCCTGGTGAGAAAACTGAAGAGTAATAAATAAATAAATAGCGGCCGTCTGGTGTAGTGGTAAGTGACATGGTCACTATACAAGGGGGTCGCGGGTTCGAATCCCGCCAAGGGAAGATATTTGTATGATAAATATAAATGTCTTTTCCAGGGTTATGGATGTATATTAAATATATGTATGTGTATAATAACAATCTTACATTTATATCCGTTATCTGATACCTGTAACACAAGTTCTTTACGAATTTATCACGGGACTAGTTAAAGTGGCGTGATTGTTAGAAAAAAAAAAATTAATAAGTTAAAAAACTAAATTGACTACTAATATATGATATCGTTTAAGGTTCGTTTCTTTAAAAAACTATACGCTATTATTTTAAAAGAAGCACGATTGGAATAGTAGCCGGAACTCACTTGGAATCTATGTTCAGTGTCAGTTGCAGCGTATGGTATGCCGAAGAATTGTAAATGAGAGCCATCGTGTGCGACGGCGCCCCGCAATAGTCCGTTGCTGACCCGTACTGTGGCTGTGGGCTGTGGCACCAGCCGCGCCGCCCACAGCGACCACAGCACTAACCACTTCGTTCGCACACACATAATACTTGGCGCACACACACTGGCAAGATATATCTTCTAGAGATATTACAAAAGTTCACAGCGTTTCTTCTTCATTTGCGTGGCTTTGTTTGTCGGCGGAGCGTAACTGCGCTACACACTTCTAGGTTAATGACTTCTTCGATTTAAAATAACATTCCTATCATATAAATGTTTATTTACAATTAATTTTTTTTTTTTCCAGTTAATTATATTTATCACTCGTTCGTATTTTTTCGTGAAACAGATTTGCATTTAATTGTTGGACCCGTGTCTGTCCATGTGTTAGTTCGCTTCCCGCGCTCACAATTCACTGCTGCGACGCATCTTCATCCACACCACTTTCTATGTTGGTATTTGATTTCCTAAAAATGAAAGTTTTAACTATGAGTGCTTATTAATGTTATAACGACGTGTATCATGGATAATTGTGAGACGAGCGGTGGCTTGACGATTATTTGTTTCTATGGATATGTGAATGTTGGTGGAATCTTTTTATTTATTGCTTAGGTGAGTGGAAGAGCTCATAGACATCTATAACGTAAAAAATCTACTTTAAGATATGAGTTCTAAGGTCTCAGTTTTTACAGTACAACGGCTGTCCCACCGTTCAAATCGAAACGCATTATGCTTCACGGCAGAAATAGGCAGGGTGGTGGTACCTACCTGCGCGGACTCACAAGACGTCCTACCACCAGTTACACGTGTCTATCTATGTACGCGTCCTCCTGTACCCTTCATCTCGCTCACAGCAGCTATTGCACTTAATATTATTTATGATTTAACCATCCACCATTAACGATTTTGAAGTCGTCGTGGCCTAAGGGATAAGACGTCCGGTGCATTCGTATCGAGCGATGCACTGGTGTTCGAATCTCGCTGGCGGGTACCAATTTTTCTAATGAAATATGTACTCAACAAATGTTCACGATTGACTTCCACGGTGAAGGAATAACATCGTGCAATAAAAATCAAACCCGCAAAATTATAATTTGCGTAATTACTGNGCGCTTTATCTTGAAAATGTCGTAAGCGAGATTCAGGCATCTGTCAATTATCTTGCGTTGTATGATGGCTACCCGCCACATCACTCCCCTCCGAGACCGGAGGTCGTGTCATTTAGTTAGCGTTGTCCGTGCTGAGATTAGCTTGCAAGTGCCAGTGCTGCTCGAAGTTTGCGGTGAGTCGAAACTGAGCTTGAATGCTGCGTGATTATCGCCAGTGCTGCTCGAAGTCTGCGGTGAGTCGAGACTGAGCTTGAATGCTGCGCGATGAGGCAGTGTAGGTGCGCTGATGATGAATCAGAAGGTTGCGATTGATCACGTCGGGGTCACCAGTTTGGGGAATGCTGAACGACGAAAGGAAAGATCTTCCACCGAGCGGATGATATTGCTCGGTAGACCGACGGTCCAAATGTTGTTGTTCGGAACTTGTATATATGCGCTTTATCTTGAAAATGTCGTAAGCGAGATTCAGGCATCTGTCAATTATCTTGCGTTGTATGATGGCTACCCGCCACACTATACTACAGGGATTCTTAATTTGGAGACAAATGAACGTGTGTCCCTAATTTTTTTCTTCTTTTTATTGCCCTTGTAGGCAGACGAGCATACGGCCCACCTGATGGTGAGTGGTTACCGTCACCCATAGACTTCAGCAATGCCAGGGGCAGAGACAACCCGCTGCCTACAAAGTTTAGTGTCCCTCTAGTTCCTATCTCGAATGATGGCATATTGTGAATCTATTATTGAAGAACCAAAATGTCGAAGTATGGGGCAATCAGAATTTCAAGAATAGGACGTCGCGCAGCTTAATGTAGGTATTAGGTATGTTAACATAAACGAAAAACTCGTGGAGGGTGTAATAGCATCGATACTAAATCCATATAACTGGTATCCAATACGGCCACAAATAGTATTTCTGAGTCCGCTCCTACTCACAGCTTGAGACTTAGTCATAGGATGCGTTGCGCAGTGCTTACCGGTGTCACCAGGCATCAAGGTTACGTCCAACCAGAACTTACGTAAAAGGTGGGTAGTCTACGTATTGTGTAACTTTAGTGTATATGAAATATTGATCTCATCTGCATATTATACGACTACCTTGGCGCAGTTTATTTATCTCTCTCTAACGCGAACTTTAGAACGAGATGAACGATCAGTCAAGTGTTTTACAGTTTGTGGAACATATAGTAGTAGTAATGTATGCACAGAGTGCACGCCTACGCTAACAATTGCCAATTTACACACACAAATGACGGCTAAATGCTTGGAGGTTTTCTCTTTTTTTTAGTGCTGAGATGGCTGGCATCTTGAGATAAAAGTTCTAAGATCTCAGTATAGTTATAACAGCTGCACCACCCTTCAAATCGAAACGCATTAGTGCTTCACGGCACAAATAGGCAGGGTGGTGGTACCTACCCGTGCGGACTCACAAGAGGTCCTACCACCAGCAGCGGGCTTTTTCGATGTTAGGGCTCATTGTCAATGGAATGACACAAGCGTTTTGTAAAATTCTGCCGCGAACCCGTCGTCTGTTTTGATTTTACGTTGGGTACATTCATAGATACCGTATTACCATTATTCATAGATAGTTACAGTGCCGATTTCCGGTGTGGAAGCAACTTCCATTGCGTGTACAACAAAACTCAAGGTTCTGTTCATCGTGCCGATTACCCCGTTACAAGTAGAGTTTTCTAATCGCTTTTGGTCCTCAACCGAGGCGAAATTAGTAGAAAATAAATTTCTATATTTAGTATCTCCCATGATTTCTTTGTAATTAATTACTGGAATAATCATCGGTCCTGTTTGTTGAATAGCGATGTTCGCATTTAGACAAGTAGAAATTACTAAAGTTTTTATTTATTTATTTATTTATTGCATAGATGAATTAACAACCTCATGGTCTACGCTGGAGAGTAAGAGTATTGAAATCAAATTCGTGTTTATAAAATATGCAGAGATAGCAACTGCGGGACGCACGGGTCGGTACTATAGTCCCGTTTTATTTATCTCTTTCTTCAAACGAGATTTGCGGAGAATCCTCAGGATTGGGCTGAAGCCTGGCTGCGCTCCTGGCATTGTCTACATCCATGAGCAAGCGTAGCCGCTCTCATCAGATGGGCAATTCCGTTGTTTGCCTACGAGGCAATAAAAAACGTTGCAATTTTTTTTGTGATGTTATGTTTTTTTTAATACGCTTTTATTAGCTTCAGACGTATGTATGTTAATATGTAACGGAATCTTTGAACATATTTTGACCCCTTTCAAAACCTCTGATTAAAACGAAATTTGGTATACTTAAAATAATCGTAAAAATTGAAATTCAACTAAAAAATGAAAAACTAATAATAGTTTAAAAAACTAACTAAATACGCTTTTATAGAAAATCCAACTACAAAATTGAAAATAAATATTAATAAATTTGAATTAATAATAGTGTAAGAAAAAATGACTTTATTGTAAAAAAAAAGCGTGGGTGCATGGTATTAGTAGTTATAAATATTTTATGAACAAATAGGAGTAGAAGTGATAATTTAATAATATCCTGAAAAGCACCCACGCTTTTTTTACAATAAAATCATTTCTTCTTACACTATTTTTAATTAAAGTTTTTGTTCTATTTTTTAGTTCCATTTTCTATAAAAGCTTATTTTCTTAGTTTTTTAAACTATATTTTTTTTTTCATTCATATTAGCTCACAACCCACCTGGTGTTAACCGGTTACTGGAGCCCATAGACATCTACAACGTAAATGCCGCCACCTACTTTGAGATATAAGGTATAGCTACAACGGCTGCCCCATTCTTCCAACCGAAACGCATTACTGCTTCACGGCAGCAATAGGCAGAATGGTGGTACCTAGCCGTGCGGACTCACAACAGGTCCTACCACTAGTAATTATGCAAATTAAAATTTATCCAATCCAATCAGCTCCGAATCATGATTCAAGGTTGAAACGGGCCGTCAGACCAAAGAAACACACGGATAAAGGCAAGTATATTGTCGTTACAGATTGACTAAGACTAGTTTGTCAAAGCTTCCGTCTATATTTAGTGTAGATGGTGTCCCAGTAGAGCATGACTTCATCGCTCCAAAGACTCTCCTCCGAGAACTGTTTGTCTATGACCAATATCTTTGGATCGCTCGTTTTGAAGGGCTTCCATGTTACAGGAAGTGTAGAAGACGGAAAGGGTGTTGGGTTTCTGAAATAAATAGAAAAGTTAAGTAGTATATTGTTCCGCTTTGTTATTGTAGTGCATACGCAGCTCTTTTTCTTTCCTACCTAGCTGAGAGCCTTGAGAGGCTATTTCTGCGTAACCTTAATTAGTAGGTGAGCTCACGGGGCTCAGACCTGACGACGTTGCTAACACGAACCCTAGCAAGAGCCGTGCTTCGCAGAATCTATCACCGGATCGGAAACGCGACCCACTGAGAAGATCCGGCGAGAAACCCAGTGGACTGTCTCTGGGTTAATTTACTCGTTGAGCCCTTCGTCGGAGGCGACGGGTTTGACGAGAATGATGACCGAGCGTAGCTCACAGTCTACCTGGTAAGACTGTTCACTGAACAAAATTATCACTAAGCACTTAATTTGGTGAAACCAGAATAGCCCCTCGTGGCTACTAGTAATTAGGTTTTTTTTATTGCCCTTGTAGGCAGACGAGCATACGGCCCACGGTCAGTGGTTACCGTTGCCCATGGACTTCAGCAATGCCAGGGGCAGAGCCAAGTCGCTGTCTACCGTAGGTAGGACAAAATAATAATATTAAACATTAATGCTCATCCTTAAGAACAGTAAGCATAGTTTGAATGCAGCATTAATATTCCGTCTGTCTGGCTATTGATCAGAAGATACTGGTTTTCAATTATTATAAAGAAGTATTCTTATTCTCCGCCTCGGTCTGAAATACTCTTTTAACTAATGGGGATGGTTATGAGTTCACCACCACCAGTAATCTGCCTATTTTGTGCCACGAAACTATCTTAGCCCCTGGATTGAAGGGTAGGAGAGCATGTACAAAAGTAGTTGAGATTTCAATTGAGCCTCATTGTGAATAGCGGCATTTACATCAGCTAATAAATGAAAACAAAAACAAATCTTACCCAAATTTAGCGAAATTTGTCCAAAGCGTTGTAATTTTATTTATAAATTCAATTTCGATGAACTCCATAACCAAAGGCACTTTGACTTTGAATAAATAGAATAGTTCGTCTGCGTGAGCCGCGCCGGGATATTTACGGAAACCAAAATACCATTTCGGTACATTGAGCCATCCGTCGTAAGACAATTTGTAGGCATAAATTAATCCATCCGTGGATTTAGACAGAAGATCTATACTGGCTATAGTAGGATATGTGATGCTGGTATCTCCTTCGTATTTGGCAATATTTTTAAGGTAATCTTCGGGTCTGCGAATAGAGTAAAGTCCCCTGAGCCTATTCACAGTATCATTTTTTTCGTCCTCAGTCGGGAATATCAAATCTCTGGGCAGAGCGTTACAGATGTTGAAATTAGCTAGAGTAGTCTCATTTTCTTTTCCAGCGAACAGGTAACCTTCAGCATTATTGAAGCCAATTATAACTGGTACCTTTTGATATTGGTTGTTGGAAATTAAGTTTATTGGCGTATCTGGCAAGAATCGTTCCATACCTTCTATTTCTTTATCTACACACGGTACGAATATATTTTCGGATAACACTATATCTCCTTTCCGTCTGGGCACTCTTGTTTTCAACAATTCTTCGGCAGGCATGTTGGCAAATAGCTTATATAGTTCATGTGGATCTTCAGTTTTGACGCCCATGCTTTGTGCCAATAAACTAGCAGTCTTTAAGGGTTCGAACTGAAAACTCCAAGGAGTAATGGCTGAACCGCTTTGCAAAATAGCTTTGTTGAATAATCCTCTAGACATCGGTGTTAGCATGTGGTACATAACTGAAGCAGAACCGGCACTCTCTCCGAAAATCGTAATATTGTCAGGATCTCCTCCAAACGCCCTGATGTTTGTCTTGATCCATCTCAAAGCTGCGACCTGGTCCTTCAAACCAACATTACCAGGTGCTTCTTTAATACCTAGACATAAAAAGCCTAAAACCTCCAGCCTGTAATTGATTGTAACTAGTACTACTCCGTGTTTTATTAGATATTCAGAGCCGTACATAAATGGAGATGCTGAGCCATCTCGGAACCCTCCGCCGTGAATGAAGACCATGACTGGGCGGATCGAGTCATAGTTATTAGGCGTGTAGACGTTTAGGGTCAGGCAGTCTTCCCGTCCTGATATCTTGGTGGGACTAAACCTTTGGTAGCACCTGATGTGCTCGTTGTAGGCATCAAAGACTCCCTCCCATTTCGGTTCCGGGTTTGGATTCTGAAACGAGAGTAAATAGTAAGATTTTTGTTTTTTAATTAGTATTATGTAGTATTTTGGAGGTGGAACAACGTTACATAACGTGGAGTTAATGAGTAATGGCTTGAGCGACATCTAGGGTGATATTGAGTTATATACATTTTCGGAATCAGAAAAGTTTTCTTCGTTGAATGATGCCGGATTCGATGTTTTTAATTGAATTTAAATTAAGTTGCCCATAGCTTAGTTGGAATAGGTTTTTTTGCAAAAATTTAAACTTTAAGTGGCTCTCTTGTAAAGTTGCAAAATGTCAGTTTTACCAGATAGCCTTTTTCTATAATGATAAAAACAATCTTGTGGGTGAGTTAGCCTGAGCCGTCTTCCTTTGATGGAAACAAAAAAGTTTGAAAAGTGAGATGAGAGCGAGATGCAGCTCCTGGTGAGAAAACTGAAGAGCAATAAATAAATAAATAGGGGCCGTCTGGTGTAGTGGTAAGTGACATGGTCACTACACAAGGGGGTCGCGGGTTCGAATCCCGCCAAGGGAAGATATTTGTATGATAAATATAAATGTCTTTTCCAGGGTTATGGATGTATATTAAATATATGTATGTGTATAATAACAATCTTACATTTATATCCGTTATCTGGTACCTGTAACACAAGTTCTTTACGAACTTATCACGGGACCAGTTAATGTGGCGTGATTGTTAGAACAAAATAAAATATTAATAAGTTAAAAAACTAAACTGACTACTAATATATGATATCGTTTAAGGTTCTTTTCTTTAAATAATTATACGCTATTATTTTAAAAGAAGTACTATTGGAATAGTAGCCGAAACTCACTTGGAATCTATGTTCAGTGTCAGTTGCGGCGTATGGTATGCCGAAGAATAGTAAATGAGAGCCATCGTGTGCGACGGCGCCCCGCAGTAGTCCGTTGCTGACCCGCACTGTGACAGTGGGCTGTGGCACCAGCCGCGCCGCCCACAGCGACCACAGCACTAACCACTTCGCTCGCACACACATAATACTTGGCACACACACACTGGCAAGATATATCTTCTAGAGATATTACAAAAGTTCACTGCGTTTCTTCTTCATTTGCGTGGCTTTGTGTGTCGCCGGAGCGTAACTGCGTTAAACACTTCTAGGTTAATGACTTCTTCGATTTAAAATAACATTCCTATCATACAAATGTTTATTTACAATTAATTCTTTTTTTTCTCAGTTAATTATATTTATCACTCGTTCGTATTTTTTCGTGAAACAGATTTGCACTTAATTGTTGGACCCGTGTCGATCCATGTGTTAGTTCGCTTCCCGCGCTCACAATTCACTGCTGCGACGCATCTTCATCCACACCACTTTCTATGTTGGTATTTGATTTCCTAAAAATGAAAGTTTTAGCTATGAGTGCTTATTAATGTTATAACGACGTGTATCATGGATAATTGTGAGACGAATCGCGGCTTTGGCGATTATTTGTGTCTATGGATATGTGAATGTTGGTGGAATCTTTTTATTTATTGCTTAGGTGAGTGGAAGAGCTCATAGACATCTACAACTTAAATGCCGCCATCTACTTTAAGAAATGAGTTCTAAGGTCTCAGTTTTTACAGTACAACGGCTACCCCACCATTCAAACCGAAACGCTTTACTACTTCACGGCAGAAATAGGCAGAGTGGTGGCAGGGTCCTACCACCAGTTACACGAGTCTATCTATTTATGCCTCCTCCTGTGCCCTTCATCTCGCTGACAGTAGCTATTTCACTTAATATTATTTATGATTTAACCATCCGCATAGTAAACTTAAGGTATCTTGAGAATTGTGAAAGGGCGTATCGTGATCGCAAACGGGTCGGTATCACGACCCTCCTGAGTTGCTACTAAAGCTACAATCCCAGTAAATGCTGTGACAGCTGTTTTAAATTCTAGTGGAAGAGGTTTCCATCCAATACTTTTCAAGAAGACTGATTCAATATGCAGCTATCAAGCTCTCACCCATAAATAATTGTCAAGGATAATGTATTCTTGCTATTAGGTCTTGTTATGAGGCTGCATTGTCATCTAATCCAAGTGATACCTCAACTTCGTGTCCCAAGATGACTGGTGGCCTTCACTTTGTGACGTAAGATTTCCGGTCATTACTTAATAGCAGCAAGGCCCGGAGATCATCACCCTTTACACAAAAAAAGGCATGAACAATATATCGTAAAATTTGTATTAAAACATTATAAAATATAGTCTCCAAAGTGTGACATTGGCCTTTGTAATAAACATTTGTACATACCGGTTACAATTTTAAGTTTTATTTCCACTAGTAAAAGCTAATTTTCCAATGCCTCTATAAGTAATTGGACATTAATCATTCATAAAACGTTGTCTAAGAACTTTAACCCAAGCGTTTAATGTTGCCACATTAAGTGAATTCCGGGATTTTTAGTTTTTTTTTGAGTTATTGAAGTTGGATGCCTATGTAAATACATAGATTCTGTTTTATATGACACAAAATGGAAGGTGGATTATAATAATATGTATTATTGCGTCTATGGTGGAAACGTAAGATAACCAGTGCATTCGTATTAATTTATAATACATATTACTCCCTGGTTGAAATCCTTTTCCAAGTACTATTTTTTCTAAGCATATTCATACATTATTTAATGTTGTCAAATTTTGTAATGAGTCATCAAATAGAACTGTTGTAAAATGAAGATTAAAGATCTGCATTTGCAGTGACTATCATTTTGGAGGAAAGTAAATAATTACCTTTCATTCATTATTCACCTTCAAAATGTTTTTTGTTTTGTAATGGAATTTGTAATATTATCCGATAAAGTTTATTCACCCTATAGATACAATACCAGTATATTTTTTGTACAGGAATGTGTTTATTTTATTAAATGTAGTCTTACATTTGGTCAGGTTATAATTTATTTGATTCGGAATTCATTCTTTAGTCACGAACTGTCACTAGAGTCACAACAAAAATAAAAACCACAGATACACCTCTTTCAACACATAACCTAAAAACACATTACGCACAAGTTAAATCACTTGTCTAATGTAAAATTATAATTGTATTAAAAATGATACGATCACATTATGTTCTTTCTGTTGATTTTCTAAAAGACAAAATATAAAAACTATATTGTTTGTAACTTTTGTAAGTATGTCGGTTCAGCGTATAACGTCTTGCGTTTGACAGAGCGAGTGACCCGCCAACGCTTCGTTGAACTGGTTATTTGAACCAGTTTCTATGTTATAAAACGGTTACATAATGTTCACTGAACATTGAGTGTTTAGTAGCTTTTTTGTTGAAACTGTTAATTGTGAAACGGAAATGAAATGTGATTTAATTTATTTCGACCTGTTGAATGTTAGTTATGCTAATTCTAAGACCGGTTCAAAATATCATTCGCCATTCTAAAAAGAACCGGCGGACCAAACTCGTGTTTTAGTTAATGATATTTCTTTTCAAATACATTAGTTAGTAAAATAAGATAGTTTAGAGCGAATACTTTATTCCCACATCGTGTCTGTCAGGTAATCCGTGCATTTTTACAATTGATAAACTTTTCACTGGTGGTAGGACCTTTTAGGAGTCCGCACGGGTAGACCCTGCCTATTTCCGCCGTGAAGCAGTAATGCGTTTCGGTTCGAAGGGTGGGGTAGCCGTTGTAACTACACTGAGACCTTACAACTTGTGTCTCGGGATGGGTGGCGCATTTACGTTGTGGATGTCTAAGGGCTTCAGTAGCCACTTGACACCAGGTGGGCTGTGAGCTCGTCCATCCAACTAAGCAATAAAAAAAAATGTCTGCAAAAAACTTCTCTTATAGTTTTCCTAAACTAAATAGTACTCTTACTTTAATTATTTACAGTTTTCTCTTCTTTCTCTACTTCTCTTTTCTTTATTACCTATACCAAATACTTCTCGTCTTTTATTAAATTATATATTTTATTTACTTATTACATTGTTGGTTGGACGAGTTCACAGACCACCTAGTGTTAAGTGGTTACCGGATCCCATAGACATCTACAACGTAAATGCCGCCACCCAACTTGAGTTATGAGTTCTAAGGTCTCAGTATTGTTACAACGGCTGCCCCACCCTTCAAGCCGAAACGCATTAATACTTCACGGCAGAAATAGGCAGGGCGGTGGTACCTTCCCGTGCGGCCTTACAACCTACCACCGGTCCTACCACCAGTAATTACGCAAATTATAGTTTTGTAGAACTGATTTTTATTACACGATGTTATTCCTTCCTCGTGGAAGTCAATCTTTTTTTTTTTTTTTNAAGAGGGGCGGGATTTGCTAACAACTGCCCGAGCGCCTCCGAAGGAGACCTAACAACTCAAGAGCAATTGTTTCGCGAATGAATCTACTACCGGATCGGAATCGCGACCCGCTGAGAAGATCCGGCGAGAAACTCAGCGGGCTGATGCATGGGTTAGGTTGCACGTCGACCTCTTTGTCGAGTTCGACGAGTACGGTTACCGGGGTCCCTGAGCCTGCCCCTAGTATTAGAGCTGAAGGCATCTAATGCAAAGGTTATTGGATCTGATGGATCCGTAAGGACGTGGGAAGTCAATCGTGAACATTTGTTAAGTACGTATTTCATTAGAAAAATCGATACCTGCCTGCGGGATTGGAACTCAGGCGCATCGCTCAATGTTTTTCTTTCTTTTTTTTTATTGCCCTTGCATGCAGACGAACACACGGCCCACCTGATGGTGAGTGGTTACCGTCGCCCATGGACCTCAGCAATGCCAAGGGCAGAGCCAAGCCGCTGCTTAGACGAATGCACCGGCAGTTTTAATCCCTAGAACACGACGACTTCTAATTTAGTGGATAATAAACAACATAATATGAGAATAGTACTTTTTTTTCGTTCACCAGTTAACTCCGAAAAAATGAGGTTCTCCATATGAAGTCTGTGTGCTTAATGCGAGTTTCTTAACGTTCTCGATAACGTAAAAGTTAACCCTATTTTGTATGCAGTTTCAATAGCGCCCCTACCGGCAAACGTACGCAAACGATCCCATTCCGTACAAATATGAGCTAACTTTTACGCTATCAAGAATGTCAAAAAACTCGCACTAAGCACACAGAGCGGTGTTTTGTCATTGGCAATATTTTGGTTGTGTCCTAATTGTTTTTCGGGCTGGGAGTTGCGGTAGGCAGCGGCTTGGCTCTGCCCCTGGCATTGCTGAAGTCCATGGGCGACGGTAACCACTCACCATCAGGTGGGCCGTATGCTCGTCTGCCTACAAGGGCAATAAAAAAAAAAAAAAGAGTTGAGCGTTTTGTGATCCTGGCATTATGTCCGTTAGCGTCTACCTCGTCGGAAATTAAATACAGCAAACTAAGAGCACAGTGTAACACGTCCGAACATTACATGCAATGCGCTGATAATTTTTTTATCATTTTATCTTTAAGGTTCGTCCATTGATAGCTTCAGTCCGTTTTGCGTTTGCATAACGATAGCATTTATCTGTTTATTTGTTCTATATTAAAATTCATTATATAATTGCAGCTTTGGTGTCGATTCCTCTAGTACTTCCTGCGCTAATTATTTTATAATTTTATATGTTGATTATATCTTGTCGGAATTTAATCGGGACAGTATTTTATGTTTAGAGGTATATATGTGTAGTTTTTTAGCATTATTAACATTTAATACACATCTAACAGTCTTTAGTTGCCATCACTCGACCTTTAAAACAACGTTTGACACTGGGTCTATGATGTCGACTGAGGTCTTCGCCTTACTGTAACACTATGAACAAAATTGAAGAAGTGAGTGAGTGAAGCATCAGTTGTAATTGCTTTGAGTAATGTATTTTTAAAAGGGAAGGTATATGAAGACTTCACAGTACATGTATGAGAGGACAGTGCTGTATTGTGAACAGATATAGTTTGTGTGATGTGTGTGCGAGCGAAGTGGGTGGTGCTGTGGTCGCTGTGGGCGGCGCGGCTGGTGCGTCAGCCCACAGCCACAGTACGGGTCAGCAACGGACTACTGCGGGGCGCCGTCGCACACGATGGATCATACGTACAATACAACGGAATACCATTTGGGAGTGTTACCGATGAAACTAAGTTCCAAGTAAGTATTTTTTTTATCATCACATTCATCCACACCCCCTAGAATTAGAAGAATTACAAATTGCGTAATTACTGATGGTAGGACCTCTTGTGAGTCCGCAGGTGCAGGTACCACCACCCCGCCTATTTCTGCCGTGAAGCAGTAATGTGTTTCGATTTGAACGGTGCAGCCGTTGTACTCTAATGAGACCTTAACACTTTATCTCAAGGTGGGTGGCGCATTTACGTTGTAAATGTCTGTGGGCTCCAGTAACCACTTAACAACAGGTGGGCTGTGAGCTCATCCACCCATCTAAGCCATAAAAAATATAGCTTTGGTACGAACTGTCAAGCTTTGGGACGATTATTTTTTGTAAATATTTTTGCAGCGGTATGTAAAAAAAACGCTATTTGAGAAGATAGCTTTACGATAGGCAAGTCTTGGAAGTGAGTTTGCGGATGACGGTAAAGCCGACCCAAAGACCTTCGAGAGGGTCTGATAAATGACACTTCTAATTAACTCAATATTATACGGAATCTTCAATGGTTCTGCAAGTGAATCGTTACATTTTTGGATGGGCCGGTCATCAAAGTTATTTGGTGTTGCTCCGACACCATGATCATAAATTCCAGAAGGCTCCGTGTTCTATCCCATGATTTTATCCTGCATATCAACGGCATGCATGTTTTGATGGCATGCATTGGTATGCGGATGACAACATCGAGGATGCGTGATATACTGGTCACCAGCATTTCTCAAAATATGGTTCTAGAGATACAAATTCTCTGAAAGGGGCCAATTTAATTTATTTCAATACAGCCCCCACCCAATTTAACCAACCAATTGAAGACATGACTCTTTTTTACCAGCACCACTAGCCGCGGAAACGGGCTTTTCACTAATACCTGTAATTGCCATATTTCGCTTCCAGATATCATTCATTCGTTCTACCTGGAACGGAAATTAAATCCTGTACTGTAATTAGCACTTTATGTGTTAATGGGCCACAAACGTGCTCAAAATGTCCAAATTACTAATTGTAGATTGTTTCTAAATGACACATTTTTACTCAGGCACCTGGTCCAGAGCCAAAGTGGGATGGTATCTATGATGCAATTCACGAGGAAATCAGATGCAACCAGCAGTTTTCTACCAACCTGGCTATAGGACGACGGGATTGTTTGACCCTGAACATATATACTCCATTTAATACCGACCCTGGAGATAAGCTCGCTGTAATGTTTTTTATTCATGGTGGAGGATTCTTTCAAGGGTCTGGATCTTCATTTTTTTATGGACCAAGATATCTGGTATCTAAAGGAGTGATTTTAGTAACTATCAACTATAGACTTAATATACAGGGATTTCTTTGTTTGGGAATTAAAGAAGCACCAGGAAATGCAGCTTTGAAAGATATGGTGGCTGCTTTGAAATGGGTGCAGAGGAATATAGCCAGCTTCGGCGGGGATCCTGATAACGTAACGATATTCGGAGAAAGCGCTGGGGCAGCATCAGTTTCGTTTTTGGTCTTGTCTCCGATGACCAAAGGGTTGTTTCACAAAGCTATCACACAGAGTGGATCTTCATTAGCACCTTTCGGCTTGCAGTTCAAACCAATTTTCCTAGCTAGCTTACTAGCTAAAGTTATGGGGTTTATAAGTCAAGATCCCGTTAAACTGTACGAATATTTCATGACGAAATCGGATGATGAATTAATATTGACAAGAGTGCCGAGAAAGGAGGGACATGTTATAATATCAGAAATCTTGTACACGCCGTGCGTAGAAAAAGTAATTGAAGGTGTCGAGCCGTTCTTGATACAATCACCACAGGAAGCGCTCTCAAAGGGAGAGTTTAATAAAGTACCGATGATTATAGGCTCTAATACTCAAGAAGGGATCATGATCTTAGAAATGGACAATAGCACGATGCGAAACAATATCAAAATCGAGAAGTCACTACCAAAGAACTTGAATATAACTTCGCAAGAGGCGGTTACTGAAATCGTCGGGAATTTTAAGAAGATATACATGGGAGATGGTGACAGCTTTGGAGATTTAGTGAGTTTATCAAAATGGTATGGGGAGCCCTACCTCAACTATCCTTCTTTAGAAGAAACAGAGTTGATACTGAAGAGTAGTAAGCAACCGATTTACAATTATTTGTTTAATTATTCCGGCTGGCGGAACCTACCGAAGTTAGGTGGTGGGTCTGCGTACAAAGATGTCCCGGGAGCTACACATGCCGATGATTTATTTTATATGTTTTCTCAAGAATGGTTGTCTGGATTTTTTGAAAACAAAATGATAGAAAGAATAACTACTTTGTGGACGAACTTTGCGAAATACGGGTAAGATTTCTATCAAGTCAGTAAAAGTGTGATGGTGATGCCACCCATTCTAGTATTGTTATCAAACTATCTTAAAAGACAACTAGTTTTATAATGTAACTTTTTTAAAAAAAATTTATTGCTTTCACTTTTATTTATTTATTTATTTATAACTTCTTATACTAGAAAGTATAAAGGCGGACTTAATGCCATAGGCATTCTCTAACAGTCTACCTTAGGGGAGTGCAGAGATGAAGCTTGGTAGGTGTAATGTGAAGGTGATATTACTTAAACATATGTGTATATATAACATACATAATATTATATTTAATTTTGAATGCTTTTTGTAATACTTTTTGTAATTTTTACTTTGATTCGAGTATAATGCGATTTTTTTATTTTATACTTAAGTTTATATGGGGTCTAAGAACTGGCTACGGAATTGTGGAACTCCGAAATCATTAGTCTTGCCATAAGTAGGTAGTATTTATAACCAATAAAAATAATTAGTATTCAAATCTAGAAATATGGCTGAAATTTTACGTCTGTTTCCGAAAGTTTCAAATGCAATCTCAGCGTCAGATTTCCGGTGAATTTCCTTTTACTAGACATAACTATAGAGTGAGACGGTTCCAAAGGAATGCTGCAGGTATATTTTTCTAGCGAGCTGAAATGACATGATTATTAGTGAAAATGTAGGATAACATAATTTTACTTTTACGGTTTAATCTCGCATTTATTGTTGTTATTTTGTTTGTATTAAATCAGAGGGTAATTCGCGCAATATTCATAAGTCGACAAATAACGCCTTTGTTGTCGGTAACCATTGAAAACTGTAATTCGAAACGCCGGAAATAATAGTGTTACGCGCTGGGGTTCGAGATAAATAAAATTTCAGTAAAGTACAACTTAAAAACTTTATTCAACACTTAAAACACTTAAACACTTTAAAATACTCAACAAACACTTTAAAGCTCTCAATTCGCTTGTTCCGCTTCGCTTCAGGTGATCTGTTCGCTGTTTCGCTTCGAGTAGTTCAGATTGTTGACTGACTGCCTGCCATCTCTACAACGCTTTTATAACCGATACCTCATCCCTAGAGTTATCGAGAATATTCTAAACATCTATAATATTCCATAATATCTATAATATTAATATCTATAATATTCCGAACATCTATAAAATAAATCTCTAGTAGCAGTTTCCGCTATCTGTCAATAGATGGCGTTGTACTTCACGAGCATTCTGGGTGCTACTCGATCCTTCGATATTCGTTCGACTGTTCGGCGATAGATGGCGTTACTCTTACCGGCGTAACAATAGTCAACGGGAGATTAAAATTTAAAAGTAGTTTTTTGTTTATCTTAGACTAACAAGAACTGACAAAGTAATCTATAGGAGAAAACAATATTTTTTTAAAAATGAAATGGCACGTAGTCTTTTTTTGTTTGTTAAAATATCTTTTTGTCCTCAGCGATCCAACTCCTGAAGCGACTGATCTTCTCCCAGTCAAGTGGTATCCAACTAATTTGACTACGCCGATGAACTTCGTTCTGGACGAAGCGTTCTCGACAGTTCCACTCTGGTACAACGAAGCTGTGAAGTATTGGAAACAAGTGTATCAGAAATACCGAAGAAGATACGTTCAGGAGAATATTGGTTAGGCTACGCCTTGATAGAGCGGTGTGGGAAGCAAAGTATAAGGGATGATCTACCAAGATTCTGGTGATCTGCTTCAAAATATAGTAATGGAATTCGTACAACGGGAGACTATTTGGGTTTCAATAGCATTACAATTACGTCCATGAGCGACGGTAACCACTTACCATCAGGTGGGCCGTGTGCTCGTCTGCCTACAAAACCAATAAATAAATTATTACGAGCGGATAATTTGTTTTGTTTGATGAATCCATTTTAGTCTAGATTTTGCTGTTAAAGTTGTATTTTTAAATTGTTTTTATTTTAATTTTTTTATTGTGTGACGATAATTTACATTGTCTTACATTGTTTGTATAATTGAGGTGACATTTAACGTCTACGTGGAATTAATTCTATAAGGCACGTTCTGTATTGGTGGAACCTGCCTATTTCTGCTGTGAAGCAGTAATGCGTTTCGGTTTGAAGGGTGGGGCAGCCGTTGTAACTATACTTGAGAACTTAGAACTTATATCTCAAGGTGGGTGGCGCATTTACGTCGTAGATGTCTATAGGCTCCAGTAATCACTTAACACCAGGTGGGCTGTGAGCGTGTCCGCCCAACTAAGCTATTAAAAAAAAGGAAATTTATTCTGAGACGTGTAATAAACATAATAGGAAGCTAGGATGCGTAGTAATTGAGTTAGCTCAGTGAAAGCTTAAATTGTTCCCTGGTCGGAAACTGAGAAGGGACCATCGGTTATTTATACAAACACTCAAATCTTATACATTTCATTCCGCTAAGCCGTGACGGACCCACGACCCACTGAGTCCTTAATTAGGAGAACGCAACGCGACCCGACTCGCGCTTACCCCTGGGATAATTGTTAGAGGATCTCTTAAAGGCGATCATTATCAATCTTTACAGCTTCGTGTAATTGATATTTAGGATTACCGTCAAATATATCATTTACATAATTCAGAAACATAGAGTAATTTCCATCATTATTTTTCTCACGAGATTCCCTGTTGCAATGTCGTACTACTTCATGTAGCGACAAAAGGCGCGGTATGCAATAATTCGAACAATTTAAACATATAAATAAAATTGGAGTGTCTGTTTATAATATTGAAATAAACGCTTATTACCGCTATTTTTACTACATGCATATGAATATATATACGGTACATAAACCAATATAACATTTTTTTACAATTTTTGTCTGTCTGTTTTGTTCCGGCTAATCTCTGGAGCGGCTAGATCGATTTTGACGATACTTTCACTGATAAGTAGCTGATGATATAAGGAGTAACTTCATCATGGAACTCAGCTATTAATAATAAAATTTAATGTTTCCGAAGCGAAGCGAAGGCGGATTGCTAACTACAAATAGTGTGCAACCAAATTGAGTATATGTAAGGAAATTGGACTGCAAGGAAAAAAAATCGTTATTATAAACTTTTTGAGCATGCGGTACCCCTTGCTTGATTTGATAATTTTTTATGTATAGACCAAATGTTACCTGTTAAAAATAATTTGAATTATTCGGCATTGCTAATAAACCACAGAGAAATCAATGAAGTAGGAAACCTATGGAAATGAAACGTCAACTAAAATTTCGTGCCACTGTGACGTCATCTGGCCACAAAACATGGCGGCTTTAGTGCTGTACAAATGATTTCAATGTTATCAGGTTTTATCGATAAACGTTCTTGGCTCATTTTATTTTAAATATTGTTGAGTATTATTTATTTGTAGAATTTATACTTTAATGGGAAGTAAGTAGGTATATTGTTATGTGCAAATATGATATNGATCCAAAGCTCGTACACGGGCGGACGATCAAAGAAATTAGTTGGCCAAGCGGCGTAAAATCGGCAATCTTCGGTAGTTTCCGGTATTCCGGTAAGCAGCTTACAGTACCGGTCTAATAACTCGCGACTGAATGGAAACCGGAGTGAATGACTGAATGCCTCGACTGTTCGTAATCTTGGTCTTGCGGCATAGATTATGTGAGTCTGAGATACGGCAGCAGAAATCACTGGCTTGAGGCAAGAATACTGTTACGCCGGTAAGAGTAACGCCATCTATCGCAGAATAGCCGAACGAACATGAAAGGATCTTGTAACATCTAGAACGCTCGAGAAGTACAACGGCAGCTATTGTCAGATAGCGGAAGCACGCATCGACAGTGCTCGACTTTTGAGGAATGTTCGCGATAATTCTAGGGATGTGGTATCGGCAATAAAAACGTTGCAGGGATGGCGCGCACTCAGTTAGTAATCTTAACTGCTAGAAGCGAAACAGCGATCGGATCACCTGAAGCGAAGCGAAAGAAGCGAACTGGGAATTTTGAAGTGTTTATGAAGTGTTTTAAGTGTTCTAAGTGCTAATACTGTGTTAACTTGTAATTCGGTAAAATTTTATTTATCCCGAACCTCGGCGCGTAACAATACTATTACAAATGTTTGATGTTTTAGTTTTTTTACATTTAACCCATTTTTCATGTTCCTAATCGAACTTGTGGCCACCCTGGTGCTAGGTGGCTACCGCAACCCATAGAATCTACATGAATCTCATGGCTCACCATAAAGTCAATGTGAAAAAGCATTATATATTGGCAGTCTGATTCTTCAAAATGGAACACACGACTGCTTCGACCCATCACCATCATCAGCCCACAGTTATCCATTTCGGATATCGACCTCTCCTAATGTACACTAATGGAGTCCAGCCTCCGAGTCTCCACATAAATTTACTACCGCGGGGCGTCTCCCATCACGTTTGTCGGTGTGTGGTCTTCACTCAAGAACCCAGCTGCTCCAGTGATCGTCGGTTCTGCCACTTCAGCTTGCCGACCCTCTGAACGGTTGATGACTTATGTACTCTTTAGTTCTTTTTCTTATTGTTCTTCGATCCATGCACGCTCTTAATAGGGTCGTCCCCACAATCCATCTATAGCAATAGTATCCTCGCCTAATTTACCTTTCCAAATAAATAATAGTTTAAAAAAACTAACACAATACGCTTTTATAGAAAAACCAACTAAAAAATAGAAAATAAATGTAAATAAATTCAATGTTTTCAAAAAAAAAAAAAATTTTACTTTTTTATTATTGAATTGTCAGTCCTTAATAAGTATACCAAATTTCGAGTTAATCCGACGTTTTGAAGGGGGTCAAAATCATGTTCAAAGATTCCGTTACATACTAACATACATACGTCTGAAGCTAATAAAAGCGTATTAAAATCGTCGTATCTTAATAAATTTACTCTATGACGTTAACGGGACACCGGATATACTCGGGTTTCGGAATTCGTGTCTCATTTATTGATACGTGTCCCATTGAAAACGTTTGAGGCGTGTGTGTATTTCAGCTTTAGATACACACACATACACAAGTATACATTTAATTCGTAATTTCATCCCTCACCGTCTTTGCTATGTGTGTGTTTAATATATTAATTATGAGATAAATGGTTGCCCTCTTCTCAAATAAGGAATTAAATGATAGGACCGTAGCAGAGATTAGCCTGAATTTATTTTGAAATTTTGAAATGACCAACAGTCACTTCGATTGACTTAAGTTCAGCGCGCTGTGTTTATAGTATTTTGAAGAATCAATTAAACATTTGTCTCATTTTGTCATTTGGCAATCCAAGAATCATCTCTAATCTATATTAATATATAAATCTACAGTGGTTTTTACGGATGTTCCGTTATAACTACTGAACCATGCATCCGATTGACTTGAAACTTGGTATCCATATAGAAAATACATGTACTTAATGGATAGGCTAATAGTTATATAAGTGTTGGACTCCCTACACCAGTTGCGGGGGCGTTAATTATGAGAATCTTTGTGGGGGTGAGAAATAATAATGTTAATTTTAAATGCTCAGCGAAGCGGACGGGTACAGCTAGTGTGACTATAATACTTTTCGCAAAAAGTAATGCATCTACCACAGGACTCTCTACACCACCCTTGGTTGATTGGTAGAGAATTCCTCAGGCATTAAGTTTGCTCTTGTACCTTTGTGCATGAAGTTGAATAAACAAATAAATAAATACTTTGCCTAGAAGCTGTATGCTATTATCTGTACTCTCTGTATGCTGCTCCCAAAGTTACGTGGAATTGGTGCAATAAAATGTTTTTTTTATTGCTTAAATGAATGGACGAGCTCACAGCCCACCTGGTGTTAAGTGGTTACTGGAGCCTATAGACATCTACAACGTAAATGCGCCACCCACCTTGAGATATAAGTTCTAAGATCTCAGTATAGTTACAACGGCTCCCCTACCCTGCAAGGGTGCGTGTACTTATGTACGCGCGTAAGAAGCTATACTTTATTTTTATTAAATTTATTTCTTTATTTCGTTTTTTTACGAGTGTACATGCGCGAAAGTTCACCTGCGGCTATATTCAGACTCGCCAAGTTACGTCGGTCGTTTTGTAATGAGCGATTTAGTGGGCAACTTCATTTTTGTTAATTTTGTGTCACGGTGCGCGCGCATCGTAAAGTTTCACTCTCATCAAATTTTCATAACGCGCCTAAAGAAGTATAACTTCAAAAATGAATGTATTTATTTCCGTCTTGTTTTGTCAGGAATTATCTGCCACTAACTGTCTTCAAGATTACATTTCCTATACGTGTGTCCATAAGTTTTTTGTTATAAATTTGTTGGCTACTCTTTCCACGCGCCCAAAAATCCCGTCAGCGACATAAAACGTGCGTATGAACTGCCGTAAAGTTTACCGTAATCCGGCGTTATCGTCGGGACGCACCCGGGACATATTTCCCTGGATAACCGGCTGTGTACCGTCGCTGGTCGGTAAACGGAATATATCCGGATTGCCTTTAATTTGATTTATCCGGACCGTGTGTTCCGATCCATTGTAAATCATTCAAGGCGTTCAACCGCTATGTGTCATTAATGGGGCGCGTAAATATTTATACATACTATGAAATAAATTGGCGGTATGTTTGAAATTATAATTGGAAACTCATCACTCTCTGATGTAATAAATAAAAAAAAGAGTGGAAGACAAATAAAGATAGAGAGAGAGAGACGTTCAAATTTTTTTTTATTTTTTTTTTTATTGCTTTGATGGATGGACTAGCTCACAGCCCACCTGGTGTTAAGTGGTTACTGGAACCCATAGACATCTACAACGTTACCACCCACCTTGAGATATAAGTTCTAAGATGTCAGTATAGTTACAACGGCTGCCCCACCCTTCGAACCGAAACGCATTACTGCTTCACAGCTGAAATAGATAGAGTGGTGGTACCTAACCGTGCTGACTCACAAAAGGTCCTACCACCAGTAATTATTTATCATATTTATTATAATAACCTTAATTATCATAATTACAGTACACGAGTTATTACTATTATTATTAGTCACGAAGGTTGGTCACTTAATCATAATCTTTCATCAACAGTGAGACTGTGATAAAATTCAAAGGTCAACACTGCCGGTGTACTATATACATACATACCTTGTTATTTAATGGATGTACATACATAGTTTACGACATTAATTTTCGCATACCACATCGTATCCTTTAAATTATTATCGTTTTGGTAATGGTGGTCGAAGCAGCCATTACTTGGGGCCCGTAGCTGAGATAAAGTAAAAACCGCCGCCCTACAATGACCCAGGACCGTCTACAAATCTGACCAAATAGCCTAATGCGTGCTCAAGCTACGAGCGATAAGCGGGGTAAATAATAGCTTTATCTATATATTAATACGTGAAGCAAAAGCTTTGTTCCCCTTTTTTACGAAAATTGCGCGGGCGGGGCAGTATGAAATTTCCCACACTTATAGAGAATATTGAGAAGAAGTGCGGAATTCTCATATTTTTAAAAAATATCCATAAATAATACAATAAATCCGTGAAAAAACATTACACACACTACCATGTATTTGACACACACACGCATGCATACTATTTATTTATTGTCAAACTTTTCATATTGCTTATAGTCTGTGATCAAATTGATAATAGATTAAATATTGTTTGTCTTCATTAATATTTGTCTTAAATGATGATGAGTGTATAAACTTATAATTTCAATTAATTATAATCGAATTTCGATTACCGGGCGACCACTAGTAAATTTTTATGGCTTGATATGGGCTGAGGTAGATGTACAAATCTGTCTTGTGATCATATTTGTTGCATCGATAGTGCGATATTAATAAAGTTAAAGCCATAATTGAAGAGAGAAACTTAAAGAATAATCTTCTAGTCCAAAGTCGCTGCTATTATAAGCAACGAATAATCTCAATAGATCCCCACAACGCGCAGTTTTAAGCGATATTCTTCCATTCTGTTTTTCAGTCGTCTTCAGTGTTATGGTTCATAAAAACTACAGATTAAACCAAATCATTGTCAATTCTCACTTATCTAAACACAAACAAACAGTAGAGCTCAGTTCTTGATCGCTCAAAACGCTTGTCTCTATTCATTTGGACCATACGAAAACAGTAAAATACGTGCAAAAATGTCCGCCACCCGACCCGTATTATTCACGCTATCTACCTGCCTAATTCCACTCACCCAATAAATATTACATTATTATGATAAGTCCAAAATCCAAACTTGCTGGCGTTATCGTGGATGTTAGCGTTTTTGAATATTTATTGTTAGTTTTATACGTATTAGGGCTCTTAGCAACACTGCACGGAGAGTTAATATATCTACTCTTTACTTCTAGCTATTTATGCAAATGAATTTAGGTGTGGAGCATGTGAGCAAAATTTACGATGTTGTGCCTATATGCTCTTAATACTGGTGGCAGGACCTCTTGTGAGTCCGCACGGGCAGGTACCACCACCCTACCTATTTCTGCCGTGAAGCAGTAATGCGTCTCGGTTTGAAGGGCGGGGCAGCCGTTGTAACTATACTGAGACCTTAGAACTTATATCTCAAGGTGGGTGGCGCATTAACGTGGTGGACTGTGAGCTCGTCGACCCATTCTCAGCAATAAAAATAAAAATAATAATACGGCTTATCGTCATGTTTGCAGTAAAACTGATCACCTACGCCATTGATAGCAGCTGACACGTGAGGGCCAAGGTCCAATGTAACGTGTGCGGCATTTATTTGGTATTACATTGCTTACTGGGATTGGTCATGTTCTGTAGGTTTACGTGTTGTTAATCTGATTGTGTTGAAACTTTGCACAGTTGTTGTTAAGGTCAGAGAAGGTTCCATTAAGACACGTTCGGGGATATGTGGGTCAATTTAACAAATAGGTAGCCATTTTTTTTACTCGGGCCGGGGGCCGATCCTCCTATGAGGTCTTCGCACCTAGGGAGTGCGTGGGGTATGTGGGACTGGACAATCTGCAGATGTTGGGAGCGGACCGCGGGCCCAGAGATAGAATTTAGGACCCTACCCACTAAACAACTCTCCTGCAGTATTTGCACCAGACTTCCGTTCTCCACCCGGAGTCAGTGTATGTAATGTGAGTTTCTTTTCGTTTTCGATAGTGTAAAAGTTAAATCTGTATGGAGTTGGAACGTTTGCCTACGTTTGCCGCTAGGGGCGTGTTCCAATTGCATACATAGAGTTCACTTTTATGCTATCGACAATGTTAAAAAGCTCGCACTAAGCACACGGGACCTGGTAAGAGTAGGGTTAACACTACAACCAGTGATCATCGACGATCAACGAAGTCTGTCTCTGCGGTATGACGGCCCGTCAGTCCACCCAGGCGGAAGAAATAGCCAGAGTCAATGTTAGAGGGAGGTATTATTGTCTGGTTCACTTTTCACGGAAGAGTCCCGAACACGGTAAAGTATTCGTAATGAAGAAAACAATAAAATGAAAACATAAACCGCCAGATTTAATCGTAACAGTAGTTTTAGTTACGTATACGATTCGCCAAAACGTGAGATTTAAGAAAAATGGGATATACGAAAGAGAAAGTGGGAAACATAACAATCCCTACCTATCCCGTCCGCACCTAGCTGAAATACCCCCCTACACTACCACTGAATAGGTGGGGAAAAAAACCTACCTATGCCCGTGACTCTTGCTACCTCGTTGTTAAATGGCCTCGAAATAAAGTTTTACATATTCGTTAATGGGTTAATCTTGCCTTATACATGTAAGCTAAGCTATTTTAATATATTTAAAAAAAAAAATGTTTTGTGTACAATCAAGTTTAGTATCTAGAGTAAAAAAAAATGTCTTATACAGAGTGCTTATCACTTTATCGGATTAATATTACATGCGAATTGCGAATTACGAATTTGACAGGGTCATAATTTTTTTTCCTTCCTATGCTGATAGCCTTGAGAGGCTATTTCAGCTTATCCTTGACGTGTAGGTGAGCTCACGGGGCTCAAACCGGAGTGTTGCTAACACTGGCCCTAGCAAGAGCAAGAGCAACACAGTGGGCTGTGTTCAGGGACGTCTTAAACTAGGATGGGGTCCTTGGGCACACAAGAATTTGAGGCCCTTTTGGAAAGTAAAAAAAGCGAATTATAATAACATTTTTTTACTGAGTATGACCATTTATTAAAGGTTATCAAATACAGTATGATATAGTATTTCATGAATGATATTAGAATGCTGATGGTTTTTTGGTTACGATTTCGATAACGGTTTCTTTCGGGATGTCTGTTGAGCAAAATCTTCTATTATAGGCATAGTATATGCCTTGTAAATACCTTCTGATTACTGATTTGTGAAAAAAGTGTAATGTGCCCGAAAAAATGTTTTGAGAATAAGCGTGTGAGAGAAATTGTCGGTCTTTCGGGGCCCCCTGGGGTTTGGTGAGGACGGTGACTGGTGCTTGAGGTACCTAAAAGCACCGTTAGTGGATCGGGAGGATCCGTAATACGGTGTTTAGGGTAACATCGACTCTTTACCATTCGGTCTACAGGATCGGGTATAAATTTAAATACCTCGAATTTGTGTAACCCGGCAAAGTTTTGTAAGGGAAAAGACTTAGTTTCGTCAATGCTCAATAGATGGCGGTTTCCTGAATCTCGCTTTGGCTACGCAAGGCGTTTGAATATACATATAATAATAATAATAATAATAATAATTGCTATAATGAAGGCTTCATTATAGCAATCCAGGACCAAATCATTAACACTAAGAACTATAAAAAACATATTATCAAAGACTCTACAGTAACAGACGATAGATGTAGAAAATGTCACAACCAACCAGAAACTATTCAACATATCACTGGAGCATGCCCTAATCTTGCACAAACAGACTACACACATAGACATAATCAAATTGCAAATATTATACATCNAAAAAAAAAAAAAAAAAAAAAAAAAAAAAAAAAAAAAAAAAAAAAGTGGCTACATCTTGAGGAGTCCAGGAACACACGCCGGTACCTATCATCTGATTGATAGTCGCGCAAACTGTTGTCTGTCTATGATTTCACTGACCCTTAGCTTTATGCATCCATTCGTCAAACTACGGCAGTGAGTTTATGTCAACTACATGCGAAGTAAGAAGGTCTCACTGACGTTATGTTCTGCGCTAACTAACTAATCTACGTTGTTTTCCAGATGTCGGATCGCCGAATGCGGTGAAGTCAGTAAAACCTCCATATTTGTACCTCAGTGGCTTCCGAATGCCATCCCTCAGAGCGAGTCCGGGTTCGCTAGTTGCGAGCGCTTCGCACCGACCGGCGTCAACGGGTCGACAGACTTTTGTCCTTCGAATCTATTCTTCGACGATGTCGTTGAATGTGAAGCCTTTGTTTATGCCAGAGACAATTCTGTTGTTTACGACGTGAGTTCATTGTAATGTTTCCTCCTTGACTTTTAATTCCAATTGAGTATGACAAAAGTCCAGAACCACAACAATACACTGATTCAATAATCGTCACATAGTTATCATAAAGTTATTGTATTTATTATCTTTTGAGTATTGTACTTTTAACTATAATTAAAATAGTATTATAACTGAAAACAAAAGAGATGCAAACAATTGAGAGACTATCACTAGGTTTTTGGTGGTTCTTAAAAATGCATATTTCCAATTCCAGTTTGACCTCGGCTGCGACGAATGGATGCGAGCTCTGGCTGGAACACTGAACAGCATCGGAACTCTCCTAGTCCTACCTGTTACTGGATATATCTCTGATAGATTCGGACGTAGAATAGCTTTAATCATTAGCATCTTTAACTTATCTCTCTTTGGACTGATAAGAGCATTCTCCATCAATTATCCCATGTATTTGGCATTTCAATTAATCCAGACAAGTTTAGGTGCCGGCACATTCAGTTCAGCTTATATTTTTGGTAAGAATATTTGGTTAATGCTAGAGATTACGTATTTTTGTTTGAATTATTAAGTATTAGTTTGCTCTGAGCACACAATGCTATATGCATATATTAGGTACATAGAAATGTATATATGTACCGTAAAGTTTAATCTCAAGTAAGATATGACTACTACTTACATTGTTGACAACATTGGCCAGAGTTGTGCTCAAATCAAGTTTTTTTTTACTGCTTAGATTGGTGGACGAGCTCACAGCCCACCTGGTATTAAGTGGTTACTGGAGCCCACAGACATCTACAACGTAAATGCGCCACCCACCTTGAGATATAAGTTTTAATGTCTCAAGTATAGTTACAACGGCTGCCTTACCCTTTTTCGGTTTGAACAAGACGCATTATTGCTTCACAGCAGAAATAGGCGGGGTGGTGGTACCTACCCGTGCGGACTCACAAGAGGTCCTACCACCAGTAATAAGTGACCTATCTAACAGGGACAATGAAAACAAAAAAATACGATAATTTTATCACCATTGAAATCTTCCAGCTGCAGAATTCGTAGGACCAAAATACAGAGTATTAACCAGTGCTACCTGCACCGCTATGTACTCGGTGGGACAGGTAACCTTGGGCAGTATAGCCTGGCTGGTCCAGCCTTGGCGTACTCTCATAATGGTACTCCACATCCCATGCTTCTTCACGGTATCTTACTACTGGATATTGTCTGAGAGTGTGAGATGGTTGTTATCCAAGCAGAGGTTCGATGATGCTAAAATAGTCCTGGAAAGAGTAGCGAAGACAAATAAGAAGGTTATTAGTGAAAGCTCAATGAACGGCTTATTGACTCCACCAGCTCCACCTGAAGACGTAAGTCGTTGACGTGATTGTATTCTTCCAGACACGATTCAATTTACCTTGCAGTTGGCCGGCTAGGGTTGCTAATAATTCCTTACGACTTTGCGACTTCATTACTCATGGAGTAGAACCAGATGTAACGGTAGCTCTTACTGACTAGAACAAATTGGGCAAAAACTTGAATCGGGATAGCGAATTTTTTTCAAACATACCTCCGTATTGTCCGCGTGCGTCCGATGCGCAAGGATGCCGCCTAAACCAACAAATGAATTGAATCGTTTTTTTCTTTCCGCAAAATGTTACATTATACTATGAATTACAAAGCTAGTTATAAAATAGTAAATTAATTTTAGGAAAAAGAAAAGAAAGAAGGACTGTTCAAGACAGTGTTTAAGTCCAGGATCCTTCTCCGCCGTGTGTGTACCACTCCGATCTGGTGGATCACCACGACCTTCGTGTACTACGGCCTCTCCATCAACTCTGCCAGTTTATCAGATACCTTATACTTGAACTACATTATGACCTGTGCGGTGGAAATCCCGGGGTTCTATACAGCAGTCTTGATCCTGGACAGAGTCGGCAGGAAGCCTACTTTGTCTGGAGGATTTTTCTTTAGCGCTGTTTGTAATATCGCATTTGTGTTTATTCCCACTAGTAAGTATAATAATGTTTATAAAAACGGAGTAATCAAACTAAAACATTCAGAGCGTTGCAGTTTTTATATTTACCAGTATTGACTAAAATAACTTTTAATTAAATTGAAGAAAATTAAATACCCTCCTTACCTCCTTTCTCCTCGACGCACCCTCGGCGCACCCTCAGCGCAAGCATCTCGGTCCGGTGCGTGCGTGAGGTCGGGTCCCAACGGTGGCTTTGCATGTGGTGTCGTGACCCTTACGCGTATGTATGTGTAGACATCGGAGCTCACGGCAGTCAGTTCTGTGTCTCACAGATATGAAAGTGGCTCTTTTGTCTGGCGTATACACTTCTTTAGTGAGTCTAAACGGAAGTAGATAAGCTTGATGAAATTTTTATTTCATTTCAGATCTCACGATTCTTCGCTTGATAGTATTCCTTCTGGGCAAGTTCGGCATCTCCGTGGTGTTCACATCCCTGTACCTGTACACGTCCGAGCTGTACCCCACGCAGTACAGACACAGCCTGCTCGCATTCTCGTCCATGATCGGGCGCATCGGATCCATCACTGCTCCACTCACTCCTGTGCTCGTAAGTTAGAAACTGTCGACTTATCCTTGTATTTTATGAAGTAAATATGCCTAATTTATTTTGATTAGAAAGTGAATAGGACTAGAGGTAGTGCGTCGAAACCTTTCATCAAATGACCGACCTACGTATATGTAAGATAGGTGTGTTCACAAGTACTCGTTGGCAGCCGGACTATTGTGTGAGTACGTGTTTACGTTCTGGATGGAATTAGCGATGTTTTAATTGAAGAGCTGACTCGTCTGATAATGTGATTGTTAGATAAATAGCTGATGAGAGATTCTAAATAATGTTATTTGTCTGTCGTCATGTCAGGCCTAGAAGAGAAAACCTGCTGCGGCCAAAATCCTATACCGGATATATTGACTATTCGATGTGTAAAATTTCAGATGGTTTTCTGGCCTGGTATTCCATCACTGTTGTTCGCTGCGATGGGTATCCTGTCAGGGTTGCTGGTGCTGACACAACCGGAGACGCTGGGAACCAAGATGCCCAATACCTTGGCTGAAGCAGAAGCGCTGGGTACAACAAAATGTAAACTAGGAAATATTTGATCTGTTCTAATTCATAAAACCTAATTGTATAGGGTCATTAGCTAATAAACAACTCGATGAATGTTTAGTTTGTATTGTTTGATGGCGATCCTAGAGTTCGGTGTAATACAACGTGGAGTTTTGGCGACGTAGAGTCGCTTTCGCAGCGAGCCGGCAGTTCAGGACCGATTGGGGGATGGCATAATATGACCAGCAGTAGGCATTTATGGGCTGGTAAGTAGATAGATTGATAGTTCCGTCATTCGATACGAATACTTCGGGTGTCTTATCCGTTAGGTCAGAGATAGTCCACGTTTTGGAATGTTTTAAATGAGTAAGTGAGTGGGGTATATATGTTGCACAAGGACACAGTGTGAATCAGTGAACAATAGAAACCCGAATGCTTTACCGGCAGTGTATATTCGTTCATTTTACTGCTGTTCTCTGTGTTGTTCTTGTAACGCATTTGTGATTTGTAGAAACATTGACATAATGAGTACATTCAGTGAATGTGAATAATCAATTTTATTTGTGTAACATCATATTAATACTCTTTACATGTTCAACGTTACAGCCAGTCACTCATGTTTTTATTATTTTAAATATTTTTGGCAGTATGTATTATCTATGGCAATGTCATAGAAAATGCTATACAAACCAGACGATTTTCATTTCATATACAATGCCAATAAAAACTAAACCTTATCACCCCAACAATGATAACAACAGTATTAATACATCAAATAAGTATAGTTATAAAACACACAATAATCAGTCATTCAAGGTCTTTCCTTTACAATTTGCTTAAAGGAATTTAATTTATCAAATAGATTATCTCAAAGTTAATAAGCTTTGTTAGTAAGCATTCACGTTTTGCTTCGGAATCGGCAGTGGAAATGTTTTGTCCCAATGTAGATGGTAGTAAGCGTGCGACATCTGTACAGTATTCTTCAAAATGTTATATACAATTTGTGTTGGGCGTTGGCATCTTAATTAAACAACACTATTTGATGCGTCGTTGTTGCGGTTTGTTATATTATAGAGTACTTTTGTAAAAACATTTTCGAGACCGACCCTACAGGAGGTTTGATGTGAAACGGAATGTATAAATATTGAAGTCGGATCGAGTCGAGTCAAACTAGCGGCAACTCAGGATCGTGAACAAAAGGAAGAACTTACATTGTTCCCTCAGCTTTCTTTTTGTGCGTGTGTGTGACTCACAGATTTATAAGGTCACTTCACTGATCATACGTTCTTAATAAGCATTATTACTTAAATCCATCATTAAATCACCCGTCTAAGCAATAAAAAATACGACCTCACGTTTCAAATCGTTATTCACGTTGTGGTCATTTCTGGAAACCGCTTAACATCACGTGAGCTTGATGGCTCATTTCACTGGTAAAATATAATTGAGTGAGATCTAGTGACCGAAATTGCGAATTACTTGAGCACTGTTCGATGAGATCAAATTATCAATTTATCATCTTCACGTGTCAAATATTAAAATACTCGTAGTGTCCTACGCCTAGGCGCCTACGAGTAATATAACGTAGGTACTTGAAAATAACATTTGATTGTAACGATATACATGCACATGTTAAATGATGTTTAACGGTGGGCAGCGACTTGTCTCTGCTCCTGGCAATGCTGACACCCACGGGCCATGGGAACCACTCACCATCAGGTAGGCCGTATGCTTGACTGCCTACATGGGCGATAAAAAAAACGAACACCGATGTATGAGTTTGCTTTAAATGTCATCAGATTATTTAGGGCCAAAGGTTCGTAAAAGTCTGTTTGACGCCTGGAAGGATGTGGTCCCCTTAGCCGTCTCGACGACTTATTGCTACATTAAAGCCATCTCGTCGACTTATTGCTACATTAACTGAGGTCAGTAGACGAGTGGTCGTGGTCCACTCAGTGCTTAGTGGTCACCGCGACCCGTAGACGTAACAAAGTTAATGTTGCCTTTAGCAAAGTCAAAGAAGGTCTCAAGTGTTTTGACTGTGTGTCCGGACCGAAATGTACTAATGCTTTGCGGCCGAGATAAGTACGAGATGAGACGAGATAAGTAGGTTCGTGGTTTCCACACGAGTGACTTTACGTCTCGAGGGGGAAGAAAGCTCCACTGAACACTGACAGTGCCATTTTCTTCCTATAATATTAAACCAATTGTAAAATTAAATTACAAACAGGTGGTTAGACACACATTTACTGAGTTTACCAAATTCACTCCGGGACGTAGGGGCGGGTGCGACAAACACAATACTATTATTCTAACGACAACTAAACAAACACTTTCAGTTAAATAACAACGAGGCCTAAACGAATTTCATTTAACGATAAATTACAAATAATTAATACAAAAAAAAAAAAACAAGAGCGACACATCTAGGTGAAGGTTTCCATCCAGATACAATAAACGGCGAAAGAAGATATATGTATATATACAGTTGTTCTGTACAAGGAACGCTCCGCATACCCGTCCAGACGGTTAACGACGGTCACTTGCCAGCCTGATACTTTTCTTAACATCCGTTGAACAGTTAACCCATCTTTAGTAAATCAATTACCACCAATCGTAGTTTAACAAATCGTTATTACGAGATTACTAACGATTGTTAGACACGGTGGCAACTTACATTCACACAGGTCATATTATAAATACTTGTATTTCTATGAAAGTTATAAAGAATTTGGATAGGTCATGATTCAAGCTACAGATGATCGAAAGTTCATGTAGAACTTTCACTTCTAACATGCATTTGAAAGCGGCATTTGCTCTACTATTTTGAGACATCCAATAAAGTATATTAAAATGGTTGTATATTAATCCTATAAGAGTATTTAACCATCCGGCTATGTCTATGGTTCGTAATGATCTTCTCTTTAAGCGGATATAGTATAGAAGAAACAGTGGGTTCATTTTAATTGAGTCGTCCAGTAACGGTTCACGCGTAGAGCGAGGCGATCGTTGCTCCAAGATTTTAGCAATGTTTTAAAATGTGTTTTTGAAATGATGTAAATGTTGAAGTGCTCTCTGTAATTGTACTGTCGGATCGACGACACTCCTTGCGAGGTATTTGTCTAGGGCAGCGTGTGTTGTTGTTCATTTATTTCTATACTTGCAAAGGGCGTTATCGCCGCGCCGTCCACTCGGCGTGTTACGTCAGCTCTTAGGCCTGGAGCTGGAACGTGGTACCGCCCTGGGCGAGCTCACAGTACAACCAGGCCAGGTTAGATGGAGTTGAATGGGAAGCTATATGGGTGGCTGTTGGTACAGTATCAATCTTCTTAACTACGTCACATCTGCGATCGTGCTCTAATATATACTGTATAACTAAGTTGTATAAATGATGTAGAATATTCGATTACACAAAAAGAGTTAATAACAAACGTGTAGCACACTCGCGGACGAAGGCTTGCGATGTTCACTGACTCCGTTGTTTGTATTTGTTCTTTAAAGTTTTCAATAAACCGAATGTTAACTCGTTATTTATGATTCTTTTTATTTTGAATAAACTAATAAAGTGAAGACTGAAACAAAATGCTTATAAATATACTTCTGCGTAGCTCAACACGAAATCAATATGAAAGGCAGCGATTGAACTCAACTGTAATTCTTTTTGCAGATCATTATAGACTAATCCATAGTAGCCTATACTAATCATATACATACATCGTCGATGGTGTATGTTTGTTTGTGTAGGGTTGTTTCTGAAGAATCATTTTTGCAGTTTATCAAATGTTCTGCCGGGCAATAATTTATTCGTTTTCGAAATTAAATAAATACGTTAGTCGTTCTGTAATGTTTTAATTAACGGTACGATCTATTAATCACCGTCCAGTTCTCAAAGGAAAACCCAAAACATCTTAAGAAATCAGAATTACACCCAACGCCTTATAACAGTGTCAATAGCAATAATACCCTCAGCGGAAGTAACAATTGCTAGAAATAAATTGGACAAAAACTGTATGAGCTGTATTTGGCTGAGCTCAGAACGACTTGCACAATGTTATCATTCGGCGGAAGTAATTCGTGAACAGAACTGAACGGAACTGAACGGAACTGAACTGGATCTTGATAGTTTTAGTGCCAGCAATGGCGGCCGTGCTACGCGCACTCCGCTCAGGGTTTTAATGTAGAGCTTAGCGGGTTGGTGCTATTTCTCTTCATTATTTCCGAGTTTGCAGGATAAGCAGTGACTGCAATGCTATCGAGACTTCTGTCTCGTGTTACTCCTCTGCTCATTGACTATTTAATAGAAGAATATCAGCACGATCAACTTGAGCACGAGAAGACGAGTAACTCATACTGGACCAGCGGTGTTTCAAAATGTATTTCTTTTGCATAAGCAAAACCTGAATCTATGAACGGCGTATCGTAATAAACGTAATATGTTAATGCGTGCATATATTATCGTTTGATAGCAGATTATCGGCTATAGATGAGGCGAATCATTTGATTAGCAGTTCACTTGAGCCGCACCAGCCGCGCCGAGTGCCGCCTCCATCCCTCGGTATCCCCAACATGGCAGACAGAAAACCCAGCGTGGACCCCGCGAGGAAGGGCAGCGCATTTGACCAGCCAATAGATCTAGACCATGTGCTCATCAACGAGCTGGGACAGTTTGGATTGTTCCAGTTGAGGAACATCCTCTTGGTGGCCATACCTATTATCATGTCGGCTTTCATGAGCGAATTCGTCTTTTCTGCTGCAGCTATTCCTCACAGGTAATTTTTATTTTTACTGCCCGGCACCTCGACTCTCGGGGGCTTCTTTGTCATAGTTTTAATCTCACGGTTGTAGTAGGAGCAGGTAGCTCTTGATAAGTTAGGAAACTTCATGAAATTCTAACCGAGCTATAGCTAACATTCAAACGTAGGTCGGTGGGTCTACCGAGTTATAGGTGTGGAAATTTTCCACACGGGTGGTCATTTTCTACAACAAAGAAGTGTTAAGAGTTTGTTAGTGTATGTATGTGCACTGGATGTTTCCCGGTTCCGTACATAGTTAATGACGCTCAGACTGCTGTTGCTGTCAATAAGCGCCCTGCGCGTGGCCGGCAGAGACTGCCTATTAGCACCACATCATTTGTATCAAATCTTAATTGGGGTTTGGGCAGAAATTTTAAAATGAAGAGAGTAAAAGGGTGGATGCGGACGACCTCATGGCCCGTTGAAGGATCTTAATCACTTAAGTACTTCAACAAAACCACTCGTTTAATACTACAACGACTAACAAAACCACAGTTGTTCAGTGCATCCCATAAAATAGTCCAGTAACTGTATCAAATTAATACGAACAATTAAACTGATTGATAAGATGTTTATTTATTGAATGAAGATAAGCTGGACTCATAATAATGCTATTAAAACACTAACAATTCAAGTAGAACTCATGGCCCCGGACGGAGATTTTGTTCTTAGCTATATCTGTAAACCACCCAACAGACCTTAGGGACACTCAGGTTGTTGTAGTGTTGTCAGGGCGCCAGTTGCATTGGGATTAATGCTATTTATAGGCTAGTGTTATGCAGGAACTAAGTAATCTGCGGCACGCGCTACATTTCGATACCGTCACTTCATTCTCACGAGCCGCTGCTGTGGCTAGCAGTTACCGAGTCGCTAGCAGTTACTCTACTCTTAATAAAACATACTTTCGATGCATATCGGTTCGTCGTCATATTTCGCCCATTCTACACAATGTTGTGTTTTTTTGGAACCGATGGTGAGAGATGATGAGTTACGATATAGAGTTTGAAAATTCAAGTAGGTAGTGTTTTAATGACATTCATCTCAAATTAAATAATTGGGACTTGAACTAGTGTAAAATACAACAACAAAGTTCTGACGATCATCAAAGTTCAACTTGTGTTGAGGGTAAAGTTTATGAGGAAACATTTCACGAACCAACTATAAAACACGGATTAATTTAATCTCTACGAGGCTATTACAGTGTCCGTTTTAATTTTTTTACATTTTTGTCCAGGTGTCGGATCCCAGAGTGCGGGGAAGTTGAGAAAAGTACGAATTACGACCGAGAGTGGTTGGCGAACGCCATCCCTGAGAGCGACTCTGGATTCGCGAGCTGTGAGCGATTCGCTCCAGCCACCGGGATCAACGGGACCTTGGACTACTGTCCGCCGAACATCTTCCAGACCAACACCATTGAGTGCGATGGATTCATTTATACCAGAGATAACTCTGTTGTTTTTGACGTGAGTACCTTTTTCTTTTGTAGGCGGCAGACCTTACGTTCCACCTAAAGGTAAGCAAACACTGGCAATGTCGGAGATGCAGTCAGACCGTCGCCTACCACTGGAGACTCTTTTCAAACTTGTTTGAAGAGGGACATGTGACAGCACTCAGGGAATATCAAACAGATATTTTCATTTCTGAGCCGGACGACGCGCGGCAACAACGAAGCCTTTTAGGTACCGCTGCGTTTTAGTGGAGTGTACGAGTGTCAAGTAATACCAGTTTGACAGGGCGCATGTCTCGCAGTCGGGTACCAATTTATCTAAATAAATATAATATCTCTAGCGCGTATTATTTCATTAAACACCTCCTGTGATGAAGGATTAACGCCGTCATTATCAGTCAGTAACAGTTTCTGACCTCAATAAAAAATATATTGTTGTTCACAGTTCGACCTTGGGTGCCAGGAGTGGCTTCGTGCTCTTGCCGGCACTTTATCCAGCGTGGGGACATTGCTGGTCCTGCCCATCACTGGTTATGTTTCCGATCGCTTCGGGAGACGTATGGCCCTAGTGATCAGCGTCTTCAACTTGGCACTATTTGGCTTAATCAAAGCCTTCTCTGTAAACTACGTTATGTACTTGGCTTTCCAGGTAATACAGACGACTCTGGGGGCCGGCACCTTCAGCTCCGCCTACATATTCGGTGAGAGAATTCAACCAACCTTCTAGTTTTTTTTTTTTAATATTATAATATATTAAAGAAGTTGTATAAAGAGTGCGCAATATTTCCTGTACAAAACGTCGTTCATCTATCATCTGGGAAGATGATCTTTGATATATCTAAAGTTTATTTTTATAAAAACTTTAATTTATACTCATATAATATGTGTGGCCGTGGACCCACAGTGGTCTAGTTTTGGTTACTAGTACCGTTGTTATGTAAATGTGTACGAGTATAATGTACACTGAGAGACTTCACAGAAAAAGTAATCGAAGAGAAGCATTTTATTATTACTACTAACTACATATGTTACAATTTATTATGAATGAATTACAACGAGCCTTAGATGAAATAGTTAGCATTGTAGTGATTTACACGAGTGAGTTTTTGGAGCACGCAGGAGTCTGTCGTCGGAGTTAAGTGGCTGCTACACATACTCGTACCTCACGGACTTTATTGGATTTGATCTGGATTTGAACATTTTGTTTATTTTCTATTTGAACAAGATACAAACACTAATGTGACTTGTTTGTTGTACAGACTAGCGAACAAGCTCACGGCCCATTTGGTTTTTAAGTGGTTAGTAAAACCTATAGACATCACCATTGTAATGCAGTCGCCCACCTTGAGACATGAGTCTGAACTGTGTAGTAAAATGGATGCCCCAAGTCGTTAAGCTGCAACGCATAACTGCATCACGACAGAAATGTGGAGGTCAGCGGCACCTGGTCGTGCCGCACGTATTATGTATAAAGCTGCGGGTCCCCTCACTAGTTGTCGTAAATAGCAGAGATCCCAGGCTCCCAGCCCCTCGTCGCTGACTGCGAGACTCTTCACTAGCATGATGTTTGGGTATTTTATATAAAACAATTTTCAGCCACTGAATTCGTGGGACCGAAGTACCGAGTCATTACCAGTGCGACTTGCTCATCGATGTTCGCGGTCGGTCAAGTGGTCCTCGGGGGGATCGCGTGGCTGGTCCAGCCCTGGCGGTACATGATCATGACGCTCCACATCCCTTGTTTCCTTATCGTCTCATACTACTGGCTACTATCGGAGAGCGTGAGATGGCTGCTCTCAAAGAGAAAATTCGATGAAGCCCGACGGGTCCTGGAGAAAGCTGCTCAGGTTAACAAGAGAGAGATTAGTCAGAAGTCTATGAACGCATTGATGAGGCCTCCGGCGGCGGTCGCCAAGGCGGAACCCGTGAGTTGTTTGTTAATTATGCATGCTTAGGCTTAAGTCTCACCTGGTGACGGCTCACAAGGAGTGCCACTGTCATCATCAACCTCGAGAGTTGAGAACGGAACCTTGCACTGTGTAAGGGTTGTCCCACTCGCATACCGCAATGAATCTCCGCTTCACGGGAGAACGGATTGGATACCTACACTGCAGCTTTACCACACACCGGCCACCGCCGACATCTAATTACTTTATTTTAATTATTTCATTTAATTTGATAAATTTTCAGAGTATTTAATAATCATCTGTCAGTGACTGACTGGACGACCGGTCCGGATGGTCAGCCCTCTCATGTAATTCATTTTAAAGGTTTAAAACGATATTATGTTCGTTAATTTGACTAATCTAAATCTCCGCGCGTTCTATAGCTTACGGTTGTGCTATACTTGAAGGTTCGTTCCTTTTGCTCGTGTTCATGATCCATCTGGTGTTAAGTGGTAACCCGGGCTCAAAGACATCTTTAATGCCGCCACCCACCTTGACACATGAGCTCCAAGTCTCAGTTCTACAGACAACGGCTGTCCCACCCTTCAAGCCGAATCGCGCTACGGTTTCACGGCAGAAACAGGTAGGGTGGTGGTACCTACCCGTGCCTACTCACAAGGCGTTCTACCACCTGTGATTACGCAAATTATAATTTTTGCGTTTTTTATTTTTATTACACGGTGTTATTCTTTCACCATAAAAATCAATCGGGTACTTACGTATTAACGCCACCGCGGCAAAAATTGGGTTAGCAAATGTGGCCAACTCGAAAAATATGGAAAAGCGAATCAGAGCACCCCACTTTCCACCTGGTCTTGTCTACCCAACCGCTAGAGTGTATATAAAAAACCGGAGGCGCGGAGAGAGAGCAGTCCTCGTCCGCTGTGACGGAGCACGGAAACAGTGCGAAGCGGAGCGACTGAGGCAAGCCGAAGCTGCGGAGCGGAGCACGAGTGATCGTGCTTCGGCACGCAAGGGCGAAAGGGCTGCTCTTCCCGCAGCGCCGGAGATAAAGCGGATTCAAACTTAAGCTCCCTTCGAGATTGACTAAATAATGTAATTTAAATTTTAAAAAAAAACCGTGGATATCTTCATAACCGGTTCCGCGGAGTGGGAATGGTGCAGGGAGTAAACCCTTGACCCAAACCCCACCCCGACCCAAAATCGACGGACCATAAAGGAAAGTTTAACCGAATTTTTGCTGCGGTGGCGTTAACACGTAAGTACCGTCAATCGTGAACATTTTGTGAAGTAGGTACGTATTTCATTAGAAAAATTGGTACCTGCAAGATTCAGCAAGATTCGAACACCGTTACATCGCTCGACACGATTGCACCGGACGTCTTATCCATTAGGCCACGACGACTACAACTTATTAACTCGCATGGATTACGGCGGATAAGATTACCTATCTACGTACATGGCAACTGTTCTACATGATCGCATTGCTATAATTAAAATCTTTCCTTGTATGACTCTAATTATTATGGATCAAATTGTTTTTTTTTGTTAACCTCTTGTTCTGACTCCTTTTGTGTGGAACTCCTGTGGTATGTATGATAGTCAAGGTCACTCACAACTGTACTGAGCATGCTATTCATTGCAGGTAGAAGCAGACCCTGGAGTTCTCAGAACCATCATCAAATCTCCTATCCTACTCCGTCGTGTGTGCACCACGCCGATCTGGTGGATCACCACGACTTTCGTGTACTACGGCCTCTCCATCAACTCTGCCAGCTTATCAGACACCATTTACTTGAATTACATCCTGACCTGTGCTATCGAAATCCCTGGATTTTACACTGCGGTCTTGATTCTGGACAGGGTCGGAAGAAAGCCGACTTTATCTGGTGGATTCTTCTTCAGTGCTCTTTGCAATATAGCCTTTGCTTTCATACCTAACGGTAAGTTTTTGTATGTTCTCATTTCAAACGCTCAGGAATAATACATTGATAATGATTTCACTCTCTGAACGTCAGATGTGAAGCGATCTTCGGTGTGCGATATCTCGTCGAAGTAATATTTTATTCTCGTAAATTCTTTCGGTTAATGATTTAACGCTTGTCAAAAGGCAATATTTTACTGAGATTTACCTCGCATATAACCATGTTTCTCAAAGAACTTGGGTTACGATCAATGATGAAACTTGCCCGTGCTCAGTATGCTTAGTGCCAGTTTTTTAACGTTCTCGATAGCGTAAAAGTTAACTCGAATTATGGTATGGAGTTGGAACGTTTGCCTAGGTTTGCCGCTTGGGGCGGTGTTCCAATTGTATATAAATTTGAGTTAACTTTTACGCTATCGAGAACGTTAAAAAACTCGCATTAAGCACACAGAACGCGCCACGCGACGCCTACCGATTTATAGAGAGTACTTGTATACATGACACTGGTGAGTATAAGTCTGTGTACCGGCGGCGGTCGCGTGGCCAGTCCCCGGCAGGTCCTTTCTGTACAATGATTTCCCATACTACGTAGTTTTGATCGACATTCAAGTATTGTGTTCCGACTGTACTTCTATTCCTGGCTTCTGGAACGGACAGCTTACATCGCAATCGATCCCTAATCACACGTGGTTTACTAATATCGCGGATTAACGTAACGCACAATTCTGATAAAAACATATCCTTTTATTTATTAAACTAGATAAAAATACATACTTTATTGTGAAGATAATAAAACACGTTATTTAAATCACGTGCTAGCTTTTAATACGAGATTAAATATGTACATAAATATGCTAAAATTTGTGACGTAAATTAAGAACCATTTATCGAGCGTAATCTTATATACCTACCTATGTAAGAAATAAAAAAGAACATAATTAAACTGTACAAAACCGTTCAATAAAGCACTGTATAAACGACAAGGAGTGCAACATTAGTCCTCTGCTCAAGACCGGATTCCGTAACTTTTATTTTGAATAGCAGAGTTCGTCTCCCGCTTGTCTCAGGGTTCGTTGCAAATGTGTGTCTAACTAAACAGCAATCAATGCGAAACAGGTGGCGGACGCAATTTTGTTGATTTAACAAACAAAAATATTGCTTAGATCGGTCACAACTGATGGATAGTGGACGAGCTCACAGTCCACCTGGTTTTAAGTGGTTACGGCAGCCGATAGACATCTACAACGTAAATGCTGCCACCCACCTTTGATACGAGTTCTAAGGTCTCAGTATAGTTACATTTTATTTTCTAATTTCAACAGGCATTCCCTTTAAACCCAAACCTTGTTAAAACCAAGCTAAAAACTCATGTCTCAAAGTGGGTGGCAGCATTTACGTTGTAAATGTTTAACGGCTCCAAACCATTTTTTTTCCACAGGAGAAAATTCCCGGATTCCCATTCACGCAGCGGGTGGGGTATGTGGAGTTGACCCTCACTAAAAAGTCCTGCCGCTCACAGTCGGCGCCCTACCCCGGACCGGGCCGGAGCCCAGTCGGAGTTATTGAGACGGCGGGACAGGGTTTACACAGAGCATATTACATCCATCCCGCCGTCCCCCATACGCCGGACCGGCGGCCTCTGGCGACAAGACCACCGGCTCCCACGGTCGACGGGCCGGGAGTCCACCTTGATGGTGCCACGCTGCACTTCCCCCAAGAGCGGTCGGGAGAACGCGGTCTACCATCACGGTTTCTATTACGGGCGGCTTCCTATTACGGGCGTGGTCTAAAGCACCCCGTCCCGCGGCTTGATCCCTCCACGCATAAAGCGGGTGGAGCCCGAAGCTCATAGGGGGCCGGGTCACGCCGACCCCCTGCCCGGCCGTGGCGGATTTCTGCGTAGTGAGGAGAGCTTTGCTTCACCCGCACCGCCGCTTCCCGTCCCGCCGTCGAGCATAGGTTTCCAAGACTCGTCGCCGCCAAGCATCGATGCCACGACGCCAGGCAGCAACAAGTCCGGTCCTATCTTTTCGACAAGGATACGGCGCTGGACCTTTTTTTTTTTTTTTTTTTTTATTGCCCTTNTGCGGGCCGCGTGAGCGAACACTACACTTGCATAGGTCATGACGGGGCGTATGCAAGTTTTGTAGAGTGTCACCTTATTTCTAAGGGACATTTTACTTCTCCTACATATCATCGGATAGAGACGTCCTAGAATGAAGGCGGCACGGTCGCGTACCGTCTTGATGTGGGGGCGGAATGTCATCCTACTGTCGAGGGTGACACCTAAATATTTGACCTTCGGGGCCCACGGTATGGGCTGGTCGAACATCGTTCACCTCCTAAGCGTGGCAGACAGCGAGCGTATGCTCCGCCGTGTCCAGGTTGTGTCTACAATGGTGGCACCTCGTCGTCGGCTCAGCTCCTATTCGGTGCAGGTACTTCCTCAAGCATCCGTGCCCAATCAGCACCTGCACCAGATGGAAGATGAGATGTCCTCCGCCACGATTCAACTAGTCATCAAAGACTGAGTAAACCACCTCGACAGTCTGTAAGCCGCACGTGGGGTTGACCAATCGCCTCGACCACAATTCGAGCACAGACCGCCGAGAATGGGCCTTCCGCGCCCACACTTTTGGAGAGACGGGCCACGCCCAGAGCACGAAGCTCGCTGCGCCACCGATAGTCGGCAGCGAGCGACTCCGCCTCCAGCTCCCATGGCGGCGTCCCCGCCAACACACGTGCCGCCTCGAAGGAGACGGTGCGATATCCACGGATGACTCTGATAGCAACGGTGCGCTGCAGCCGGCGCAGGATCCGAGCCATAGCAGTTGCGCGGCTCAGCCCATACAGGCGCACCGTACAGGGTACATCGATCGCACCACCCCCGCGTATAGGCGGCGCACAACCTGATCCGGCCCCCCGACATTCGGAAGCAGCCGGCTCAAAAAACCGGCCGTCCTCATCAATCGAGGGACCAGGCAGGTGACCACTTAACACCATTTAGGCCATGAGTTCGTCCAGTCATTAAAGTAATTAAAAAAAAATTAGTAATATGCTTGCATTTTTTGTCGTATTCATTGTTTGGAATAAGTTTGAATGAGTTGATTGTGTATCTCGATCCGTCGCGTCTAATTGAATGAACGACCTAACTGTACTTTTGTTTTATAAACGCAGGGCTGTCATCGAACAGTTGAAACGACTTACAAGTTCATATTTGTATAATAATAACTAATAATTACGACTTGGTACATTTTTAAAGTGATCTACATTTTTAATACTGTAGCCACGTTTCGGTTTGATACATCCATTGCGAGACACCCTGTACGAGTATAATCAATATAATTTATTCTCCAATTTTCAGACATGACAGTTCTTCGCTTGATAATATTCCTTCTGGGCAAGTTCGGTATCTCCATGGTGTTCACATCCCTGTACCTGTTCACGTCCGAGCTGTACCCCACGCAGTACAGACACAGCCTGCTCGCATTCTCGTCCATGATCGGTCGCATCGGATCCATCACTGCTCCACTCACTCCTGCTTTAGTAAGTTCTAAAAATTTCCTATTTCTTAGCATCATTTTAGAGTAAAAGACGCTTTTGAAATGTGGTATTGAAGGCGAATGCTGCGAATTCCACGAACTGCACAACGGACCAAGTTATCCGTTCTGTCCGCTATCTGCTTCCAACGTGTTCTCACGTACTTCAGTCACATCGCTCGCAGAGACTCTGATAACCTAGAGAAGCTGATGATAGTTGGTCAAGTTCAAAGAAGAAGCTCACGCGGACGCTTGCTTACCCGCTGGTCACATCTGGCAAAGAGGCTAACCGTCCTGACAATAACCGAGTCTATAAAGACCGCCGAGGACAGGAAGACGTGGAGAAGCATTGTTGTAAGAGTAGTTTTCGTGATCTCGAATGATTTTTATGGGTGATATTGCTCGGTAGACCGACGGTCCGAATGTTGTTGTTCGGAACTTGTATTATGCGAGCATAACTTGAAAATCTCGTAAGCGAGATCAGGCATCTGTCAAATATCTTGCGTTGTATGATGGCTACCCGCCACACTAACTACCGTCAAAGTTTTATACAATTTCGAGTTGAAGGCCCCTTTGACATTGTAGAGTGAAGGAAAACCAGCAGTATTCCTTCACTTCTTAAGTCGTCCAGTGTAGATTGGACGTTAGACTTCGCACACACCGTCGGTATTTTCCCTTTCTTAACCACAGAATCCCAGTGGGATTCCTCCATATTAACAAAAGGGTTAGGATTTCGCTAAATTTTTGCAAGCGTTACATTGTTTTTTCATCAAGTAACATTATTGTACAGATGGAGTATTGGCATGGCATACCTACGGTGATGTTCGGCGCTATGGGCTTCCTCTCCGGAGTGCTGATCCTCACTCAGCCCGAAACCCTGGGCACCAAGATGCCGAACACACTCGCAGAGGCAGAGGCGCTTGGCACTCCTCAATCCAAGATACAAAGCAACTAATCTCATGTTACGAATTATCATATTAGATTTAAGTGATCAGCGTTAAAATACACAAAACAACATGCTTCATTTTATATTTAGCTCATGAACTCTGTTTATTTCCGTCATAATACTAGGCATCAAAAGAAACTACAACGAACAAACAGAAGCCATCTTTGAGGCAGAAAAGTTTTTGATGCCTCGTAAAATTTCAGGTTTCAGTTTTGGTAGCCAAAGAAACCAAACTAAACATATACAAATGTATAGCATCGGTCATACAGACCAACTTGAACTTATATTTATCATAAATAAAGGGTGTTACAATAAATTGTTGTAATTAACATTAATTTCTACTTATAATTTTTTACTGAAGTAACTATATTAGATGACAATTTGCCTGACAATTCGACAAGAAAATGTCTGCCTTCGAATCAGTCGTGTATTTCGGTCTGAAATGTCCGCAGTTGTGATTCAACACACTTAGAACTTGGAGCTTATGCATCAGGGGATGATGACATTCAAGTTTGATACGTACGCCCTGCTGCAAGAATGTGTATAGTAAATGTGAAAAGTATTTAAAACGCTAAAAATGTAGGCAATAAATAGAAATAAGCAAAGAACAAAGTGACTAAAAAGTTTAACTATTTATTTAAAAAATATAATTTGAGTATGAGTAAGAGTCGCGGAGAGAGAACTGTGTAGTGCGAGTATATGTAAGCAGCTAGTTATTGCTGGCATTGTTAATGACAGGTGCTAATGCAGGTAAGCTTTATAGCATTTTTGGTTTGTCAGTGCAGTTGATTCAGATGATTTGGTTCGCACCGAGAGTTAAACTTTGATTCTAATAAAATTTATATGCATTTAAATTATAATTATTTTAGATTACTTTAGATTGTAGATATTTTATTTTATTTTTTATAAAGAATTTTGGTTAAATGAAATCGTTTTATTGCTGACTAGTGACCCGGCCTCGCTTCGCTTCGGGAACTATAATTTATTGTTGATTTTATCGCTTTTTTTTATACAATTCAGAACCTGAAAAACGATGTAATATAGGAGGATATTATATAGCGAATTGTTTGTAGTTCCTCCATGAGGCTCTACCACGTGACCCTCAAAATACTTTGTCAGCCCTGCCATTTCCCCTATCAACTTTTTTAAACACACTCACTTCTGGTTGCTTCTAGCAATTCATAGAGCTATAAAACGTACTTTACGCCCTTTCAATCAGTATTTAGCGGTAGGCAGCGGCTTGGCTCTGCCCTTGGCATTGCTGAAGTCCATGGGCGACGGTAACCACTCACCATCAGGTGGGCCGTATGCTCGCCTGCCTACAAAGGCAATAAAAAAAAAAAAACACCATTTCAAATAAAAGCTGCCAACGTATTTTGCATCAGGCACGTGTTGGTAACAGTTCATTGTTTTTTAATATGCTTATCTTAAAAGTTCGCGGTGCTCGTCAGTTTGACTTGCTCTTGCGCATTTGAGACTGAGAGCATTACGAGTTCTACAAATTAAGTTTGTACGTCTAATAGCTTTTAGCTAATAGTTTTTAATAACGATAATTCAACTGTAAATTAAAGAAAACGATTGTATTCTTCTGTATAACCGAGTGTAGCACGTGTCATGCTAGTAAACTGTATGTTAGTTTACTCAGACTTTCCGAAACTTCATATTAAATTGAAATTTTAATATTAGGCGTGATAGCTCTGAAGTAGCCGTGATGCCGTACTAAGAAATTCAGTTTTTTTTACATCCTCTTTGACGATATTTGCAGCACGCATTCTGCCAATATGATGTCAAACGCTTTATTGCTGATTAAGTATGTCTTAGTGACCCAGTTCATAGAATAAAAAAGGAGTTCACGCAAATGACCAATCTGAAATTTAACCAGTTTAAAATTTCTTTACTTATTTTTCAGTGAGGTGTTTACTTGAATGCTATATTATTATTGTTTAAATTATTTATATCTTCTAATCTGATTGTTTTAGTGGTCTAAACAGGAAAGGCCATCTGAAACAACCAAAATCCCTATTATCCGAAAATAGCAATAATTAACAAAACTCAAAAACTTATCTATACCTTGCAATAATGATAGGAATGAATGATGGTCGTGCAAGTTTATAGGTTCTCTGCATATCCGCGTTGTATCCTTGCAGTGAGACCCTGGATCACAAGGTAGTAAGTGCTTCTATGCTGCATAGTACCGTAGAGTTTCACAGCATCACACGGCCCGCACTATCAGGTTCTTTCAATCACATTTTAATCGCCTTATTTTTCTTCTACGTCAATTGCTTTATTTATTTTGGGAGGCGCATTGTAATAATTTCTGTTTTAAATTAAAACCAAATTAACTTTACGGACGACATGAGCATAAAAACTTTAAAGTAAAACGTTGGTAATAATCAAATAAATAGGACAACGAAATGCGCCAAATTAAGTTGTAAAAGTAGTTTTATGTCTACGACTCGCGTAAACTGAAGACAATATTCTATATTCTAATTCTGGAATACAGTTAGATACAGAAACTTTGACTTTCAACTTTAGTTACTGCCTAATCAATACTTCACACACATTAACCCTTAGATTTGCGGCAGCTCTCTAAAAATATAAAATTATAAAGATAGTTTGAATTTTTTTTTTAATAACCTTTTTTTCGTTTAAATAATATGTGTTTTTATCTATTTTTTTAATATTTTTTTTATTATTATTTTTCTAATTTTCGTAAAAAGGTCATACATACAAAACAAAAGCCATTGAGTTTATTTTTTATTAGTTGAGTCAGAGCTTCCTTGTACTGGCTGAGCCCTTGCTCTGTCTGAGCCCTTGCTCGCCCACCTGTCCTTGTGAAACTGAAAAGGCCTCCGGGCCACCAGTAAACCCACAATTATAAAAAAGCTTGCAATTATAAATTATAAAAAACGATATTTGACGTTGTTTTATATTTTTTTAAATAAATGAACACTTATTGTGGCATAACTGTAATATGTACTCAAACATATGCTGTCGCTACACTTTTTGTAAATAATAACGTGTTCTACAACGTTGCAGTACATAATTTTATTCTATGATCAATAGTTTTCGCAGGGCACGCGATGTAAAGAATATTTTAGGTAATTTTTTTACACCTTGGGTGTAAAAAATTCAATACAAACAAACAAACAAATCTTTCCTCAAAAAAATATCAGTATAGACAATTAAAAAAACTTCGTCACTGCCAGTCTCGTGGAATTTTAGGAGCTCTAAATTGTCGTAGACTACTATTAAATTATTATGCCACATTCTCTAAAAGTTATTAAAAAATCTAATCAAGCAGATTTCGATCGGCCTTTAGTACCTGTCATTTTTTTAAATGCGTTTTAATAATTGGATACAAATTGTGAAGGGTAAGAGATAAGCGCTGTACTATCGACATATAATGTAAAACGCAAGGACGTTGTCTGCCTCCAGAACATGCTGGTTTGCTTTATTCCACAGTCAACAGATTCTGATGAACTTCTTCAGTTATCTTAAGTTATCTGGTAATCATGCTGGAGGCCAAACACACGGCAGCCTGAAAGCTCTTACTCATTTTGGACCAACGCAAAGTCGCGAATGACCTTATTCTACATTTTCAAATGTCGCTTACGATTCACATTTCAGTGGTTACAAACAGAAGCTCACAGTACAGTGTAAATACCGACGTCTTCTGAATTATAAGCCCGAAATCTTAACTTTTTTGGGAACAGGAATTGAGTAGAGTTGCCTTTTATTTGTATCTACCTACGTCTCATGACGAAACATTTTCAACGTTAGTCTAGCAACTAGAATCTTGTTAACGAGTGACCACGATTATTATCGATTTTTTTGAAAGCGGTAACTTAAGTTCTGTCTGTGTGCTCTACATTGCAAGTCCACATTGCGTTCATATTATTTCGTCTCAATGTCCGATCCTCTGTCGTCTTGATTTTCTGAATCACTCGCTGCTGACGATCAGTGCAGAGAGCTCTTTAGGCTATCAAGTACCTATCAAATTACAATACAAATCCTTAACAAAAACAAAAATAACGGAACGCATTGTAGGTAATTAATTTTTCGATTTTCCTACTAGACTGCATTAAAAGTATCGGGAATGGAATATTTCCACTGTTCCTGTCATATTAAAATCTTTTTAATTGAAAACTCCTTGGTTTTAAAAATCGAATACCATTTATTTATCTAAAAAAAGATTCTCGGTCTTGTCACGAGGTTTTGTCAAACTTGTTTAGTCGTTGAGAAAATGGAATTGACTCGAGAAAATTCAAGAGCGATGATTTATTATGACTTTCGAAGTGGTTTAACACAAAAACAGTGTGTTGACCGCATGATTTCTGCATTTGGTGATGAAGCCCCATCCAAAACCACAATTTATCGCTGGTTTGCTGAGTTTCAACGTGGACGTGTCAAGCTCAGTGATGATCCCCGTCAAGGTCGTCCAAAAACTGCAGTCACCCAAGAAAACGTTGATGCTGTGCGTAAGCTGATTGAGGAAGATCGACATGTGACATACCGCGAAATTCAGGCAACTTTAGACATTGGCATGAGTCAAATACAAATAATCTTGCATGAACAATTAGGTGTAAAAAAGTTGTTTTCCCGATGGATACCGCATTCGCTCTGTGAAGAGCAAAAAGCGGCTCGCGTTACTTGGTGCGTCAGAACTCTCGAAAGATTCCACGCAGGATCCTCAAATGCTGTATACAACATTGTATCAGGTGACGAATCCTGGATATACGCGTACGAACCCGAAACAAAAAACCAGTCACGAGTTTGGGTGTTCGAAAATGAGTTAAAGCCAACAAAAATTGTTCGTTCACGGAGTGTTGCAAAAAAAATGGTGGCCACGTTTGTCTCCAAAACCGGCCATGTTACGACTATTCCTCTTGAGGGACAAAGAACGGTTAATGCAGAATGGTATGCTAGCATTTGTTTGCCACAGGTCGTTTCTGAACTCCGTAAAGAGAACTGCAATCGCCGCATCATCCTCCATCACGACAATGCGAGTTCTCTTTTATTTTTTATTTTTTATTGCTTAGATGTGTGGACGAGCTCACAGCCCACCTGGTGTTAAGTGGTTACTGGAGCCCATAGACATCTACAACGTAAATGCGCCACACACCTTGAGATACAGTTCCAAGGTCTCAGTATAGTCACAACGGCTGCCCCACCCTTCAAACCGAAACGCATTACTGCTTCACGGCAGAAATAAGCAGGGTGGTGGTACCTATCCGTGCGGACTCACAAGAGGTCCTACCACCAGTAATTACGCAAATTATAATTTTGCCTTTCTTGCCTTTCTTTGCCTTTGCCTTTCTTCAAACAAGGTTTGCGGACAGTGCTCAGTGGTAGGCAGCAGGTTGGCTGTGCCCCTGGCATTGCAGACGTCCATGAATGACGGTAACCACTCACCATCAGGTTGTCTGTTCTCACACCGCGCACAGAACAAAAGAGTTTTTAGAGCAAGAAAACATAGAATTATTAGACCATCCGCCGTACAGCCCCGACCTAAGCCCTAATGATTTCTATACTTTCCCTAAAATAAAGAATAAATTGCGTGGACAGAGATTTTCATCACCTGAAGAAGCTGTGGACGCCTACAAAACGGCCATTTTGAAGACCCCAACTTCCGAATGGAACGGTTGCTTCAATGATTGGTTCCATCGTATGGAAAAATGTGTCAAATTTCGCGGAGAATACTTCGAAAAGCAATAAATACATTTTTAAATAGTAATGTTGTGGCACTTCGTTAATTCCCGAAATTTTCAGTGCCGCCCTCGTATATTTTTAACTAGCGACCTGCCCTCGCTTCGCTTAGGGAGCTGTAATTTATTATTGATATTATTGAAAGTTCTATCTTCATCTTTCATAATATCGTGCATTCGGTTGTTTAAAGTAAAAGACAAATTCTATCTGCTTTAAATATCAGATATGCGATAAAAGTATTTATTTTGATATGAGGATCAATTTGTTACTACCAAATGTGCGTTATTATTATTATTATAACGAAATAAATTATCAATTTTATGGTATTTTGACGATCATGGCTTACACATAAAAGATAGATAATACCTAGCCTTGCCATAAATACTGAGATAAAGGAAAAAAAAAATTCTATTGCAAATAACATTTATTACTTTTACAGTGTGTTAGTTTAATACATAAATATAAAACAATTTAAAGTATAAAAAGCTTATTCGAAGTGGTCTCCATTGGCTGCAATACAGTCCTTTAAACGTTGAGGCCAGTTATCAATAGAAGCACGCACTCTTTCCATGGGAAAAATTTTCACTGCCAATTGTACGGATTGTTTTAGGGACTCCAAATTATCATGGCGTTTAGAGCAAGCCGTACTCTCTAAAACTGAACATAAATCATAATCCAGCGGATGAAGATCGGGACTAGACGACGGCCAGTCTTCAGCTCTGATGAAGTCCGAAACGTTCGTTTCCAACCAAGACTGCGTAGACCGAGCTTTATGACCTGGCGTCGAGTCTTGCTGGAAGGACCATTCTTGATTATTGAACATGGTGTTGTTAAGGGGCTTCACTACCTTCTCAAGAATGGTATCTTGACACACTTGTGCCGATGTTTTGATCCCTTTTTCACAAAAGTATGGCTCAGTCACTCCTTCATAGCTAATACCCCACCAAACCATCACTGAAGTCGGATAGTGCCCACGTTGCACTCTGTCGACTAAGGGAAGCTTCCTTAGAACTTTGAGCATAAATACGGTCATTTTGTTTGTTAAAATGTTGCTCAATTGTAAACATTTTCTCATCCGGAAATAAAAAAATTCTATGACCTCCCTTTGCGTACCGCTTCGATTTTATCACCATATTCTCTTTTAAATTATCAGTTAAGAAATGACCAGTACGTCTCTTATAGGCTGCAATCCTAAGTCATCTTTTAAAATACGCGACATGGTTCTAGGTGCTAGGTTCTGCTATCTTCATCTCCCGAGATCAAATCTTTTGCTTTCGGACAGGATTTCTTCGAATTATTTCCCTTACTGCTTTGACCACCTTTTTCGTACGAAAACTATGTGGACGGCCAGATCTTTTTCTGTCACAAACAGAGAAGGTCTCATTGCACCTATTACTAATAGCCCGGTACACTAACATTTTACTAATACCAAGCGTATGAGGAGTTTTAAAAATTGCATTTGGCTCCATACCTACTTTGTGTAAGGCAATCAATGAAATATTTGAAATAAACATTTTCATTGAACATTGTGACTCCAACGGTTTTTACGGCGCACGCCAGAATAGCTCGCAGATGGCAGATTTTTTTCTATTTATCTGACACTTATTGTTACATTTTGGGTAATTCACACTATATCTTTAATAAATCATTGCCTATGTTTTATTATTTGATGTATAACTTATATTACGAGTATTGTAAACTTTGATCAAAATCCATCCAGTAGTTTTTGCGTGAAAGAGTAACAAACATATAATCCATTCTTACAAACTTTCGCGTTTCTAATATTAGTAGGATTTGTTTTTTACTCGTTTAAATATATTTTTATTCTTTAATACTTACAAGTATAATTACTTGTGGAGCTCTCGGCGTTCGCGGTGTTTGACAGATACTAGAGTTCATGTACAGCACACCTTAAAAGCTGCATTGTATAGGAAATATAGGAAGAGTAGCACAGGGCTCAAAGGCACAAGAGATAGAAAAATGACTGTCTGACTGATTTACTTGTACCAGAGACAGCCACCGGGAATAGTTTGGAAGAGGTTTTCATCTCGCGTAAATAAATTATTTCTTCTTTTACCCAACGCCCTGACTCCGCACGGGATCAGAACACGGACAGGTTCCCGCTGTCAACACTAAAAACACCAAACAATGTTGTAGCCGTCGTCTTTTTTTATGATTGAGGTATTACTGGTGGCCCGGATGCTTTTCCAGTTTGACAAAGACAGGTAGGCGAGCAAAGGCTCAGCCAGGAGGGGTGGGCTTAGCTAACAGCTGCCCGAGTGCCTCCATGGGAGCGGCGGCAACAATAAGGCGATTATCACAACGCATATCTTTATCGAAGTACCATTCCGACGCTGACTTGTGTTTCCGGATTGATTCGAGGCCCAAGTCGCCGTGTAGGTCAACGTTCCTCACGAACAACGGAGCTCCGACGACTAACCTGCAAAAGCGGGATTGTAGGGACTTGAGGATGTCTATATGTGTGCGGGCCGCGAGAGCGAACACCAGACTCGCGTAAGTCATACGAGCCTTATGTAAGTTTTGTAAAATGTCACCTTGTTCCGAAGGGACATTTTACTTCGCTTACAGATCACAGGGTAGAGTCTACCAGGGATAAATAAACGCGGCGCGGTCGCGAACTGATTTTATATTCGGGTCGAATGTCATCGTTACATCCAGGGTGACACCCAGATACTTGACCTTCCTGGCCCCGGGGAATGGGTTGGCCAAAAAGTGTATTCGGGGGTATGAGATTCCTTCTCCGGATACGGGAGGAAATCCGTGTGGAGTTTCCCCTTTGATATAGCAAGGCTGTGCTTTTCGCTGGGTTGATATCTATGCACCATTTTCGGAACCACTGTCCTAGGGCTACGGCTGCGCTCTGGAGTTTCCTTGCGATTAGGGACTTGTTTCTACACGAGTAGTAAAGGGTCGTGTCGTCGGCAAATAAGGCTAACTGGGTCGGCGGGAAATGTCGTTAATAAATAAATTAAATAGGAGCGGACAGAGGACTTGAAGGTTCGACAAGAAGTCCCGTATGATGAACACGAGACTGTCCGGCACGCCCATGTTGAATAGTTTGAAAATTAAAAAGTTGTGCTAGACTTTGTCGAACGCTGTTGCGACGTTGAAGGAGAGAGCTCCCGTATATAATGGTTTTGGTCGGTTAAGCCGTACGAGAATGTGCTCCGTGAGGCGGTGCACCTTTTTAATTTATTTATTACATATATTGATGGACGAGCTCACAGCCCACCTGGTGTTAAGTTACCGTTGCCGGAGCCCATAGACATCTACAACGTAAATGCCGCCACCCACCTTGAGAAATTAGTTCTAAGGTCTTACAACGGCTGCCCCACTCGGCGTCCCGACCCATTAGGCTCGTTCTGACCCAGCAGGGTATCCCATTACACCAGCGGTACCGCCCGGGCGGCCAAACATCTGCGGACCATCAAGACCTAACAGCGACCTAGGCACGGAAACCTCATGCATGAGGTTCGGTTGTTGGATCGAAAAAAAGAAGAAAGTGTCTAACGGTTAAGATATACGCGATGCCCTCATCTATCCGAAATGACTCCTAGAAAAATAATTTACGACTTCTACTAATTTGATTAGCTACAAACACGTGACAATTTTTTTTTTATTGCGAGTACTTAAAATAATCGTAGTTGGTAGACGATTACATTATTTCCTTTATTCAATATCTGTACCTATAAGTAAATATTAATCAGCCTTCAATCACTAATCCGTCATTCTAAAAAGGAATGCACAGATTCTAATTTGAACTTAAGAAGATTAACTTATTAAACCAACGCTCAATCAAAGAGACGTTATCTTCAAGGAACCTATTAATGCTTAGCGAGCTATCTATCAGCAACGTGAACAGCTCCGGTGGCCAGAGCCGATGGGTCAGTTCAATTACATGAGTTGTTTCGGACGCAAGACTTTTAAAAAAATAAACAAAACTTAAATAATTTACTCAATAAACTTTGTAATAAATATTCGTCAGAATGGGGGAAAGTAGGAAAGGCAGTGTATTTGAGAAGCAAATTGATCTGGACGATGTGCTGGTCAACGAACTGGGTCAGTTCGGAAGGTTCCAGCTCATGACCATTTTCCTTGTGGCTGTGCCGTTGATCATGTCTGCGTTCATGAGCGAGTTTATCTTCTCTGCTGCTGCTATTCCTCACAGGTATCTGTTTGGTTTTAACTTTAGTCACTACAAGTTAGTCTTCAAGTGATATCCTAATATATGTTGTCTATGTATGTGTGGTTCAAGATATAATTAATAAATGAGAAGAAAGATGGTAAGTATTTCAAAATTTGGGAAGAGCATCGAGTATGCCAAGAATGCAGCCAGGATGCTGGATACGTAAAGTTCGTCAATAAGTCTTGCTTGAAGGCGCCCCATTACAGCGCCGAGGAATCACCGTGGCCTAGAATTTCCTCCATTCATTTAGTACATTTCATTTTTTGGGCCAAGGGCCGTTTCCCCTTACAAGACCCCCGCCGAGAGGGATGTGCGGGGTATGTGCGATTGGTGTGATCTCCTGCATTTTCGCACGAACATCAGGTCTTTGCTCGAGAAAGATCTGGATGAGGTAGGAAGGGTGACCACTGTCAACAACAATATCAGCCACGTAGCCAGGTTGCCGCTGCGATACCTCTGTTTTTCCGGAATACCTTGCCGAACCGGAACCGGACTATCGGGTCAGAGCGCAATACATCATAAACGGGTCTCTCCTTGTTGATATAAACTATGTGGCGCAATGGAGCGTTGGTGGTGCGTCGCGCGGCCTCAGCTCCTCCGGTCGTCCCAAGCCGTTGCCCCAGGAGCCTATCTTGTACAGGGCGCAGTTCCTCTTTCAGCGTGATGTCGATTCGGCATACGTCGAAAGCATCGCCTTTCACGAGTGGCTGCGTGGAGTAGGGTACAGTGAACTGAGACACGCTGACGACACAAGTTCCAGTAATATGACCCGCTCGATGGAAGATCTTCTGTTTCTGTTTCTCGATTGCTGGAAGCCTGATTATTGTTTATTTCTAGTTTTAATGTTTTTGTATTAATTGTTACTAATTTAAGAGTTGGTAGATATTTATTATTATTGTATTTATTACAGGCATGTAGCAACAGCTCATATTTATCTAATAAATTATTATTGAAACGAGTAATGTTAATCCGATTATTGGAACACCGGAATGATGATAAAAGCAATCCGTTGATGGAAAAATTACATCGAAAGTCAAAATATGTATTTTCGTTTCACTTTATTAATAAACAGATGAGTTCACGGGCCATTTGATTAGAAGATCTTATTCATAATCACTCACTGAACTACAACAGCTGCTTACTAACATCAATCGTTTTTATTATACTCGTTGCTGTCTAGATGTCAAGTCCCAGAATGCGGAGAGTATAGCCAGCGCTCCTACTTCGAGCCCGAGTGGCTGCCAAATGCCATTCCTCACACCGACTCCGGGTTCGAGAGCTGTGAGCGGTTCGCGCCCGTCGGGGACGCCAATGGAACCTTAGACTACTGCCCGGCGAATATCTTCCACACCAATACTATTCCATGCGAAGGCTTCGTCTATGCCAGGGATAACTCTGTAGTGTACGATGTGAGTCACTTTGTTAGCTTCGTTGTAAATAACTTGCTATAAATCAGTATAATTTTAACTCGTTCGATTGGCGAGTGATTTTCAATTTTTATTTTTATTTAATTTAGATTTCGTATTTTACGTAGATAAATAAGCAATTGATAAATTTACAAAAAAAAACCTTTCGCTAATTTTAATGACAGCAACTTCAACACACACACGGGCTCGGCATTGTAGATGCTTGCTGGTGGTCACTCGATATCAGATAAGTCGTCATATTAACCTTGTTTGCTTAAAAGATTGTAAACACCTGCCAAATTAATGTAATATAATCTTCATACTCAAAGATAAAACGTTTTCAGTTCGACCTTGGTTGCCGAGAATGGCTGCGAGCTCTGGCTGGCACTCTCAACAGCGTCGGGACTTTGTTGGTACTGCCCATTACGGGATACATCTCGGATAGGTTCGGGAGAAGAATTGCTTTGGTCATCAATGTGTTCAATTTGGCACTCTTTGGTCTGATCAGAGCATTCTCCGTTAACTATCCCATGTATCTCGCCTTCCAAATCTTGCAGACTACCTTGGGAGCTGGAACGTTCAGCTCTGCATATATCTTTGGTAAATATTATTGAATTCAAAGTATTGTGACATAGACATTTTAGTACCTAACTTTAACCGCGCTAGTGTTTGGCATTTGTTATATTAAATACCACTCATCTTTAATAATTCTAATAAATAATAAAGGTGCAGAACCTATGAAACGTACATATATTACCTACCTAATAAAATTACCATCATTTGGAAAATTTGAATGAGCCATTTTTGGTTTTCAGCTGCCGAGTTCGTAGGTCCAAAGTATCGCGTAGTGACCAGCGCAACGTGCACTTCCATGTTTGCTGTGGGCCAAGTGGTTCTAGGCAGTGTGGCCTGGCTCATACAGCCCTGGCGCTACTTGATCATGGCCCTACACATCCCCTGCTTCCTGATCATTTCATACTACTGGGTCCTATCGGAGAGTGTGAGGTGGCTACTCTCGAAGAGAAAGTTCGATGACGCCCGACAAGTCTTAGAAAGAGTTGCGAGAATAAACAAGAAGGAGATTAGTGAAAAGTCTTTGAACGCTCTGCTGAATCCTCCACAGCCTCTTATAACTGAATCTGTAAATATTTTATTGATATTATTATTAGTTTAGGATAATTAATAGTACTCCCAAAGACTTCGATTTTGTATCCACAGTTGGCAAATGTTGTATTAAAATTTTAGTAGGCCGCTGATGCAATTCAACACCAGAGCTGTTCTACGTCTTGAGCCTCGTGATTGAGAACTCTATTTTTTTCGCAAAAAATTTAAACATACGTTGCAAAAATGTTAAATTACCCAAGTTTGTCAAGTAGCTTTGGAAACCTGAGAAGATACTTAAAAATCATGTTAGAGATCATAGATTTTTTTGTAATAAAAATTTATTCGGATATTAATTAATTAAAAATAGAGGTATGAATTCTGAACCTCATCAAACCGCCAATACTAAGTCTATGTCATTCGCCTGCAATATTATTATAGATAATCGAGTTTCTACTATGAGCACTGGTGGTGAGTCGTGTTGGTAACGTGGTGATCGTATCTAGAAGTAATTTTAGAAGAACTTTTATTTTAATGTCTGGATGTTTAGGTCTTTTGTATCATCGATTTTATTATTTTTTTATTGCCCATTGTAAGCAGATGAACATACGGCCCACCTAAGTGGTTAGCGCCGCCCATGGACTTCAGAAATGCCAGGGCAGAGCCAATCCGCTGCCTACAGTTTATTTTAATCGTCGATTTAAATACGAATAACTAAGAGATAAAAGAGCGAAAGACTAAAAAAAGCTTTCCTTGCTTAAAGCTTCGAAGCGGTTTGAATGTGGTATAATAAATACCACAGGCCAATCTTATTAGCACAAGCCATTTCCCTGGACCTAGTCCACGTCAATAAAGGATTACATATTATTATAGAATATTATTGTGTTGTTGTGATATATTATGTTATAGATAACATAGTGATTGATTTGTGTTAGAAGACTGATAGCTTCTGGTAATTGATCGGAAAATTCATTGTTATCTAAAGTGATTACTACCCTCTCTGATAAATATTCTAAAATATGGATTAGTAGTTCGAGGACTAATAGTGTCTTACTATAGTAGTAGTACTAATAGCAGCAACTTAAATTATGGAAAACTATGATTCACTCTACACCACAGGTGTCCAGGTGTCCCTGGAAAAAGAGGATTTGTCTGCCTATTCACCTATGTGATGAAAGACCTTACCCCAATTCTTAACACCAATCTGCGTGATGACATTGATGGATGGAATCACGATTTTCAGTAACGAGGGAGATGACACGAGGAGAAAAAATAATATTAATTATATTTGTAACTAATATTATATTTTCTCAACAGACAGAAGATCAAGGACCTGGTTTGATCAAGTCTATAATAAAATCTCCTGTCCTACTCCGTCGTGTGTGCACAACTCCGATCTGGTGGATCACCACGACCTTCGTGTACTACGGCCTGTCCATCAACTCTACCAGCTTATCGGACACCATGTACTTGAACTACATCCTAACCTGTGGCATCGAGGTGCCCGGCTTCTACACAGCGGTGCTGGTCCTGGACAGGGTCGGCAGAAAGCCGACTCTTTGTGTTGGTTTCATATTCAGCGCTATCTGTAACATCGCTTTTGCGTTTATCCCTGATGGTGAGTCAGTTCACGATTAATCATTTTATCTCTTTTATTGTTTATTCTGGTACACGTGTCATGATCTAAAGCAATTGTCGTCATATCATTGACACTGTTAACAAGACACTAACTTACATTTGAACATCTACATCTAAAAAGTAAATATACATAATTTCAAATTAGCAAATATAGCAAATTAGCACATACAGCATAAAGCAACATAGTTAAAAAAGCTTTTTTTAAGAGGAAGCCACCCTTTAATTTTATTTATTTATTTTGGGGACTTTGGTCAAAATATAAGAAGAATGTAATCAAATTTTTGTATGGTCATTGGTTTTCGAGTCGTGTGATTGTTTTTAAGTCAATTGCTCTTGAAAATAGTGAAAATTACGTTGAAAGAGTAATGACGTGGACAGAAGAAGCTAACAAAAGTGTTACATATTATGTACAAAACAATATCAAATTATTGAAAGAATCTTATAATTTAAAATAATGTTTGTGCTATTTGTCCTTACCTGTTGCGTTTCACTTTGATCACGTGATTATCCTCTCCATTATCCTGATGAATGGTCGCATCGATACCTTTATCAGATGTTATCAACGGTTCTTAAATATGTTTTCCACGAATTAGAACATTGGTCTGGTTGATTGGTTTGGTGATTTATGTCAATAAATACTGATTATTACTGATTTATGAGATAAGAAATTCACGTGGAGTTGGGCGTTCAGATTACACGGCTCATGTCTTTTTTGAAACGGACTTTAGACGTAGATTTCACAATTGTGCAAACAACTTCAGGATCCATGTTAACTAGTCAATAGACTGAGCCGTAAATGGTGCATGAAACACGAGATCGCGTTTGTCGCGTCGGCATGACAGCTATGACTCCTGTCCACGACGGTCTCCGGCAGGTGGACACTGATGCAGCATACACAGCACACGAACCGCTGAGTGGTGGTACCACGCAACCTACTCCTTGCCTCCAGTCTCAAGAACCAGGGATTTATGCGCAAACGCGTGCATACATTTATAAGCCTACACGTTGTCTAAATCTTTACTATATATATACTTAATATTATAAAGCTGAAGGGTTTGTTTATTTGAACGCGCTAATCTCAGGAACTACTGGTCCGATTTGAAAAATTGTTTCAGTGTTAGATAGCCCATTTATTGAGGAAGGCTATAACATCATGGTAATATACGCGGAGGACCAATAAAGAATGTTTCAAAATAGGGGTTTAAATGGTTCCTTAACATTCTATAATTCAAAAATATTTTCACTTTCTACGTAAATGAAGTGGGGGGTAAAATTTAACGTTATGCCAAAGTAACTATTCCACGCGGACGGAGTCGCGGGAAAAAGCTAGCTATTGTTATAAAACGAGTCAGTAATATCATATCATTGTGATTCTGTTAAAATAATAGAATATTGAGTTTAGTTTATGATTTCTTTTAGATTACACTGTCGTTCGACTAGTGATTTTCTTGGCTGGAAAATTCGGTATCTCCATGGTGTTCACATCCCTGTACCTGTTCACGTCCGAGCTGTACCCCACGCAGTACAGACACAGCCTGCTCGCATTCTCGTCCATGATCGGGCGCATCGGATCCATCACTGCTCCACTCACTCCTGTCTTGGTAGGTTTTCAAGAAGAAAGTTTACATATATTCAATTTAATTTAATAATCTGAGACTACGTGATCACTTTACTAGCTGCTATATCATGAATTTTTTTGAGCACGTCACTTCACGCTCTTTACAAAAAAAATTTTTTTTTTTTTTTGCCTTTGTAGGCCGACGAGCATACGGCCCACCTGATGGTGAGTGGTTACCGTCGCCCATAGACTTCAGCAATGCCAAGGGCAGAGCCAAGCCGCTGCCTACTAAATAGAATAGAATCATTAGCACCCAGTATACTTTTTATCCGAACTGTAATTATTCGCATAAGAAAACAAAATTATCATATGCGCCATTATTAAACTTAGGCAACTGCAGATTTGTCCGCAAGGTACGCCTTAAGCAGAATACAATCTCAACCTTATTTATATCTTAAAGTTATTTATTGACATTCAAAACTTATGACTTGACGTCGTTATGGATACGATGGATAAACGTGATTTAAGGTCACGAAGATCGTTTGAAAAATGTTAATGCTCGAAATTGATGGAGCCCTTGAATTTGGCTGCGTGTCCGTTTGTAGCTAGCCCAGCCACTCACAGCACATTTAATGTTATCAAATAATGATTTTAAAGTTTCATACATTTTTATTAATTGCTTTAAAATTAAACTTTTCCATGTACAGATGCAGTATTGGGCCGGTATTCCCTCCATGATGTTTGGAGCCATGGGATTCCTCTCTGGTATCCTTGTCCTCACGCAGCCAGAGACTCTAGGTACTAAGATGCCTGACACCTTAGCGGAAGCAGAAGCCCTAGGCAGACCAGAGTCCCAAGCTCAAAAAGAATAGATCTTAGCACGACAAGCCTTTAATTAAGTTATTTTAAGTTTGTAATGTTACAGAAATATTAAGTTAGCGAGCCATTAAATATTTATTATATAAATGTATAATTATGGAGACCGAACCGATTTAAGCTCCGATTGAAACTAGCTGACTGAGATTAAATGGATTTTATAAGAATTCTTTTTTTTCTAAGAAACAAAGTTCAAATACATTGAATAAGTCGCTTTTCCTTGAAAGCTTGTTCCACTGTATAGCAGCCGCCTAGGTTAGAGGCACCATACTAAACTTTGTATAAATGTTTTAGTTTAAATTATAAATTATAGTCTAATTAATATAGATTTTATGAATGATATAGATTGTTTTATTTCTTTTCTTTAAAAATAACGTTAGTTGTAAATTAAATATCGTTGTTGTGTTATAATAAATAGTTTTTAAAATATACATCAAGGCTTGCCAGAAATATTGTTCTACATAAAATATGTTATTGCTGCATAATATATATATATATTTTATTGCTTAGATGGGTGGACGAGCTCACAGCCCACCTGGTGTTAAGTGGTTACTGGAGCCCATAGACATCCACAACGTAAATGCGCCACCGACCTTTGAGATATAAGTTCTAAGGTCTCAAGTATAGTTACAACGACTGCCCCACCCTTCAAACCGAAATGCATTACTGCTTCACGGCAGAAATAGGCGAGGCGGTGGTACCTAGACACAGCATTGAAGAGAATTAAGATTATTTTGACGGAGTTTCTTGTTCTTTCTTTCTTTTTTTTTTTTCGTACACATATAGCTTATGTTGCAAGGCAGATATGTATTGTATCTTTCTATCTTGTGATGTGTATTGTGTGCCTTACAAAATTAAATAAATAAATATAAAACGGCAATATAGTATTATGTTAGCTGACTCCAATGTTAAATGTTTTGAAGTCGTCGTGGCCTAAAGGATAAGACGTCCGGTGCATTCGTGTTGAAGCGATGCACCGGTGTTCGAATCCCGCATGCGGGTACCAATTTTTCTAATGAAATACGTACTTAACAATTGTTCACGATTGACTTCCACGGTGAAGGAATAACATCGTGTAATAAAAATCAAACCCGCAAAATTATAACTTGCGTAATTACTGGTAAGACGTCTTGTGAGACCGCGCGGATAGCTACCACCGCCCTGCCTATTTTTACCGTGAAGCAGTAATGCGTTTCGGTTTAAAGGGTGGGGCAGCCATTTTATTGTAAATACGGAGACTTTCAAATTCATGTTACAAGGCGGGTGGCAGCATCTACGTTGTTGATGTCTATGGGCTCAGGTAACCACTTAACACCTGGTGGGCCGTGAGCTCGTTCGTCCATTTAAACAATAAATAAAAAAGTTCATATCAGGTGGGCCACCAACTAATATATAAGTTGACAAAGAAATACAATAATACATAACTGAATTCGTATAAAATTTATTAAATAAACAAAAAACAATACCTTAATAATATGACTTAACTTATTAACATACTTTTACCCAGAGTAACTTAAAAATATCGCAGGTACCATCACTCACTGTGTGGTAGCTAGTAGGAGCCGCCGTAAGGAACAATAGATCATAATTACTACTACAGAGAACTAATCAATCGAGCGTTCAATTGTATGAATATTAGGCGGAGTTGCCTGGGGCGCACACTGAGCTTGCACAGACTGACTCCATTAGCCTGTCTATTTCTGTAAGGAAGCTATCACACGCATCAAATTTCAAGGTTAAATTACAGCTATTATTTGAATGACAATGATGTGATTGACAAATTAACCCTTAATTCGACTATGTGCGGTATACTTCCCATTGAATGGAAAAAAAAACTGCATATTAAAATATACCATATATTCAGTGCTCTGGGTGCTATAAGGCATCCTTAATTATTTAACTACGTGGTCAAAAATCAGCAACGGGTGCACTTGATCTGGACGCGAACAATCGGCGGCTATATGACAGTAAGGAAGGACGTGCCGCGAGGGCTTTCAGTAAGTCGCGTTTTATTCATTATTTTACGGCTTTTTTTTCTTGGAATTTATTGAAAACTAAAGATAAGATACCCGGATAGCTACTTACAATATTTTTATTGTATAACTAAGTTTTATTTAGTTGTTATAACGCTCGCAACTTCTACGTACAGTATGTTTCCCAATATCGATTTACTAATAAAGTAACAGCTTAATATTATGTCCAGTATTCTTCACTTTGCCAAATTAGTTGATAACTAGATACAAAATCTTCTTATCATGGGTATAGTGAAAGTGCCTTCTTATCTTCTTATTTGTCTACAGAATTCAAATACGCTTAAGTAGCCGACATCATGCCATTAAAAAGATTCGAGCACATTAGACGCAACATTCATTTTGTGGACAACACCTATCCGGATGAGGACCGGTATTACAAGATACATCCGTTCATTGAAAAAATAAGAAGAAACTGCCTTTCGACAAAAGAAGAAATGAAGTATAGTATAGAAGAAATAGCCATACCATACAAGAGCACTAAAGCAGAAAACCGGAGGCAGAATAATCTTATGAAACCCAATAAATGGGGATTCAAGAACTTGTTAACATAGATGTACCGGAAGTTGACACTTTTCGGTAAATCTATTTTAGGGAGGAGGAACAGCAGATGACACTGGGTGCAAAAATGGTATTAGCCCTTTGTAAAACAATTCAGATTCCAGGATGTTCTGTATATTTCGATAATTTTTTCTTGACGGCCGACTTGATCTGGTATATACGTGATCACCGAGGAATATTCAGTCTCGGAACCATATGACAAAATAGACTGAAAGGTTGCATCAATGGCCTGTTAAGTGACAAGTAACTAAAGAAAAGAGGCAGAGGTTCGTTTAGCCAAGTCGTAGACAACGACAAAAGGATAGCAGCTGTCAAATGGTACGATAATAAAGTTCTAACATTGGCTTATGTAGAATCTTACCCAGTTCATGAAATCAAGAGATGGAGTAAAGAATAGAAAAAGAAAGTGGGTGTCCCATGTCCACAATTAGTTCGATATTATAATCAACATAATATGGGTGGAGTCGACCTGTGCGACATGCTGATAGCTCTCTATAGAATATCTTTCAAAAGCCGACGTTGGTACATGAATATTTCTGGCCAAATGTTAGATATGGCAGTTAATAGTGCTTGGCTTCTCTATAAGAGGAAATGCAACAAAAAGAGCCTAAAAATATTAGTCTGAAAAAGCTCAGACAAAGATTGGCGGTTGAATTGACGCAAAAACGAAGGTCAGTTCAACCACCAAGTCAGTTATCGAAAAAGGTTTATGTACATTAATCTCCATGTACAGAATATAAGTGACTTGTTCCTAATAGTAATGTTCCTAAGGAGAATATAAATGAATATTTTATGAAAAAATTACTTGTTTCTTTAATTCTTTCCCATTGACAGTGGGAGCTATACTGCACATGGTAGGAGTGCAGTAGTTTCCTTTAAACTTGATTGCGTCCAGTATAATGGACGTACATTTTTCAGGAAACTGAAAAAGTTATATTTTTTTAATTATTTTTTTTAGGGTCTCTTAGAAGCTAAGAATCAAGATCTGGAACGATTTTGCAAATTAAATTCAAAAAAACAATCCGTCGAATTAAGGGTTAAAGAGCGGACGGTTAGCATGCCATGGACATGTGATGCGTAGAGAGGAGATGCATGTGATTAGAAGGTGTACGGAAATGGTAGTGCAAGGTAGAGGGGGAAGAGGTCGATCGATGAAAACATGGATGAAATGTGTGAATGACGATATGAGAGAGAGAGAGAGGAGTGAGTGTTGAGATGACGGCTGATAGAAGAGTATGGAATAGAAAAATTCGCTGTGCCAACCCTCATCTAGTGGGATAACGCGGAGAAAAAGAAGAACAAGAAGATTTGAATGACAATGCAATGTGAAGGTCATTACTATCTGGAGATGTTAGATGATCTCCATATATATTGCTTTTCGTTTAACGAACTATTTAAGTTAGGAAATATGAGTTTTTGAGAAGAAACGAGTAAAATACTGTTGTCTACACGCATGGGCTACCACCAATACCGAATCCTATTCCATGTGCATACTCGCTGCACCTCAAGTATACTTTCAAAGATCGCACCAATCTTAAAACAAGAGTAGTGATCTCAAAACCGTTCCCTGTATTCCCCACTTGCAGGAACACTACATGTAGGGTCAGATTCTTCCGGCCGTACGTCTAAGTTTTCTGCTTCTGTGATGTCGTCTGGTAGAGAAACCTTACTCGTGTCGGGTAGTAGGAATGCTAGTAAAGCTGGTCCCAAAGATACTATTCCAAAAATGATGCTCGAGAGACCACTCATGTATTTTTCCTGGAAATAATGTTTTTATTTGAGATAAGAGACATTTAAGTTTTGTTTGTGGTAATATAAGAATATGATAATATAAGAATTGCAAATATAAAGCTCCAAACAACAACATTCTGACCGCCTGACTGACAAACCAAAACACTTGCTCAGTAGCAGTTCTTCTCTTTGTCTGGTGTCCAAATTATGATATAGATATTCTGGACCAGACGGAAGGATACAATTGAGATTCTGATTGTAAAACTCTGGGAGGGTTAACATTTAAGATGCAAAGCATGCATAATATGGACTCCGGTCATTGTATCATCGTGATTTCGGCCCCGACCTACCTTAACAATAGGGGATTTGCTTATACCCAGACTCATAAATTTTCGTTAGAGCGCAACTTTCATCCAGGGTCTGGGGAAATGGAGTTTAACGGGTCTAAGCCTAATTTCGCAGTTCACCTTTTGTAGCGTGCACCATAAATTATTATTAACATGAGTAACGGTTCTGTCACCCTTTTACAAAAGCATGCGATGGTTTCTCGGTATATGTGGACAGGGTCTAGCCGTGGGGGTGGACAATACTCGTGTGCGTAGTGCCCTAACATCTAACATACTTTAGATATTGAAGCTTATTAATTTAAGCCAAAATATTACTCTTTGTTCGTTTCATCTTAAGCACGAGCTAGTAGTGGCAACACTTGATACGAACACACGAGGTACTTTGTTCGTCAACCCACACATTATTTAATATTACCTAAATGTTTCCAAATTCTATCTCATAGATTACTAACTCCATTCGTACTCCAAATTAACTTAGTGAATAAGCCAAACATTACCAGTAATGGTGCTTGTGGTGCTAAAATAGATCCAATCCTGCCGATGGTGTTGGCGACATTAGTGAGAGAGTTTCTTGACTTAGTAGGGAATACTTCCATAGCTACCACGGTCATGCTGAACATTCCGTAACTACTACACATCCTACCCGCTAAGTACAGCAATGTTGAGACCCAGTAGAAGGCTGGAATAAATACAAGTGAATTGAGAAACGAAAAGAGTCATTGTTGTCGAGAGCTACGATTCTCTGTAGACGTTGGGCCAGTTGAAACATTATAGTAACAATAATAAAAGTTTATTTTTGTTATTTTTATTGCTAATTAGATTGTACTCATCTATCCACTAATGTAAAGCTTTCCTTCTTTGAGAACGGTTAGCTGGTAGATAACTCAATTGTTGAGATAAGCTCGCCATTTTTTTATATCTTATCCCAATTACTGTATTTTATTAACAGTGTGTACAAATAAAGAATAAAGAAGAAGAAGAAAGAAAAGTGAATCAGAACTACCAAACTAAATTACTTAGTGGCACTGGAAAACTAGTGTGTTATTTGTAAGTATTAGGCTTTTTTCCGGTACCTAATCGTCGTTAACCTAAGAGGCTATTCCAACTATGCGCTGATTGGTAGTAAGCTCATGGGCTCAGCCTGAGAGCATTGCTAATAATGGCCCCAGCAAGAGCAGTGCTTCACTAAATCTACCACTGGATCGAAATCGCGACCCACTGAGAAGATCCGGCGAGAAATTCAGTCGGCTGTGTCTATGGCCTAAGCCAGTTGGGGGCGTATCTATATAAACTTTAATATTCCCTGTAAATAAAGTTTTATCTACATCAAATATAATAAACTGAAATATATAACAACAAGTAAATATAATTTAAAACAATAAAAACACTCAAATTCTTATCTCGTTGCACTGACTGCCCTGACCAAACAATGGTTATGGTCTGCATGTTATGTATGATATGCAGAATAAGTAAACTTACATTTTGGGACGAACGCTGAAGCAACGAAGAAGACCGCGCACAAACAGTACGCGACGCAAATAGGTATTTTCCTTCCGAACTTCGTGAAGGTGTACGCAGTGAGCAGTCTTGTTGGGATTGACACCAGATGGAGAGCGGAGAAGTTCAAGTACTTGTTGCCGAGTACACTGGTCGAGGTGATGATAGTGCCATTGTAGACGTAGGTGCAACAGATGAACGACACCGAAATGATAGCCACCCTAATGATGATCTTCTTTGAACTGAGAAGAGAAAGGAGATGGAGTCTCTCTTGTTCAACTGGTGGCTCTGTCTGAAAGAAATATACGTGTTAAAAAGGAGAGATATGGTTATTCTCTTTCTTTAATAGATATTATTGGAGGTAGGGCATCTTGTGAGCTCACATGGATAGGTACCACCGCCCTGCCTATTTCTGCCATTTAGATTTGAGGTCGGAGCAGCCATTGTACTGTAAAAATGAGGACTTATTATAGTATAACCGCAAATCTTGAGACATGAGACGTGGTTAATGTTTATGGGCTCCGGCGACCATTTGACACCAGGTGGGCTATGAGCTCGTTCGTCCTCCCAGGTATACAATAAAAAATTAAAAAGTTTCAAGAAACATGTTGATGGTAACAGCTTACCTGACTAGTTTTGTTCCTCTCTGTTATTTTAGTCATCATGTCTGTAGCTTTACTGGAGAGTGTTATGTTATTAAACTTGGCCACTTTGTGCAGGACTCTGACGGCCTCGTCCTTCCTGTTGTGGACCAGTAACCATCTCACGCCTTCGTCGATCAGGAATATATAAAAAACTACCACGAGTAAGGGAGCGTATATGGCCCACATGAGATGTCTCCAGTAAGGCACCATCCAGGCTATCAACCCGAAAAACGCGCTTCCTAGACTGCACAGGACATCTGACATTGATGAAAAGATGACTCGGCGTTTCTGGCTTACCATTTCTAGAGCTGTAACAATAATAGAAACATTACACATTTACTGGTGGTAGGACGTCTTGTGAGTCCGCACGGGTAGATACCACGACCCTGCCTATTCTCTACCGTCAAAACAATAATGCGTTTCGGTCTGAAGGTTGGGACAGCCGTTGTACTGTAAAAACGGAGACCTTAGAACTTATGTCTCAAGGTAGGTGGCGGCATGTACGTTACAGGCGTCTATGGGCTCAGGTAACCACTTAACACCAGGTGGGCCGTGAGCCCGTCCACCAACCTAAGCAATAAAAAAAACATTAATTTCTTGTTGTAATACTGCTGCCATAAATTGATAGAGTTTTAAGCCTGTGTTAATATTACGGTTGGAGTGATGTTTTCAATTTCTTATCTTGGAATTTGATAACGAACAAGAAAATGTTATTATATTTCGATTCAGAGTCATGTAGGTCATGTAGGTCGCAGACGCAAGCAATTATTGCAGGGTACTCATTAAGCACCCGCGGCGTGACCGGCAATGTTCTCTATCCCTCTAGATGAACTGCCTCTCAACCTACCTGCCGCTTGCAGTTCTAGCAAACATTTATATCAGATCAGCACGGACGTATCATACACCCTATACTTAGACGCAACCATCGCCGCGTCACTCGTGTCATTAGGCGCTGACGTTTTTGTGTCTTCTAGAATAATATTAAAAACCTACACAAAACCATCGAAGCATTTCCGTAGCCAAAAGCCGTCTCAAAGAACTCGAGGACGAGCAGCATCCAGTATTTAACTGAGAACGATTTGACCAGCCCGACCACACCGACCACCAGTGGCGTGCCAACGATTATCACCTTCCTGCCGTATCTAGAAAATAAAGATATTTCTCTGTGATAGGGTATCTTTTTTTTCCTACCTAACCTGATGGTCTTGAGAGACCATATCAGCGTCACCAGGCTAGTAGGTGAGCTCACGGGACTCAAACCTGATGTTGTTCCTAACACGAACCCTAGCAAGAGTCGTCCTTCGGAGAATCTACAACCGGATCGGAAACGCGACCCACTGAGAAGATCTGGCGAGAAACTCAGTGGGCTGTATCTGTGGGTTAATTTACTCGCCGAGCCCTTCGTCGCAAGCGACGGGTTTGACGAGAACGATGACCGGTGCTTGGGGTACCCAAAAGCACCGTTAGTGGATCGGGAGGATCCGAAATTATGTGATTTGGGCGACGTTGACTGTTTACCATTCGTTCCGCAGGATCGGAAATATAGGGTATCCGTACCAATTGTTCGTAGTCGAAAATAATATTATAATTATGATGTGTTGTAAGATCTTCCAGAGTTTAATGTCTAACGAACAGACTACTGTCCGGCTGGGTCGCAGTATTCGTATTTCTGTGTCAGTTGGCTACAAGTACAATTCAATAGACCATTCACAACACAAAAATACAATAGACAAGCATATGTATTGACAAGACATATTTATCGTAAACATCTCGCGAGGATCAAATGATTTTAAGCTGTTTTTTTCACATACACAGAAGAAAAAATATTTTGAAGGATTTTCACGAATTTCAGATATTTCACTAACCTGTCGGATATGATCCCGGATATGATAAACGAGAAGACTAATCCCAGGTTATGGACTGTTCCGATCATCGTCCTCTTCCAAGGTTCGCAGCCGAGGTCAAACTGTAAATTTCAATACAAGTTTTACTCATTCAAATATACTGTAGGCAAAGAGTAAATATAAATGTTAATTAGCTTTTAAATATTGAAGCCTTTCTTTCTTGGTGGTAAAACCAATACAGTACTTGACTGGGCTGGTTCCATCCTAAGAGCCGGAAAGACTAACATTACCGGTAGTAGAAGCCGTGGGCTCACTGGGGGTAAGAGCAAACCCTTGTCCCGTTGGGGAATTATACCTTCACAGGGATCAGATGCTTGATTTTAGGCAATTCGCTTTCTACATTTTCAATCTACACCCCCAGATGGGGGTAGTATGTGGTGATGTTATATTGCCGTATTTACTTCCTTATTCGCTTCTATCCGCTAACCATGAAACAATCATAATAATATCAGTTCGGATGGAAGAACAGTCCTTATTCCCAAGCATATCAAACTACACCAGCGTATCTCGGAGTGAAAATAAATAAAAAGGAAAACTACTTATTTGCTACAAGAGGCAGTATCCTCCACGATGTTATGGCTGTGGTTTGTGACAGCGGACTCGTCAAAACTTACACCAATGAAATCCAACATCCACGCATCTCTATCGTGACGACACCAAAAATGTAAACAGCGAATGTCAAATTAAAAACAAAATGTATCATCAAGAGATTGCGATGAGCGCATGACATGACAGTTTCTGTCACGTTTCAATCAGCTCGTCCACATTTACCTGTAATACATGATAATTATCCTCCATGAGTGCGCCATCAGAGCCACTCTGAGCATTGTAGCGAGGCCGGCTATTAGAATAACTACCGCTATTTTAAAATGTCTGTTTACTTGTCGACTCCAACGCAAAATTATAGCCATTTTTTTATTGCTTTCATGCACAGACGAGCATACTGCCACAGACCCACCTGCTTGTGGGTGATCACCCTCTTTCGTGGATGTCAATGTCGATGCCAGGGACATAGTTAAGCAGCGAAGGCAGCGCCCTAGGGTTAAAGAATATCCTCAACTCTCGTCTTGGGCGACCGTTGTACTATAGAATTGAGACTCAGAACTCATGTCTCAAGGTGGGTGGTGCCATATACGTTGTTGATATCTATGGGCTCCAATACTTGACACCAGGCGGACAGTGAGGTCGTTCAAGCATTAAAAAATTGAAAAAAATGTCAATCCAATGCCGGATAGTACTTAAATGTACGATGCTAAAATAAAAATGGTGTCTTGAAAGATAAACTACAAAAGACAGGACGTTCGAAGTGCCTCCGTAGAGACCCAGAGGATCCAATACTGTCTCTAAAGTTATACGCGACAGAGTACCAGACAGAGACCAATACAAAATGTTTGTAACTTATTACGTTATGATAATTGTCACCTGAATTATTAAACCAACTAGCAACTCAATTTTATTTTGATAGTGTTCTGATAGTGTACTATCAAAATAAATTTAGAATAATTGAATAATAATGATTGTACATATCGAATCTCACATAAATATCTAAATAATGCACGGCTGTATTCTTAATTTAATTTTAATGAGTAAGAACCTACGTCAAGTGTTTCGTACAAATGTAAAAGGCAATTAGAAAACACATCAACTGGCATCTAATGAAATCTGTAGCACGCGAGTGCGCGGGCCGGCACCGCTCTGTGTGCATCTGATCCGCGCATCCTTAAAAGCCTTAAAAGTAAAAACAGTTATTCTACATATTTTGGACGTACATTTGAGTATATCCATTTTGAAAATAATGAAAAACAAAAATTTATGATCCAAATTTTTTTGTTTTTGCGCAGGCGAGTGATTCAGTATATTTTTTTTATGATTGAATGATTACTTGTGACCTAGAGGCCTTTCCAGTTTCACCAGGACAGGTGAGCGAGTAAAGGCTCAGCCAGAAGGGGTGGGATTTGATAACAGCTACCCGAGCGCCTCCAAAAGAGACCTAACAACTCGAGAGCAGTTGCTTCGCGGATGAATCTTCTACCGGAACGGAATCGCGACCTGCTGGAAAGATTCAGCGACAAACTCAGCGAGCTGATGCATGAGTTCCAGTGTATTTACAGCCCAAGCTATTTGAATATCATCCCCGTCTTCAGCTTTGTAAAGTTTTCAACTCTACAGCTACGTATTTTTTTTTTTTTTTATTGCCCTNGCCCGCTCGACTTATGGACGTCCAGGAGTCGGAGTTCCCGCCTGACTGCACACTGTGTAAAGCAGATCTCCGGCAGGGAACTATCACACCGGAGGATGTTCGGTGGTGTGGCACCCCCGTCGTCCACAGTCGAGTTCGAGGCGAAGAGTTTGACCAGAAGGTCAGCCTTCTCTTTCGCACTATGGGCCAGACTGTCATCGGACTTGCGTACGTATCTCTAGGAATAATGAAGGGACGTGCTAGATTTCGTATTAAGCCGTACAAGTTTAACCACTAAAAGTAACAACTAGGAAAGTATTATGTGTCTACGTTGTCTTAGCGTTTAGGCAGTGGGAGCACGCGTCTTTTAGTTGAGCGCGGCTGCCGCCCAGTGACTGGACTACTTCTGTTGCTTACAGGTTCCTAAGGGACGTCTGCACGTCACTACAGTGGACTCGGGAGACCTCATGCCTGGCAGCTAACTAACTAATTGTTTACACGTTGAATGCTACAATGCAGAACGGTTGCGGGCCTGTTATCTAAATCTAAATTAAGTAGGTTACTTAATTTAGATTTAGAACAGGTAAATTTGCTCCAATGGGTGGGAAAGCTAAGATATCGTCTAGTGATCCCTCTCTAGGTTGGGAAAAAAAACAGAAAATATAAAAGTAGTTTCAATATTAACATCAACCATTGCATTCAAGGGAGACTCTTGGGACCTTCGGAGTGGAGCGATGTCCAACTTCTAAGTGACTTCGAAGAAGCCAAATCGGCATCGAGAACGTTAGAAATCATAGAAACCGAAGCAAACCAGTACGATTCTGTTAAAAAAATCATCTTTTTTGAGGTCAGCTAGTCAGAGCTAAGGAAAACAAGAGCGTTTGTTTACAAACCTCAGCAACAATGCTATTGTAATCCTCGTACACTAGTTTATCGCAGCGCAATGTTCTGTTCGCGTCGAAGTACTCAGGGCTGCAGGTGTACGGTGGGTCCGCTTTGTTAGGTAACGACTGCACGTTCTGTCCTGTTCTATTGAACCGATCTTCTAGCAGAGGCGCCATTCTGTAGCAGGTATCGGTTGTGTTCGGCAACGCGAATGATGTCCAGGTAGCGTTGAAACTTGGAGTTGGTGTATCGCATTCTGGTATTGCGCATCTGTTGATGTAAAGTGTATATTTAGTACCGAAATGGTGGAGCCAAGGTAGAGCTGACATTTAAATCGCAACGTAAATATCGCCACCTACCTGACACATGAGATCGCAGGCTCAATAGTATTGTATACTTAATGGTTGTTCCACCATTCGAATCTGAATGTATATCTGCTTCACGGCAGAAAAGGCAGAATTAAAGTACCTCCCTGTGCGAACTCGCAATATACCCTACCACTAGTAAAAGCCGATTGACGATGGCAGTACACTGATACAATGCTCGGAGGACGGCGCTCCCCATTCCCCGTTGAATCCCTTAGTCGCTTTGTACGACAGCCACAGAGAAGAGATGCGGTGGTACTAAGGCCAACCACACAGCCAACAGCTTATAAACTGGATTAATTCATGATGCTTTTTAAGCATCGGGTATATTTTTGAAGTCGTCGTGGTCTAACGGATAAGACGTCCGGTGCATTCGCGTTGAGCGCGATGCACCAGTGTTCGAATCCCGCAGGCGGGTACCAATTTTTCTAATGAAATACGTACTCAACAAATGTTCACGATTGACTTCCACGGTGAAGGAATAACATCGTGTAATAAAAGTGAAACCCGCAAAATTATAATTTGCGTAATTACTGGTGGTAGGACCTGTTGTGAGTCCGCGCGGGTAGGTACCACCGCCCTGTCTATTTCTGCCGTGAAGCAGTAATGCGTTTCGGTTTGAAGGGTGGGGCAGCCGTTGTAACTATACTGAGACCTTACAACTTATATCTCAAGGTGGGTGGCGCATTTACGTTGTAGATGTCTATGGGCTCCAGTAACCACTTAACACCAGGTGGGCTGTGAGCTCGTCCACACANAAAAAAAAAAAAAAAAAAAAAAACTGCTATCATAAATAAAATAGCACTTTCGCTGTTTCTTGTTTTTACCTATCGACGAATCTACAAATATTTTGTTAGTTTATGGACAAGTGAGTCACACTAGCAACCTTTACCGCGGCTGAATTACAAATTTAAGGCGAGTAAAACCGCGGGGTGCGTCTAGTATAGTAAGAACAAGAAAAAAATGATTTGTTGCGTCGCAGGCTGTGCAGTGCGCGTGAGTGCGCGTGTCGTCCAATGTAATCATGACACGCTACGGCGACTTAACGAATCCATAACACAGAAATGTTTGGTTGAAATCAGATCAATTCAAATTGCGGACGGTTAGAAATAACAGTAGCGTGACTGTTGTATATAAGCGATGTCGTCAATAATTGTTTTTAAAAAACGTACGCTAATGACCCAAACAAACAGCTCTAATATTGTACTGACGACCAAAGTAAATTGTTAACGTTCAATCGGGGAAACTTGTCAGAGCTTGTTTAGAGTCATCGGGGCCTAAACGGCCGTGGATAAGACGCCCGGTGCACTCGGATCGAGCGATGCGTGTGTGCCGGTGTTCTTTGCTTTGCTATTTTAATGGGGCTTTATAAATATTTTTATCTTTAAGAAAATCATATTTCTCTTAAAGCCCCGAATGATATCTATGACCTATGATATCAGCGAATTGTCAGTAAAAGTCACAATGAAATCAGTCAAGCCCTTTGCGGCCCACTGAGTTTCTAGCCGGATCTTCTCGGTGGGTCGCGTTTACCATCCGGTGGTAGATTCTGCGAAGCATTGCTCCTGCTAGAGCTAGTGTTAGCAACGTCGTTAGATTTGAGCCCCGTAGCTCACCTACATATTAGGGCGAAGCTGAAATAGCCTCTCAAGGCTATCAGCATAGGTAGGAAAAGAAAACCGTTTGCGAAATTAGATGGAGCAAGCTGAAAGACTGGCGGGCAAAAATGAAATAAAAATGCTTTTATTGTAAGCATCGGGTATAATTTCACATGAGTTTAATAAAAAGCTCTTATTTTGTCTTTGCAAACAGATATTACAATATTTATTTATATGTATGTATATTGTTTTCTTTTAATAAAAGGAAAACTTTATGATCAATTAGGTTGTAAAGACTAAATTACGGGCAAAACCTTTTTATAGTAATCATTTATGGTAAATAATTATTACCAGTAATTGAATATGCATTTTTCCTTAGTCGCTATAAATTATAAATTGCAAATTCGTAAGGAAATTCATTTATCAAGCAGGTAGGGGCCACGCCCACAATATTTTTATTAGGTTATTTAGATTCGAAACGGAAAAACATAGGACGGGCGCGCTCTACTGAACAGATATACCCGCCATTTTGTTTAACAAATTATATTAGGAAGTTTAGCCTTAAGCTAATGTTGTTTTCTAAATCTCAATATTTTTTTCTAAAATAAATAACCTACTAACCTGAACTTCACTTCATCAGCGGTGAATACATAATTGAAATTACACATCGCCAGGAAGGAATCTCTGAATGATAGCAGTAGTAAGAATAGCAACTGGTACTTCCCGAAGCTGCCGAGCTCACTAAGGATGCCGTCTAGATTGAAAGAGTCCGACAATTGAGACTCCACCATCTGCGAATAAAATGATGTGTCAGGAACACTTTCTCTCGTGCGAACATTGTGTTTATCACGCCCATCCTGGTAAATTTAAAACAACAAAAATTAGAAATAGTAAATAATACAATCTAGCACCTTATCTAACCTCAAGATAAGGTGCTTCGCGAATGAATCTACTACCGGATCGGAATCGTGACCCGTTGAGAAGATCCGGTGAGCTCAGCGGGCTTGACTATCGGATCCCGGAGTCCACATAGGTTCCGCAGTAGATGCCACCCCCAACCCTAAGCTATAAGGCCGAAGTCTCTATTTTTTTTTGTACATATTTACAATTGTAAATAGGTATTGTATGAGCTAGTATATGATATTCATTTTGAACCTACTTTGTAAGTGGTTGTCGTCCCGTTTCACCTTAATGTGCAGTCACTGTTCACCATCATACCTGCAGTCAAAGTAGAGTTTCATTATTACCAATTTTATAAGTAAATCTAGTTCAGTAGCTTGATCCTCTCTATTTCAGGGTGTGCCAGTCACGGTAGGCTATCACCAACCACTGTGTAACATGGTGTATGACCACCAAAAATATTTAAATGAAAGCAACAGCACCGGCATGTAATCATGTAATATGTATAGCAATAGAAATACGAGCGGGAAACTAAATTTTAAAAATTAATCACTACTGAAGTGCACGTTTTTACATTTTACATTTCTTTTAATTTATTAGCAAAAACAACAACATTTTTGCTTAGTTTCATATATACATATTATTATAGCAACAATAGCATTGGATTCAATAAATTTGCACAATTTATAAGAGCTAGTAGCGTTTCCATTTTTGTCTTTTACTTTTGTTATCATTAATTGAACACGAAAAATATTAACTGTTTTGTTACAAATTATTATTATTTTTTGTGATTATTTGAACCTATTTCACTGAATTCACCCTCAGAGACATGAGAACTGTGCTCCTGCTCTTCATTTCGGTGAAATGTGATGTAGCGGGACATAAGAATAGCAGCACATCCTCTCTCGAGACATGACTTTTTTATTTAAATGTTACTAGATAATGACCGAGCTTTGCTCGTTTTTTTTTGTAAATTGTGTTTTTTAGAAATTATATTTAAATACGAATTACATATTGATATTATATTATTTGTTGTTTTTTTTTTTCAAATAAAAAAGTTTATGTTTAAGTTGATCATCGATAAAGTTCATTAATGAAAACACGAATAAAACAACATTTTCTGAAAATAAATCGTTGCCAGATCGATTTATCGCCCCCGAAATCCCCTGTATACTAAATTTATGAAAATCGTTGGAGCCGTTTCCGAAATTCAGATTATATATATATATTTATATACAAGAATTGCTCGTTTAAAGATATAAGATAAAATTTATCTACTTTTCACTATTATTAATAAATGCTTGTAAATAAAAAAGTTAAACGATTCACTTCAATATATTTATTTTCTGCAAGAATTAATTTACTGCATTTTGTGTGTAATCACTTGAGGAAGCAAAAATTACCAATATTTTTATATTCCGTATATAAATTAAAGAGTGATAGGTGACAAGAACAAAAGCCGTATTTAAATATGTTTTTGGTAAAACTATTTCGCACACGTGCTACTAACCAAATCTCAACGTTTTGCAAAGTAAGTTGTACGAAAATTCAATTACGAATTAATTATGATTTGAACAATAAAATCTAGAAATAGCTATGATAATGTGAAAATGTGCGAAACTGACACGTGCATTAAATGACAGAAAACACTCCGTGTTCCAAACATAACAAGAACCTTTCATTTTAATGCGGTACTAGAGGTCCCGCAGTAGTCAAAATTCGACTATAATTAATTAGAATTGTAAGTTTGTACACTATTATGATTGTATTTATACTTCTATAATCACAAATTTCGCCAAGACTACACTATAAAAAATATTAACAAAGACAAACAATATTTAATCTATTCTCAATTTGACAACAGACGTCAAGAACAAAAGTTTGACAATAAATAGTATGCATACGTGTGTGCGTCAAATACATGGTATGTAGTGTGTGTAATGTTTTATTTATTGATTTAATCTATCTTTTATGCATTATTTAAAAAAAATATTAGCATTGTGCACTTCTTCTCTATATTCTCTATAAGTGTGAGAAATTTCATACTCCTCCGTCCGCGCAATTTTCGTAAAAAGGGATACAAAGTTTTTGCTTCACGTATTAATATATAGATAAAGTGAGATACATTCTCATTGTACTGTTTAAAGGTATGTCTATAAATTATAAAATCAGTATGAAACCGGGCCCAAATTGCGAGACGTTTGTATGTACAATACTTATATACGTTCAGATATATGAATAAATTTCAACATATTCATCACACAAACATTTGCCCAATTTGGGAATTGAATCCGCGCTCTTCGACTTAATAGTCAGAGGCGCTAAATACCATGCCACCGAATCAGTCAAATCAAATCATCGCTAAATACCCATAAGTGAACAAAATAACCATCGAGAGCCAACAATCATCGCGATACAAACAATACAAAGAGCGCGTGTAATGATATCAGTCACTCATTTGTTTTGGTTCAAGAGAAATTAAATGCGCCGTTAATTTCTCAAGGCTCTTTACTGCATCGTGGGAATTATTCGTTCTCCCTCTGGAGACTGCGACTTCATGACTGTAAGGGGGCATATTATTGAAATCTGATTCTTAGCGTAGTAAGTTAAACATATTTTAAGTATAAAACAATACATACCGGTAGGCAGCGGCTTGGTTCTGCCCCTGGCATTGCTGAAGTCCATGGGCGACGGTAACCACTCACCATCAGGTGGGCCGTATGCTCGTCTGCCTACAAGAGCAATAAAAAAAAACATACATACGTGTTTGCACTTAGATTAATAGCACTGAGTTTACAGAACGAAATTCTGTTTCGTATACAATAATTAAAATATTCAGTATTTAATTAAAATGAAGCTGACGTTGTTTAGCTTTGTTGAACAGAGCTAATAGAAACGAATGCTGGATGTATCAGAGCAACACGAGTGCTCAATGTCCACTTGTACACAGCGCGCTGGTCGCGTGTGGTCGCTCTACAAGTGCAGTCGGTCACTAACTCTATTTTACATCGTTTCCCTGTACTTATTACGGTTTTATTATGATAAAGTTTGGATCTGGTCTTTACGATGCGTCAAGTTGGTAATACATAGTACATACACTTCAAGAATACAATATGAGTCAGTGGGTTTGCACTAGCAAGCATTGCACTCTATTTATGACTCGTACCTACTGGTACAGCTGATATCGTGCACTTCGGTTCGGAGCTCTTTTATTCTACTTTAACGTTACAATTCGATTTTTTTTTTTTTTTTCGTTATTGCTTAGGTTTGTGGACGAGCTCACAGCCCACCTGGTGTTAAGTGGTTACTGGAGCCCATAGACATCCACAACGTAAATGCGCCACCCACCTTGAGATATGGTCTCAGTATAGTTACAACGGCTACCCCGCCCTTCAAACCGAAACGCATTACTGCTTCACGGCAGAAATAGGCAGGGTGGTGGTACCTACCCGTGCGGACTCACAAGAGGTCCTACCACCAGTAAAAATTAGCTATGTTGGTTACATTTTCACGACCAAGCCACTGAACTGGCGGTGGTGGTGGCGGTGGTGGTGGTGATGGTGGTGGTGGTGGTGGTGGTGGTAGTAATAGTAGTAGTAGTAGTAGTTGTGTACATTTAATGTGTAATGAAAAAACTATGTACATTGTAAAAAAAATATGAGATAATTGTATTTATGCGTACAAACAAATGTAACTTGATCAATTCAATAGTGATTTCCATTTACCTCTTTCTCTATATCCATACAAAATATCGATCAAACAAAAATAAAATTAAAATTTTCTTTTGAAAAATGAAATCATTCCAACAGTATTCTCTTATGACGTTGTCACGTTCAACTATCGTCAGTAGACCGACTTTAAGGACAACCGATTTTTTTGCTTGGAGGAGATAGAGATTTTGCTGCGCGACCGAACTGAAAAAAACGTGATAGTAAAACCGCAAGGAAAAGTCCGTGGAATAAAACAGTTAAATGAGACGTGCGCAGGCGCGACAGTCGTATACACAAGCGAGTAGTGTATAATACCTTTCTCTTTCTCCTTCTCCTTCCTTCTCCTTCTTTCTTTTCGTTCTCTCATCCCTTCTCTCTCTATTTTGTAATTATTTCTATTTCTATGTAATTTTATGTTGTCAAACAAAAATAAAGGGACATATTTTGTTATTTTAATTGATAGTTTGAATTACATTTTTTTTCTTTTTACGTAATTAATTATTTCCTAAAATACTGAATTTCCTAAATACTTTCCTGCACTTAAATAAAAACTAATCAGCAAAATTTAAGAGAAAAATCAAGAAAAACGACATAAAATTGAGCACGTTTTTTTTGGCAAAATGTGTCGATTCTACATAAGCCGAAGGAACTTCGTTCCTACCTATTGTCCCACGACACCACATCTTTTATCTTAAATACCAGGTCCCTAGTACTACTGTAATAGTGGGACTATAGATATAGGTGTTTGAGTGTAGTCCGGTCAAGTGGAGTGTTTTCTGTTCCCATAGCTCCGATGGTAGCTCGGAGCCGCTGAATACAAAATGTTTGTTTGCTTACTTAAGATGTCTGGTGTAGACGTATGTATACTGCGCGTCGGTCAAGAGACCGATGCAGATTCCTTAACAAATATTATGTGATTAACATGAGCTCTCTAAGGGCTTAATGAAAAGACAAGTGCTGCGGAGTGACAGTAAGCCGTCAAGTAACGTGATCTCTGCTAGTGGAGTAGAGTAGTAGACACTGCACTCTGTATACCGAGTCAGCAGCTGGAGTAGGAGTAACCACTGATGTTTTGAGGAACTATTAAAACTGCTGTGAAGCAATCGTGCATTCCGCGCTGGGGTACAGTCAGCCTTATTGCTTTAAGAGTGATATGACGCGTCGTGTGGTCACCATCGTCCTGTCTACTCCTGTCTAGGAGCATTCATCTGTTCCAAACTGGATGACGAGGCATTCTTGTGCAAAACAGCTACGAATCCGACCCCGTGCCTCAATGCGGATAACAGTATTGACTATGTTATGTTTACGTACTCCGGTGCCGACATAATACCAGGTGAGCTTTAAACTCGTTTGTACAAATAAATTAACTAGCAAAAGTGTGACCTTCAGGTTGCTATGACTCTTTAATATGTTACACACGCACATGTCTGTGACGGAGAGGGAATACCTACTTTAGATTTAATGACAGATGTATTACTCGTGAGTCGCTTCAAGGAAAATTTGGAACGCAGCGACGATGATACCCCAGTGGTCATATTCCATTGACGTCACAAAGTCACTCGTGTAGAGACGTGGGGTTAAATGTTTAGTGCACTAGTGTTGGATTGCAGGGGCTAACTATCTCGCGGTCCACCTCGTGTTCTGCACTGACTGGCGCCCGCTGACGTTACCAGGTACGAGTAATGGCCGCCGCTGGCTGTCGGCATCAGCTCGAAGCCTCAATTTACTGGTGGTAGGACCTCTTGTGAGTCCACACGGGTAAGTACCACCGCCCTGTCTATTTCTGCCGTGAAGCAGTAATGCGTTTCGGTTTGAAGGGTTGGGCAACCGTTGTAACTATACTTGAGACCTTAGAACTTAAATCTCAAGGTGGGTGGCGCCTTTACGTCGTAGATGTCTATGGGCTCCAGTAACCACTTAACACCAGGTGGGCTGTGAGCTCGTCCACCCATCTAAGCAATAAATAAAAAATAAAAATAAAGTATTAAACCAGAACGCAAGATTCTTTGATACAAGAAAAAGGTAGGTGGTTCTAAAATGTGACTCGTTAAATAATTTGGTATTATTGTATTCCAGGAAAAAATCAAGTAATATTCCAATGTTTTCCAATTGTTATCAATTATTCTTTTTACCTTAATAAATGACAACGATTTTCCGTTTATGTAAATCACATTTTCGTAAAGTGTAAATTAAGAAATGATCGCTACCGAGAACAGTACCCTGCGTCCGGTGCTGGCTGACTGACGTCTTGTGAGTTGTGGTTGAACAGATTGCGATGGCAAAGTATTATAATAATAAATAAGACATTTATTTCACATTTTATCGTAATCATTAACTAATTTAACGGTTAAGCGTATCTGATGTCTAATTAAAAATAAATTATATGAAATATTGTTATTCTTTTGAAACAGAAATAAGGAAATTTTAAGTGGATCTTTTTATTTAATATTATAGTACATTGTTCACCAAGGGAGAACAGTAGGACATTTCCCCCCGCGTGTAAAATGGCAAACACGCGGAATGAGATTTCTCCTACCAGGCCGAAAGTTCGTGGAGTACGGAGCCGGGGTCCAGGGGCGAAGCCCTGGCTGGGTGCAGGGGGGCGGAGCCCCCCCATTCTCATAAAAAACAATTTAACTGTTTTTTAAAATTTAAATAAACTACTACTAATTGAATAAGAACTGTCTGATGAACTCATCTTTGTTTAATACTTCACTATTAAATTTTATTGCCTTTTGTTTATTTCACTTTTACACTAAGCACAATATTGCAAATTACCCGAGCACAACAATGGCGGAGAATTTTAGGTGCGTGAGAGCAGACGTAGACACTAACGCGCATGCGCACCTGTCAGTACCCAGGGAGGAAAAGTTCACTTTCTTCCCTGTACAGCGGGAGGAAAACCGAACTTTCAGCGTAGGTAGGAGAAAAAAAGACTTTCTTGGGGGGGACACCGACTTCAATCGTTTAGGATAAAATATTAATATAGGAGAGTTGAATTTCAGCTAGAAATTTCGTGGTTGTAAATACATCTTCTTATGTGTGGGTCTGTCTGTGGCCGGACTGTCTGTTGTTTCTGCAGTATAACCATTGGAGCACATACATAGGTACGTGAGGAATGTTGATCTTCACGACGACCTAAAGCTAGAATCTTAAAGAAGCGCCAGAACGCTACTTTGTTACAGCAGCTCGATACGATAACTCTCTTATCGTGTCCGCCGCTAATTACATATCCGACCCAGGTGACGAGGCAAAGCAAAGCTGTCGCCCACAACATGTCTTGTCGGATCCCCTGATCCACTTTCGGTGTTTTTAGGCTCTTCAAGCACCGGTCAACGTCCGAGCGGTCACAACCCGATGTGTGTCTCGCCGGATCTTCTTGCTTGCCTCTTACTTGCTGCTAATTCCATTACATTTATTTAATGTCTTTATTTTGTCGTATACAAATGAACAATTCCAAAAAATGTATGAATATGTAAATGATATCTACATGAGGGTGTATTGTCCCATTCACGAGTTTCTTACCATCAAATCTCTGCTAGAGATAAAATAATCATTAGTGATGGTAAAGAGCATAACATAAAAAAAGGAAAATCATTTTGTCAGATCGTAGGTAATACTGTTGTTACGGTAGGCAGCTCCTTGGATCTGGCCCTGGCATTGCTGATGTCCATGAGCAACGGTCACCACTCACCATCAGGTGGGCCGTATGCTCGTCTGCCTACACGGGCAATAAAATAAAAAAAAAACCTATTTTTTGTAACTATGATATGCAATTCTCAATGCTATATCAACAGCGGTAAGTGGGTGTAAAAATCACGCGAAAACTTCATCTTAAGTGTGACACCAAGTGTCGGCGTAGCCGCGGAGCATTACGCCGACTACACTCTACACACCGCGTCAGGCCAATGAGTGAGTGAACTATTGATAAACGAGAACAATCATTAGTTCATTCATCTCGTATTTTAGAGATAGCCCACAAAGTAGCAGTTTATTTAAACTATTATTTCCTTGCTATATACATTTTATTATTAAATGTTATGATTAAGATAAATTGGAAAGTACTAAGTGAACTACTAAATACTATGTATAATAGTAAGTAGAAGAATTTATTATTTGTTATACAGATTTATCGGAACAGATGGAAAATAATTTGACCAAAGATTATCCATAAACGAAATTTAATATTTTGTTACCTTCAATTAGACATTGAAACTTCAAACAAGAGCTCAAATGACAGTACGGATGACACATAAAGCATCGGAAGTGTCAAATTCGATTGTGTTCTCGTTTAAAATGATTTATTTAAAAAAGAGTCAGCAGAGTCAGTCCGCACGTTACACAGAAAAGGTTTTCGGCCTTTTCCGCTTATTTACCGGCGTATGTATGTGTGTGTACGAAGACACGCACACATCTGCAACTGAAAATTTACGGAACCGGCGAAAATATGATAATTCTAATTTTTTCGGCCTCATCATTTGAGTTAAATTTTGAAAGTGTTTATTTAATTATTTAGTGTCGTGGTAGTTACACGTGGCTTGGATCGCTCGATGGTGAGACGGCTCGTCCTTCGTGACACAGACAGACCGCTGCCTACTGGGGGGAATCTCTTCAAGTGTCTTTTAGGCTGGAAATGCTTTGTGGATGAACGCAGCAGCTCCAAGCTTTAGGAATTCATTTCGATCGCGTATGATGTAGGGGTAAAATAATAATGGACTAGTTAAGCCCTAGTTACTAGTTAAGCAGTTGAGCGAATTTTTATATTATTTCTAAAATATCGTGTCTATTATTACATTGACAGTGGAGTATAATATATTGATCCGAGAACAAAATATACTTCCATTGTAAGTCAGTTCATTGTATGTATTTACCATAATTGGTTCTCCGGAACTAATCGTTATTAGCGACAAAATCGCTCATCTCACTGACTTGTTTTTTTTGTTTTTGTTTTGTACAATGAAGATTAAAAAAAAAGCGAATTATATTCAGTTTTTGAATTCGGCAAAGTTGTTAATCGAATTCATCTTTGATTCCTCCGAGGTGCGTTCACCCACCTGATGATGAGTGGTTACCGTCGCCCATGGACTTCAGCAATGCCAGGGGCAGAACCAAGCAGCTACCTTTTTTTTTTTTTCGGGTAGAGGGCCGAACCTCCTACGAGGTCCCCGCGCCTAGGGGGCGCGCGGGGTATGTGAGACTTAACGATCTGCAGGTGTTGAGAGCAGATCGCGGGCCCAAGGATTTTAGGGCCCACCCACTAAACGACTCCCCTGCACTCTTACACCCGACGTCCGATCTCCGTCCGGGGACCAAGCAGCTACCTAGCGTAACTAGTACGAAATTAGTAATAGTGGTTTTTGTGCAGTGTATCAATTATTATTTGTGAATTGTTGTTCTTCGTGTTGTTTGTACTGTTACTGATGGACCGGCTCTATAGATATAGGATCGCTTATGGACCGTCGGCTCGCCTGCTTCCAAAGCTAATAAGTATTGACATAATTTCAGACGCTATCACAGTAAAATCGAGCTTCCTATCCTGACTTAGATACAGCTTTTCTTTTAGGGGATATAATTTTTTAAACTAAATACCGAACACGCGTTTACGAGTGACTTCAATAATGAAGGAATATAACTCTAAATAAATATCCAATTCAAAATTACTCATAGCTCATATCTCGAGGGAGAGGGCGGCATCGACACTATGATGTCTATGGATTGTGGTAAGTACATCAGGTGAACTTTGAGTTCGTCTGCCTATCTAGAGGATTCAGATATAATTGACTTTAAGTGATAAAAAACTATCTACATTTTATTGGACCAAATCAAGCAAAGGACCAACTGCAGACGCAAATTACTCGCTCCAACGGCGACTCATAGCAGACGGAGGAAGTCAAGTATATACTGATCCTAAATATATAGAGAGATGACCGTTCTTCGTTTGTCTTGTTGAATTAGGAAACTGTGTGCAAAAACATTAGCGTATCCTTATTATATTGACAGCTCTGAATGTTTCTAAATACGTACCAATTTATTTGCAGAATTTTTGGTCCGAGAACCGTTAAAACTGGAGTCCATTCGAAGTATCCGCGATTTGAAAACATTCAAAATAACCAAGACACTCGAACAACTTTGGTCATGGCTGCTACTCGAAAAGTACAAAAATAATTACCAATAAATCTTTTACTAATAAATTTGTACAAAACACTTAGTGTATGTGATAAATATTGAAATTAAAACGCGACTCGCATTCTTGACGTTGAGAACGTGTGAAGAGCGCGGCGCGTCAGAATCGTGCGCTCTCCGAAACACAATGTGCTGTGTGAAATGTGCACATGTCAACATTAAACAACGCCGGTCTCCGATCACACGGATGCAGGCTGCATCTGATCTCATGACGCGATCGAGACCGCGTCGACCGGCTTCGACCGACTCTCACACCGGAACACTTCACATCCAGTACACAAGATAGAACGAGGGTAGCTGTACAGACACCACAATCCTATCTATTCCTACTGTACCTGATGTAATGCGATCCGATATCAAAGAAACTAATGTTACTGCTAGTGTATAATTGAGTTACACCTCATATCGCTGGGCAGGTGGCAGCTGTCATATTGTGATAACTAGAGGTTAAGGTAACCACTTAATATCAATCGTACCAGGGCCACAAACTCGGTACCCAGCTATAGAGTATAAGTAAATACAATAGTCCAGACTCGTGATATAGCTTCTTTATTTATTTTTATTGCCCTTATAGGTAGACCAGCATACGGCCCACCTGATGGTGAGTGGTTACCGTTGCCCATGGACGTCAGCAATGGCAAGGGCAGAGCCAAGCCGCTGCCTAATGCTGTTTCTTGTAACGAAAACGAATCACAACGTGACTTGAGAGGCTATACCAGCGTAACCCTAACGGGTAGGTGAGCTCTTGGGGCTCTAACCTGAGGGTGTTGGTAATACTAGCCCTAGCGAGAGCAGAATCTACCACTGGATCCAAAACGCAACCCACTGATAAGATCCGGCGAGTAACTCAGTGGGCTGCGTATGTGGATTAATTTCCTCGCCAAGCCCTTCGTCGCAAGCGACGGGTTCGACTAGAACGGTGACCGGTGCTTGAGGTACCTAAAAAAACTGTTAGTGGATCCGAAATGACATGTTAAGGGAGACGCGACTGTTTACCATTCGGTCCGCAGGATCGGGTATGTAATTTCCAGCGGCCAGGGATTTCGTGTCGTGCTGCCTTCTCAAAGTGGCGCACTGATGCCGACTTTAGATAGTCAAGCTCCAGGTCATCATGGAGATCCACGTTTCTCTGAACCACGGTGCTCCATCGGCTATCCTGCAAACAGCGTATTAAACTCCACGACCCAATATCAAGACTGGAAATACGCACTACCGACTCCAGAGTTGTTTATAATACGCCCTGCCAGCTTGAAACTAACAATACGCCTTAACCAATAAAACCCGAAGTTCAACAGGTTGTCACAATCAGAATATCTAAAAATTTGTAAGCACATTCTAAGGTTTTGATTTCAAAATACAATAGGACAGCTTAGCATTCTAGCAGGGAAAGATTTCTAGAATCAGAGCCATAGGTCCAGATATCTTTGGTCAAATCAACAAAAACAGTATATGTTTAATAATTACTGACACATACAGTTTACAATAAAAATACTATTTATCTCTGAGCCCTATATTAGAGGCTTCTTCCATAGTGTCCGGAAGCTTGGTGCCGTTTGTTTCCGGAGTCAGAAACATCAGGAAGCCAGAGAGAAATGCCATTGACGCGAACAATATGAACGGCAGATTGTCAAATGTCGCAGCTCCCTGAAACAGGTAAGTCAAATCGGATATTATGGAGGTTGTTTGACACAGATATCATTTGACAGGCATCGCTTTGATGGACGGAAAAGAAAGCTAGATAGACCTCGCGGTCGGTCCACATCAAAAGTCTACAAATATTGTTTACTGCTTGGATTATTTATATTTATTTATATTATATTATTATATGAGTCGCATTTCTCATGTGTGAGGGTGGTTACTATCCCCTCTCATTATTCTCCTCTTGATGATGTTTCGTCATCTTCCTCTGTTCTCGGCGGTCTGTATAGCATAATAGACTATGGCATCCAGAGCGGTGCAGATTGGACCATCGCGTTGAATTGCGGCCACGAGATCTTTTGCCTGCAATCTTGCCAGTTACCATCAACTTTTCAAAATTGTTACTGCTCTTTCTGGCATTGTGACTGAAGAACTCAAATATACTCCGCAGGTGGTAAAGAACCTCGTTTGGATATTAAGCTGTCTTAATATGGATGCGTTAGTCCGCTATAATAATACAGTGCAACTCATCACACACAACATTTCTTATAGCTGTCAATCGTCAGTCATTGGGAGCACATGACGACTCATAGAAAAACTAAATCCATACCACAACCTCGCGTGGCATTCTGGTTTTTTTTTTTATGTCTCGAGAATCTTCTTTCACGAATGACGAGACTCGAGCCAAAAAAAAAAAAAAACAAAAAAAAAACCAGAATGCCTCGCGAGGTTGTGGTATGGATTTAGTTTTTGAGGCAGGAGTGAGATAGCCTACTGAGACCACTCGGTACATCATAGTTCCGTTCCTTTTTTTTCGCTTAGTCAGATGAACGAGTTCGCGGCCAGTCTCGCGTTAAATGTTTAGCGAAGCCCGCGACCGGCAACGTACATGCTGCCATCATCCTGCTTTATACAAGAGCAAAATCACAGGTCTGTAGTACAACGACTGCTCCACTCTTCAAACTGGAAAGTATTAGCGCTTCACGGCAGAAATAGGCAGGGTGGGGGCGCATACCATTAATTATAATTACTAGTGGTAGGACCTTTTGTGAGTCCGCACGGGTAGGTACCACCACCCTGCTTATTTCAGCCGTGAAGCAGTAATGCGTTTCGGTTTGAAGGGCGGGGGCAGCCGTTGTAACTATACTTGAGACCTTAGAACTTATATCATGAGGCGGGTTGCGCATTTATTTTGTAGATGTCTATGGGCTCCAGTAACCACTTAACACCAGGTGCGCTGTGAGCTCGTCCACCTATCTAAACGATAAAAAAAGAAAAAAAACCCTTTACGTCGTGTCTTTTTTTTTAAGTTTTGTTATGGACGGACGGCACTATTCTTAAATAAGTCACATAAATACACACTCACAATAGCAGGAGTGAGAGGTGCAATGATAGATCCGATCCTGCCCACCATCGAGGAGAAGGCGAACAGATTGTGTCTGTACTTGGTAGGGTATAGCTCGGCGGTGTACATGTAGATAGCCGTCACTACTGTGGATATGCTGATCTTCCCAACCAGGTACACGGCGAGTGAAACCGCATACAAGTCTAGAAAAAAAACATGATCATACATTCTTCTATCACCGGTGTAATACAAAATCCAACCGAAATGTTTACGATTGACTTATAGATAACAGCACTATGATTGTATTCAGATATTTTAATAATCTAATCAACACTTAAACCTAGCATATTTTAGTATAATTTACGAGTAATTATCGCTGCTCTCATAAATTAAACTACTTTAAATAATAGTGGTAAATGAGAAATAAGTATAGATAAATTCCTTATTAAATAATAGGTGTTTCCTATGAAGTTGCCATTTTACAATACTGGCCCTTTAAAATGTAATTTATTTATGGCTGGCAATCAATTTTGATTTGAAATATTTTTCATTTTTTAGGTTAAATTTCTTGCGTAGATCGGCAAAGATAAGGTAAATTGATGCAAGTCATTTAAAAGATCACTTGATCACAAGATTTTGGAGGGGTTAGGGGTTCAATTTTATATTACTGAAAAAAACTTACCATCTGGCATAAATATGTATGCGACTTGACAAAGTCCACACAACCAGTATGCACCGATCAACACCGGTCTCCTTCCGATCCTGCTCATCAGAAGGACTGCCAACCAGAAACCTGGAATTCCCGCTGCAGCTACCGCAGCATAATTCAAATAAGCATTCCCCGACATGTTCACTGCATTTATGGACAATCCGTGGTATATTAAGGTGCTAGTGATCCACCAGATCGGGGAGACGAGGCATCTGATTAATATCCGTCTGTTTTGAAACACTAAAACTATTAGCCATGGTTCTTTTATTTTGTCTTTCTTCTCAATATCTATTCTTCGCTTTTGTTCTTCCGCGGTCCTGCGTAGAGCCTCCAAAGACTGTCTTGATAGCTGTTTCCCGTTGACTTTAGCTACATTTTGAAGCAACTTTTCGGCTTCATCATAATTGTTTTTGCTCATATACCAGCGTATTGATTCAGAAATAACCCAAAGGTATCCAATGGTGATAAGTTGAGGTATATACATGGCTAATGTAAGGGGTCTCCAGTACGGGACAGCCCAGGCAACAAGAGCCAATATCACTTGACCCACGGCGAAAAATGTAGTTAGTATTGCGCCAGCTACAGTACGGTATTTTGGACCAACTAACTCTAAAACTGAAAGCAGATGATATCTTGTGATAACTATTACATAGGAACAGACTACCGTTTTTTTGTTTTTATTAGTGGAAAGGCTATTCCAATTTGCTTCTGAAAATACTCAATGTCTGCCAATTAATATCGACTAGACTATTTTCTTCTTTTTCTTCACTTTATCTCACTAGATGGGATCGGCACAACTAATTTTCCCTTCCATTCTCTTCTATCAGCCGTCAGCTCAACACTCACTGCTCTCTCTCTTATATCGGTATTCACACACTCATCCATGTCTTCTTCGGTCGACCTCTTCCCCCTTTCTCTCTCTCTCTCTCTCTCTCTATTAACGACTACATTTCTTTTTACATAAAAGTAATTAATCCTCTAAAATGTTCGGCTTACCTAAAATATACGTGCAGGAAAATACTGCACCTCCTAATGCAGATTCAACAAAAACTGAAACTATGTATCCGCTATAGGTATTGGCCCAATATCTGATGACTCCGATCCAGCCAGTGTTGAAGGCATTGAAGGTGAGGGCGAACCGTCGCCCCCAGTGATCAGAGATGTACCCAGTGATGGGTAGCGCCACCAACGACCCAAAGGTTCTGACAAAACCTATGAGTGTCCGTCGCCATTCGTCGCATCCTAAATCAAACTGGAAATTAAAAGTCCTAAACAATTTAAAATATCATGTTAACTCGATCTTTTTCTTCAGTAACAATACGGAGTTTCTATGTTTGCCGCTTAAGTATAATGAAGAATTGACCCGTGCAAGCTGGACACCTACCATATTGCAACAACAACAACTGTAACCGGTGGCTTAAAAATATACTGTTGTACCTAACTGCTGATAACTCTGTCAATTTTTTCCCGTAATTTCTATGCATTATTAATTGATTTACGGAAAACATTTTAAAACTTTATATTTATAGTATTAAAATAACTTCTATGTCAAATCTATATCAGATGTCCTGGCACTTGAACAAACAGATAACTATGATAAATTTAGAAAAGTTTCGTTTGACTTTTTGAAGTGAAAACTTCTTTAGAATCGTTGTGATTTCAAACCGGATGCAACGGAAAAAACGACAGGTAAGAGACACAAATACAAAAATGTGTAGGATGAAGCCAGCAAAGAATGAGACAGAAATATACATACTATTTAATACAGCGCCATCTGTGAGATTTTTTAATACTAACGTGTGTATGAAAGCTCTTGTAGTGAATNTACAGCGCCATCTGTGAGATTTTTTAATACTAACGTGTGTATGAAAGCTCTTGTAGTGAATTTTAATTTAGGATTATACGTGAAATTAAAATATCAATTCACAGAGGGCGCTACCTTACAATTATTTACTAATGACAAAATTTTACATATACTTAAGACGTTTAGGATAATTTTATTTTAATTTTGGAAGGTTTCACTTTTACCACGTGTGAATTGCACACATGTAATTTTTTTCTTACCATTTGTCTACGAAATTCTACTAAAGTGTATTAAATTCTATAAAGTACTTACGTCATAAACAACAGTTTGGGCATGTTCATAGACATAAGCTTCACATTGGACCACACGATGCACGTCAAATAAATCAGCAGGACAGGTGGATCTATCGGTAAGGATGGTCGAGGCATTTGCAAAGCGCTGGCAGTTATCGAATGACGTGAGACTGGTTCCAGGAATTGCATTGAGAATCCAATCAGGAGCGTACACCGCTGTCGATGGTTCCTCACACTCCGGGATAACACACCTAGAGGTTTGATGTCACTTTTATAAAACCATAAAGTAAGTCACTTTTTTCTAAAATACTACAAGGTAAATAAGAAAAGAAATGCATGATCATCGCGCACCAGCGTCCAGCGTCCACAGAACCACACCAGAAGTTACACCCGTTTGAGTTTTATTATAGTGTTAAATGGTTCCGGAATCCATCGCCATCAGAATGTGAATACCTCCGTCCATTTCTATTTTTATTTGTCACACGTTCACAATCACAGTTTCACTCAAACCTCATTAAGTCACATTAAAATAAGAAACAGTAGTTGTTTTATCTCACCTGCTGTTGATTCTGGCAGCCGTGAACACGAATTCCCCGTAAACAGCACAAAATATGACAGCGACCAAAGTCAGGGCCAGCGTTCGAAGCTGAAATTTCCCGAACTGTCCTATTTCCTCTACTAAAATCGTATCCAAATCTACCTTCGCGTCTCGACAGTCATTTTCCTTTCGATCAAGAGTTTCCGAAGACATGACCACTATCTTGTTCTGTGGCTACGTGAATAATAATACCCCCAATAAGTTTATCGCCTTTTTTCTGATAAGTTTTATTGTGCCATTTTTTTATCGATATTATTTAAATATTTGTGGATCTTATAGTGGCTTCTATCAGCTCCAATGAGCGACTCGAATAGCGCCAGCAGCTCTAGTTTAAACTAGAAACTTTATATTGTGTTCTTCCAAAAAAGATCTCCCAAAGAAATGGCTGAGACGGGTGAAGGTGATCTCGACCAACTTATTGTTACGCCGGTAAGAGTAACGCCATCTATCGCTGAGTAGCCGAACGATTATCGAAGGATTTAGTAGCATCTAGAATGCTCCAGAAGTACAACACCATCTATTGTCAGATAGCGGAAACACACAATACTCGACTTGTGTGGAATATTGTCGACGATTTTAGGGATTTCGTTTCGACTATAAAAGCGTTGCAGAGATGGCACGTGGTCAGTTCAAGCTACACACCATCCCGCAGTGCATCACCCCTGCCTCAATAGGTAGGGAGATCCAGTCCGAGCAGAGGGGTTTCCCCAAGGCCCGCTCCGCGCCCCCGCAAGGGGACGCGACGACCCCACGACACGCGGTCAGTCAGTAATCGGAACTACTCGAAGCGAAACAGCGAATTGATCACCCGAAGCGAAGCGAATTGAGAATTTTAAAGTGTTCTGTGTGTGTTCTAAGTGATAAATGGTGTTTCCCGAGCGCTATGACATGTCCTTCTTCAAACGAGGCTTGTGGAGAGTATTAAGCGGTAGGCAGCGGCTTGGCTCTGCCCCTGGCATTGCTGAAGTCCATGGGCGACGGTAACCACTCACCATCAGGTGGGCCGTATGCCCGTCTGCCTACAAAGGCAATAAAAAAAAAATTAAAAAAAAAAATACAGTTTCAACTTGTAATCGGTAGAATTTTGTTTATCCCGAACCCTAGCGCGTAACAATTTGGTGTCAGAAGTGAGATAAATAATTCCAGTTTTACCAAAGGACACGGCGGAAGGTATTCGCACCAGAGATCAGTGGCAGCAGGAACTGGACAGAAGGCGGTTTGAAGGTTCCGTAACGCCGACCGAGGAACAGCAAGGCGAAACAGCAGCAATGGATTCAACCGCGGGTACATCGGGTGTTTCTCCGGCAGTAGTAGCTCCTGACCTTGCGGCCATAATGGTGCTTTTGCAAGAACAGGCTCGTCGCCAAGAGGAGCAGGCCCATTGCCAGGAGGAGCAGGCTCGACGACAGGAGGTACAGATGCTCTTAATAAAAGATTTAAAAGAGACATTCGGTAAAGACTTGACGGAGATAAAAGAGCAGGTCCGACGAGACCCGGATTGCCAAAACTGAGGTTCAGGTAGCTGATGTGAGGAAGATTCTGGAAGACCTGAAAACAGGAACAGTAACTATAACCAGCGTAACATTATGATATTTGCGAATTTATTTCCCACCCGGGATGAAAAGTTCGCTTTTAGTCCCTGGCACGCGGGACAAAAGTATCCGATTCTCTTCTGGTGAGACTGCATACACACCGAGACAGAAAAGTAGAACATTCCCTTTGTCAAGAACAATTCGCGTGAATGCCCTACTTTTCTCCCTCGGTGCGTAATATACTATTATTAAATGAACAAAGCAAAAATTTAATTCATAATTTTCAATGCAAAAAACAAAACTATACCAGGTGCGCGCCCCCTTGGTGTGGGTACTTGGTAGACCCCGATGCACGAGAAACACGTAGAAAATACAGCTCCTGGCGCAAAGAAAAGGATAGTTGACAAATTAACTTTGATATCACACATGGAACATATCAATGGAACTCAATCTGCAATACCACTAAAGGAAAGCATCTGCTAAAAAAAACTATACTAAAGAAGTAAAAACAAATTGGAATCGTTAAATATCCGAACTAACTATGTAAAGGAAACATTGTTTGTGGGAGAATAGCTGTTCAACAGACTATCGATTGACCTAAGAGTATATGTTTACAACCGAAGTAAACAAATTGAATGCATTATACATACTTACCTAACTCTCTCTCTTCAATCGATCCCTCATTGCTGAGGATCGTGACTCCGTCCGATTCCGTCAATCAGCTGTCTCCATCGATCCCGTTTTGTAGCTTGGTAGATTACTTCACTGAAAGGTATTTTCAGTTCCTACGCTATTTGGATCGACCATCGTTTGGTACCTCTACCCCTAGCCTTTTTCCCTCGATTTTACCGGTCACTACAAGGCATTCCAAATTGCTGGTATCCCTGCGTGCAACATGACCAAATACCACAATATTCTTTGTAGACAGGTTGTGGATAGACGTTGAGTCTTTTATATTTTTAACTGCTTGAGAATAGAGATGTTGGTGCAGCGGGCCGTCCATGGTATTCGTAGCATACGTCGCCAGCACCACATCTCAAAAGTGTCGATTCCCTGCCTATCTGCAGCTTTGAGTGTCCACCTCTCTGCATTGTATAGAGCAATGGAGAAGACAAGGGTGCGGACTATATGTATTTTAGTCCGGTGAATAATATTACGGTCTCTCCAAATTTTGCTCAGCTCACATACTTACCTAACTCTGGCTTCATTAGCAAACGCTCTAGAAATGAAACATTCTGCAGTACAATGTACGCATTTGTATTTCACTCTTAACGAACTGTGGTCCAATGACAAATTCATAAGTCTACCTAGAATCGCTCCTCACTATCTTCTCTATTAAAGTTAAGGTTTTTTTTTTTCAATGACCTCACGCCCCATTAGTGGAAACTCTTTTTTTTTCGTCATGAAGATGAAAACCCAAGTCAAATAAGCTGCAAGATCTCAACATATTATCTCGTTCTGTGTAAATGAAATGTAAAAAGAACAAAAAATAGTGCGAAAATAGACTAGCGCGTAGTGTCTACACTGACTGCCGCAATATTCAAATGTGACTAATAATACCTCAGTCGACCGTGACCACGAAAACTGTAAAATATTCGAAACGTCGGTAACAAGACAGCGACAGCAACAGACGGCAGGTTAGGCCGTAAATGTGGTTTTAAGTATATCTACGACTCGCGAAAATCGAGGAACAATTAATTAAATTAACACGTTCGCTGCGGCAAGTAAAATCTTAAACCTTTGTCTGGTGCGGCGGCGGGCCAAATTGTGCCTCCAATGATTTTTCCGCCAGTGCGTGGTAGGTCTTTTTCGACACGTCAGCACAAGGTTAGATTAAATTGCTATAACTTTGCGAAAACATAATGTAGGTGAACAGTTTTTGGACTGTTGGAAAAACCTTGAACCCAACTTCTTTAGATTTGATTCGCCCCGGGATCTGCCGAACAGAAAATGAGAAATAAACCAGGGAAAGTGNAAAACCTTGAACCCAACTTCTTTAGATTTGATTCGCCCCGGGATCTGCCGAACAGAAAATGAGAAATAAACCAGGGAAAGTGGCGGGTCGATATCGACCAGAACCGCACTAGAAAGTATTTTTAGTAGTGATGGGAAAGACAAAAATAAGGGGATATCGAAAATAAAACAGAATTAAAGTAAAGAAATAAAAATTGTTTATTTAATTGTTTATTAATGGCTGTCTTTAAAACATTTCGCACAAAGATTTTGCTGCAGTATGTTTTAATTTTTTTTACTTTCCTTTTCACCTCGGAACTCTTCATGGTTTCCCGCAGTTTTTCATTTTCTTGAAGGAAAATATCTTCTGACTGCTGTCACTATCACTATCTGCACCGCAAATTAATTTATTTTCCAAAATATTTATCTTTCTTTTGTTGCCTGACATCGTGCCTTTAATTTTAAGGAATAAAAAAACGTGACGTATGTCAGTTCCGATAGCTTGCCCAACACTAACTGGCGAGGCGGGCGCTCTGTGCGGTATCGGGCCGCCAACAGCCTGTTGGGACGGCGGGCCACAATAGACCTCCTCCCGCACCGAGTTGATATTTTTTACCGTCAGTGCGTGATAGGCCGATAAAGGCCTGCCATGATGTTTTTATAGGGAATACCTATACTTTTGACCACAATCTCGAAATATATATTTGTCTTTGTCGTACCTTTACAAACACCTGAGATAATCGTTCCGCACCAGCGAGAGGGACATAGTTTTCTTCGTCCGCACCAGGTGAAATTCCGCGGCAGGCTGATTTGGGCCTGTTCCGCAGTGAACGTGTTAAGATATCGTACAAATGGCGGGTTGCAGCTGGCAGTATTATAGCTACTTACTGAGTCGAACAATGTTCACTTCTAGCGTCATAAATACTCTTATCTTTAACCGTTCATTTCTCATAAAACGTAAAATACAATAATTGTTGTACCAATAAATTATATTAATCTTTATTGGCATTGTTTCAATTATCGTTCTACTAATTTTGCCACTATGTTGGTTTCTCTATATGTAGGTACAGAAATAGCCCGAAGAGCATGTATAGATTAAGAAGCAGGGCAAATACATTGACTTTGACCGGAATTAATTTGGTACATTAGGTAGGTGAGTCGGGTCACTCACCACTAGACCAATGATCAAGTTGTCGCTGATTATTTACAAATTGGGGTTTTTGTTGCATCGATGAATAAACCCACCCACCTAGACGTAAACTTCGCTACTTACTATGAGTTATGAGGCCGAAGCCTCAACGTTATTGTGCAGAGCTGGTCCACCGTTCAATCTGGAAGGAGTGGCTGCTTCGCGCCGCGAATCTACTCGTGTGGGCTTATAACTTAAACCAAAGCTTACACCAAAACACCTTTCCACCTGTACTGGTTACGGAAGTATTGCTTCACAAAATATTCATAATTTACTGTCAATTTAATCCACATCAATTTTAGCATGTTAATTCGTTTAGATTCTGTTTGCACATGATTTATTCAATCTCATTAAAACTTGGTTCAAAATTTGTTAATACTTTAGGGAAAGTTTTTGTCATAGTAGGTAACTTCATCGAAGAACAAATGACGCGTAATTAAGTAATGGATGCATTTCAGAAATACATTCACTGAGAGTCACACTGGAGCGTGGCTGTGTGTCTTTAGTACAACAGGTTAAAAATATTCTAAAACATTATCTTTTATAATTTCTCGTTATCTAAGGGTCAAATGGAGCAAAGCCAGGCAAACAACGCCAAGCAAATTACAAATCCGCAATCAACAAAGTAATCAAGAGAATGGCGCTGGCGCCATGGCACGCTGTGGATCCTTTTCGGTGGAACATGGCAATTCCGATCCAGTCACTTATGATCACAAATGTAAGAGCACACTATTAGGCAATTAGTGACGTATCTTATAACTTGATTATTGAAACGATCTTATGAGCACGGATGCCGTCGCGATTGTCTTTGACACCACTGAAAGTACTTTTTCTACTTTTCTTCATTTTGTCATATCCAAACACAGGCCAAATCCATCCAAATCCAAGTAATTCGTGGGATATGGTTTTAGATATTTTAGGTTATGAGAAATAAATACAATCAATGTTCTTGGGTTTATCTGTTCTTGGCCAACAGCTGGACAGACTGGTTTAAAAAAAAACAATCAAAAATATTCTTTATTGCTAAGTCCTATATTAGAAGCTTCTTCCATAGTGTCCGGAAGTTTGGTGCCGTATGTTTCAGGAGTGAGAAATATCAGTGACCCGGAGAGGAAGGCCAGGAAAGCGAACACGACGAATGGCAGATTATAAAACGTAGCTGCTCCCTGGAAAATAACACAATGTTGTATCTTGGAGATGTTGATCTGTGAGTAGACATGTGGCAAATATTTGGCAAACACTAAGACTTTACTAAGATGCTACGACGCTTGAATATTCGTAAGCATTCGTGACAGTGAAAAAAGTGATTACCAGTAAACATTTGTAGGCATTATTCATTTTACAACAGTAGAATTCATAGTACGTGTCTAGGATTAATGACATCATATTGGTACTTGATGTAAATTGGTATAAACTCACAATAGCAGGAGTCAGAGGCGCAGTGATAGATCCAATCCTGCCCACCATGGAGGAGAAGGCAAACAAATTATGTCTGTACTTGGTCGGGTATAGCTCGGCGGTGTACATGTAGATAGCCGTCACTACTGTGGATATGCTGATCTTTCCAATCAGGTACACGGCGAGTGAAACCGCATAGAGGTCTGAAATTAAATATACAATTATTATCTTTACTGGTGGTAGGACCTCTTGTGAGTCCGCACGGGTAGGTACTACCACCCTGCCTATTTCTGCCGTGAAGCAGTAATGCGTTTCGGTTTGAAGGGTGGGACAGCCGTTGTAACTATACTTGAGACCTTAGAACTTATATCTCAAGGTGGGTGGTGCATTTACGTCGTAGATGTCTATGGGCTCCAGTAACTATTTAACACTAGGTGGGCTGTGAGCCCGTCCACCCAACTAAGCAATAAAAAAAAAGTACTCGTAGTTGATGAAATGGTACAAGAGAATGTACAGTGTTGTTGTTTGCAAGGAAGGCAAAAGAGTCATTAACTATATGACACTAACGATTATAACTGGGAACTAAATACGGAAGCTCATCCGGCCCTAATTTAGAATTTGGATGATAAACATACTTAAACATATAATATATAGAGATAATATGCACTCAGAGAAAAAGCAAACAAACCTGTTCATCACAAAATGTTCGCCCGATGTGGGAGTCGAACCCACGACCCTCGACGGAACAGCTACCTCTGTTTGACCATCTCCAGATAATGAATATGTCCGAGCCGAATAGGAATCGCTTCTAATATTTTTAAGTGCCTAGCAATTACGCGTGTCCACTCCCGGAGTAAGCTCGCAGTACGTGTTAATGAAAAAAATGTATTTAAAATTCTGCAATAGTTAGTTACATAACCACGTTGCAAGGGCTAGTGGATCAGCGACACCAACGTTCGGTTTCAGCTGTGCTGTGTCAGGCAGCGACTCTTATTATACGGTAGCGAGTCTCAGTGCGGCCCTGCGCTGAGTGCGGCCCTGGGCTGGAACATTGCACTATATATATTATTCGACGGTACTCGCAAAATGTTTTTCATTCGGTTGAGTTCGAGACGAACATACGCTGGTGCTCCGCTATTAACATTTGTATTTGATCGCTCTTTAATTAAATATAAAATTGTAATTAGTGGTATCATTTCACTGCGACAAAACCATACTTGGTACCACAATACTATTTCCATTTCTTTATTTTCTCGATGACAGCTCCTGTGGAAACTTGTACCAGCGACTTGTTTACAATTTGTATACATAGATTATTTAATAAAAATATGACGCTTACACGCGTACGAGGTCATAGCAGAGTCGAAGAAACTGATAGGGATTGAGCTATCGATAAACGTAACACGATAACAGACCCGATATTTTTTTACTAAAATACTAAACTATTTCCGGATAATTTTGTACAAATTTATTAACTAATATTACATTTCATTACAATATGTAATTATGTTATGTTCATTCTTTATTTATTTATTTTAATCAAAATCTGATGAATCGTCACTGTCACTCGATGAGCTCTCCCCAACATTTGTTATAAGTTCCTGTATTTCTATATTATCGAACGCCACATGAATTTTCCAATCCGACGCTATAATGTTTTGGTTTCTTATAATGTTATTAATATAATTCTCTTCGTATTAATAAATATATGCGATCAATATCATTACTTATTCGGTCACACAACACAACTATCAAATTAGAACTGTCATCGAGAAAATAAAGAAATGGAAATCTATATATTAATACGTGAAGCAAAAACTTTGTATCCCTTTTTACGAAAATTGCGCGGACGGAGTAGTATGAAATTTCTCACACTTATAGAGAATATAGAGAAGAAGTGCACAATGCAAATTTTTTTTTTAAATAATGCGTAAAAGATACATTAAATCAATAAAGAAAACATTACACACACTACATACCATGTATTTGACGCACACACGCATGCATACTATTTATTGTCAAACTTTTGTTCTTGACGTCTGTTGTCAAATTGAGAATAGATTAAATATTGTTTGTCTTTGTTAATATTTTTTATAGTGTAGTCTTGGCGAAATTTGTGATTATAGAAGTATAAATACAATCATAATAGTTTACAAACTTACAATTCCAATTAATTATAGTCGAATTTCGACTACTGCGGGACCTCTAGTAGTATATTAAAGGATAAGATGAATATTTTATACCATAACTGTCATGGATGGATTTGACATTTGAATACATTCAGACACATGTCTCAAGTGCTATACACAGTGCGTTTGTCCGTAAGTAACAATCAGTAAGCTGAATAGATAATTTTTTTTATATAATTAAGACAATATACATTCTGTAAACGGTAAAAAAAATTTATTGCCCTTGTAGGCAGACGAGCATACGGCCCATCTGATGGTGAGTGGTTACCGTCGCCCATGGACTTCAGCAATGCCTTAATAGGAATACCAAATATAGAACTTTCTCTTTTTTAGAAATTTAAATTATGATCTCCTCACGCATGGAAGACAAGAACAACAGGGCATCTAGAACGAAATACAGCGAATGATATAAACTACTTAAAAATTTGCACCATTTTATCGAAAGTTGAACATGACAATTGACTAAGTAATTCATAATGACTTCTAAACAGGGAGCAAAATCGCAGAGCAAACGTTACGATGTGTGTAAACACTTAATCTTAAGCTTAAAATGCAAGTCTTGAGTCTTTAAAAATTACCTCATAATCGTGTAAATTTGTTACAAAGTTATAAAACTCACTGTCCGGCATAAATATGTATGCAACTTGACAAACTCCACACAGCCAAAATGCAGCAATCAGCACCGGCCGCCTTCCGACCCTGCCCATCAACAGCACCGCAATCCAGAATCCTGGAATCTCGGCTGCAGCTACAGCCATGTAATTCAAGTACGGATTCCCAGACATATTCACAGCATTTATAGATAATCCGTAGTAGATCAAAGTGGTTGTGATCCACCAAACCGGGGAGACTAAACACCTAATTAATATTCTTTTATTGTGCAATACCAATACCAATAACCAGGGTTCTTTTGCTTTCTCGATATTTTCAATTTCTTTTCTTCTCATAACTTCCTCGGCTGTTCTGCGGAGAGCTTCTAAAGATTTCTTTGATAGATGTTTACCGTTGACTTTCGCTATTTCTTGAAGTACATTTTCGGATTCTTCATAGCGACCCTTGCTCATGTACCATCGAATTGATTCAGGAATAATCCAAAAGTATCCCACAGTGATCAGTTGAGGTATGTAGAGGGCTAATGTAAGAGATCTCCAGTCCGGAATAGCCCAGGCAATAAGACCCATGATCACTTGGCCAATTGCAAAGAATGTAGTAAGTATTGCTCCAGCTATCGTTCGGTATTTTGGTCCAACTAATTCCAATACTGGAAAAATCGATTTAATTTACCAATTGGATCTATGAAAAAAATGAGATTTTAATGAAGTACATTCAATGAATAGGTATTGTTTTGATCACAGTACGTGTTAGTACTTAATTATTAATATGGCAACACGTTATTGGTTCAGTATGAACCCGGGCAGCCGTTGCTGCAACACAAATCAAGTTTTTATCGCAAAACAAGTAGTTAGAATTGATTTTATGTGAAGAGGTTCGGTTGCTGTTCACAAGCGAGTAGCATGTCAAAAGCATGTCAAAGCCAAAAATGTTTGAGGTAGAACAAATAATACATATGTACATAACAACATAACATTCATTAAATACCTAATATGTAAGTACAAGAAAACACTCCAGCCCCAAAGGCAGCCTCAACAAACTGTGAAACTGTGAACCCGACGTAAGTATTGGCCCAGAATCTGGTCACACCGATCCAGCCAGTGTTGAACGCGTTTACGGCGAGGGCAATACGTCGACCCCAGCGATCAGAAATGTACCCTGTGATGGGTAAGGCTGCCAATGTTCCAAAAGTCCGTACGAATCCAATCAGAGTTCGACGCCACTCGTCACATGCTAAATCGTACTGAAAATTTAATTTAAATTTCGTAAAATTCACATTTCATTTAGGTTTATTTGTTTCACTAAATTGTATTATACTGCCGCCGCTGCCTAAAGTATGGTAAATATAGATATTATAAAATAGATACGATAAAATAATCATGGTATATTAAGTCCAGTGAAGAACTTCTGGCAGCAAGATGGCAAGATGCGTCACTGAGAGCCGCGTCGTGTGGAGTCCGTTCCTGCCTCTCAAAATCCGGATATAAAACGTCAAGTCACTTCACAGTTCATTTATTATTAGGGGCTATAAATTTGCTGATTTGTACTGAAAGTTTGATATTAGTTTTTTTTCATTTAATATATTTATTTAATCAAAATATCTACTATTATTATCTATACATTGCTGCCATCAAATAAGAAAGTATTTTATGCCTTTGGAAGAACTCTGGTGATCTAGATTCTACAAACTGTGTGAAAGCATTTTGTACTGCCTCCTGGGAAGAAAACTTTTTATCACGTAGAAAATTGTCCAAATCACGAAAAAAATTGTAGTCCGGAGCAAGGTCTGGCGAATACGAAGGGTGACGAATGTTTTCTAATTGCCGTTCCTGTAGAGTCAAAACGATTTCTCGTGCTGTATGAGGTCTCGCGTTAGCATCGAGCAATAATGTTGAAGATTTGAAGTCGTCGTGGCCTAAAGGACCGGTACATTCGTATATAGCCATGCAACGGTGTTCGAATCTCGCAGGCGGGTACCAATTTTTCTAATTAAATACGTACTTAACAATGTTCACGATTGACTTCCACGGTGAAGGAATAACATCGTGAAATAAAAATCAAACCCGCAAAATTATAATATACGTAATTACTGGTGGTAGGACCTCTTGTGATTCCGCTCGGGTAGGTACTACCACCCCGCCTATTTCTGCCGTGAATGCGTAATGCGTTTCGGTTTGAAGGGTGGGGCAGCCGTTGTACTATCCTGAGACCTTATAACTTATATCTCGAGGTGGGTGGCGCATTTACGTTGTGGATGTCTATGGGCTCCAGTAACCACTTAACATCAGGTGGGCTGTGAGCTGGTCCACCCATCTAAGCAATAAAAAAAAATAAAAAATTCAAGAGGAATTCTTAATAACATACTCGTAGGCGTTGATTTGATTTTGATTTGATTTAACTCATATCTCAAGGTGGTTGGCGGCATTTACGTTGCAGATGTCTATGGGCTTCGGTAACCACTAAACACCAGGTGGGCTGTGAGCTCGTTCACCCATCTATGTAATAAACAAAGAAAAAAAAACGTAAGCAAATATAAACATCGGCTGCGGAGTTGCTCCGCAGTGATGGTGTACTCACATCGTAAACAACAGTTTGTGTGTGCTCATACACATAGGCTTCACAAATGACCAAAAGATTCACGTCGAATAATTCAGCAGGACACGTGAGGCCATCGGGGACGACGGTCGAGGAATTAGCATAACGTTGACAGTTGTCGAATGAAGTGATGCTGGTACCGGGTACTGCATTAAGGATCCAATCTGGGGTAAACACAGCTGTTGACGGATTTTCACACTCTGGGATTAGACACCTGAGGACATTTAATAATAGTGTATTATGTACCTACCAATTCATATAAATATAGCGCTAGTTCTATTGCCCACTATTTTGAAGCTTGAGGAAGATCCTTGGTTACCACTCGCCGTGGATATTATGTATGACGGCGTTAACAATATTTCTAATAAACATCACGTGCAACAGGCGTGACTCACACAAGCCGGGTGCGCCGGCCGTGTCGTTCCACTCGTGCAACAGAAGTGACTCATAAGCCAGCTGCGCCGGCTAGTATAAAAAGGCGGTGCGTGCCTTGCGAAAAGACATTCGTTGGACTGCGCTTGCCTGGTGCACTTACTATATCCTTGTTACGTTGTGTGATTCAGTGACTGTTGTACGTACTGGTTAAAGTTGGACAAGTGTTAAAGTGAATTGTTAAGATAACATATTGTTGATTAAATCAGGAATCAAAAAGTGACATCGTTTTACTTGGTGTTCAGCAAGATAATGTCTACCCTCAAGCTTACATCAGAAGTGGGATCAGGACTCTACTCTCACTGGCGTGACGTGTTTGAACATGTTCGAAGTACAGCAAAAAAAAAAACATGATGCAGATCAGAATACTAGTAGTGGTACGCCACAAGAGCGTGAATGCAGCATACGTAAGTCGTGTAATAACGTCTCTGTTACCTCGATGGAAGATCTGAGCCACGAAGAAATCGTCACATCTTACGTTCTGGNTACTTTTTGTATTTTTCTTATTTTTAGTACGCTTCTTTCCATTGCTTTTTGACATGTTATTAGTTTATTTTTTGTTTTGGTGCTGAATGTCCACGTTTGGCATCCGTATGTAAGAGTAGGTAGGACACAGGTATCCAACACAATTTTCTTTAGGTAAAGGGGGAATTCCCCTTTCAAGATTTCCTTCAGGGACCAAAACTTTTTCCGACTCATGTTGATACGCCGCTCCACCTCTAGTTCTTCATTTTTGTCATCGAATGATAGTTGTTTTCCCAGGTATATGTAATTGCTCACATATTCAAGCGACTTTCCGTTCAAGTATATGGCGTTAATGTAATCATTAGTAACTATTTTTGTTTTATTTTCGTTCATTTTGAGGCCCACTTTTTCGCTTTCTTCATTTAAACTTGTTATCATTCTTTCTAATCCTTTGCTTGTTTCAGAAAATAAGACAATATGAATATACATATGTAATAATGATATTCTGTTTAATCTTCTTTGGTCTATGCAGTGAGCAAAGCAGCTGACAACATTACGCCCACTGTAGAATGAAGTAAAATAGGAAGTTCCTACTGCTTAATGATAGCAATCGCTATGCTGTGTTACGATCAATTACTGCTATAGTAGTTGCACAAGGGGCTTGTAAATATAAAATTAAATTAAATTAAATGTAATGTAAATGTAAATGTAAAATAATTTTAAAACTATGAAGCCGCCGAAACACCAAGTGATCTCAATTGAGTTATGAAGATCATACAATAACATTTTTTAAACGTCAATTCTTTGTTTTTGAATGATAGATTAAGTTTTTTTTATAGCCCTTGTAGATTGTAGGCAGACGAGCAGACGGCCCACCTAAAGGTGAGTAGTTACCGTCGCCCATGGACTTCAGCAATGCCAGGGGCAGAGCCGAGCCGCTGCCTACCGAAATGATTTGTACGATTTTTTTTATCAAGCTTAACACATTTAATGTATATTATGTCTATACTAATATTATAAAGAGGAAAGATTTGTTTGTTTGTTTGTTTCGAATAGGCTCCGAAACTACTGGACCGATTTGAAAAATTCTTTTTCCATTAGAAGCCGACATTGTCCCTGATGAACATAGGCTACTTTTTTTTTTTTTTTTTTTTTTTTTTTTTGGTTTCATATGTGTTTTAATGTTTCCGAAGCGAAGCGAGGGCGGGTCGCTAGTTACACATAAAGAGTGATATCATTTGCAGATTAGTTGTGGTGAAATGGTTTTTGTACAATTTGTGCTACAATAAGAAAATTATAGGTGGTTCTTTAAAATATTCATTTTAATCTGAAACCTGAATGATGCTATGCACGTCAGCATGATGTGTCTAAATAGAAAAAAAAAAACTAATTAACTAAGCAGCGAACCACGTGATTCTGTATTCTACTTTGAAATATTGTACATTGATTAAGAATGAATAATGTGTATTTGTAATTTATCGCCTTGAACAACTTGAACTAAATCCTCATGTGTGGGGTATTTCTGTAGTGGTGATTGTAGGGAGATACTTAATTACCAACTTTTTTTTTTACTTACCAAATTTTTTTTTTGCTTATATGGGTGGACGAACTCACAGCCCACCTGGTATTAAGTGTTTACTGGAGCCCATAGACATCTACAACGTAAATGCACCACCCACCTTGAGATATAAGTTTTAAGATCTTAGTATAGTTACAACGGCTGCCCTACCCTTCAAACCGAAACGCATTACTACTTCACGGCAGAAATAGGCAGGGAGGTGGTACCTACCCGTGCGGACTCACAAGAGGTCCTACCACCAGTAAAACTATAACAGACAGACGGTTTTCGAGAGCCACTATACATTGGTTTGTTCGCATAATTTCCAAGTTTTTCATGTGTCATAAGAATCTTTGACTTGAACTTTGGGCAGTGTTAAGGGTCCTTCTAGAAAGGCCGCCAAATTGCTTGCAGACCAAGCGTGGGCCTCACTGATTTACTGAAGGTATTGTGAGGCCGCGGGCCCCTGGTACCAGGCACCACTGTTATGGTCCAGTTGTGAGCAGTCAAACGCCTTGAATGGTTGGCAGCTCTCAATTAACAAAGTTTTAGTTTTACCTATTACTGGTGGTAGGACTTCTTGTGAGTCCGGGCGGGTAGGTACCACCGCCCCGCCTATTTCTGCCGTAAAGCAGTAACGCGTTTCGGTTTGAAGGGTAGGGCAGCCGTTCTAACTATACTGAGACCTTAGAACTTATATCTCAAGGGTGGGTGGCGCAATTACGTTGTAGATTCTATGGGCTCCAGTAACCACTTAACACCAGGGGGGCTGTGAGCTCGTCCACCCATCTAAGCAATAAAAAAAAAGTTATGCGTAAACTCCATTATATGACCAAATATGCGTCTTCTCTGTCTGGGCAGGACATTCGTAAAAACATTGCTTCAAACACAACGCGTTCATAAGTATTCTTAGTGATATTTCACATTTCCGAACATACTCACTCGATAATTAGATGTTATATTTGGGGATTGCTCTAAAATCATCAATTCTGTTGGTTGTATGCGCAGGGTACTCTAAAAATTTCAAAGTATCAAGTAATTACTCTGAGATTGAACTTGATGATTGAGAAGCTTGTGCCGAATTGTTTTTAATTATGAAAGTATTGTCCATTTATCGTATAACTAGTAGCTGTCCGCTCCGGCTCCGCTCGGGACTTTAACAAAAATTTCAACGATATTTGACGTTGTTTTATTTTTTTAATAAAAGAATACCTATTGCGGCATAACTATAATTGTTAGACATACGCTGTCGGAAAACTTTTTGTAAATAATAATGTGCTCTTCAAAGTCGTAGTACATTATTTTATTCTATCATCAATAGTTTTCGCAGGGCATGCGAATGTAAAGAATATTTTAGGTAATTTTTTTACACCTTGGGTTACATTATTAGAGTTTTAGTAAGGAATCCTATTTCTTTTTCAAAAAAGATTATAGCCTATGTCACTCGTGAATAGTGTAGCTTCCAAATTGTAATGAACTTCGAAACAGTGAAATAATTTTTCAAATCGGTCCAGTAGTTTCGGAGCCTATTCAATACAAACAAACAAACAAATCTTTCCTCTTTATAATATTAGTATAGAAAACAAGACAGTTCCGACTTTGTCTAAAAATGACATGCAGCTATACTGTTACCCTAAAATCCGCCTTATATTAGTATACACAGTATTAAGTCGTATTAATAGATCCATAATAACTCTTGTTAAGTATAATATGTACTTAATTAATGTCCTTTGATAATCTATGTAAGTTGTAATTGAGTTGACGTCACACAGAGTAATTAGCTTTACCGTTTACGTAATTATATAAGGCCAAAATTGGCGATGTTGTGGCTACATCCTATTAATTTGTTAATTAACCGCTTCTGAATCTTGTATTTGTAGATGTGTGTTCATAGATGTTCACATTAGTTATTAAGTAACATTTTTCAAAACGCAAACCTCATAATTAACAAAAATATGCAGACAATCACTGCGAGTATCGAACCTAAGACTGATTACTAAGTCTGGAGATCCACATAGTGATCTGAGCCTTTTTTATTGCCTTTGTAGGTAGACGAGCATACGGTCCACCCGATGGTAAGTGGTCATCGTCGCTCATGGACGTCAGCAATGCCAGGGGCAGAGCCAAGCCGCTGCTTACCATTAAGTACTTTCCGCAAGCCTCGTTTGAAGAAGGAAGCGACCGGGAAACACCGTGGAGGGGAGTTCATTCCAAAGCCAGATGGTACGTGGCAAAAAAGATCTTCGGAAACGCACTGTGGATGAACGTAGTGGCTCCAGGAAGTATGGATGAACTCTACTCCGGTGGCGGGCGGTGTGATGATAAAAAGGCGATAAGGGGATCCTTTTATCAGGTTAATTAATGTTCGGCACCTCTTCCTGATATCGACGTCTCAACTGTATTGGATAACAGCTGACCCATCCATCAATCGGGGACGCATGATTGATTAGTAGTAGACATAGACAATGCTGTGGACCGACCATATTAAAACTACACTGGGAGGTCCCTTAAATGAGTGCAGTAGAATGGCCTCAAGCAGGGAGAGTGGAGGAGAGAGATGGGCTTGTGAGACGCATCAAGTCTGCCCCCTCCAACACTACACGACGATCACGAACATTCTGTCAAGAGTGACACGATTGAAAAGAAGAGTGATAGACAGGATTATTTATTTATTTGGGAAACAAACAGTACAATACAAACATATAAAATAAAAATAAAAGTAGCTAAATCAATAACCAAATATGTTTCCACAATCAAAATCACATATAAGTAGAGAGTGAACAAGAAGAGAAATTTAGAAATTTAAATTACAAAAAAACAAAAGCAACACAATATGCACATATTATTTTATACATCAACTATACTACTTATCGGGCTAAATCACCTTATAAATGTTTTAAAATAGCTTTTCTACTCGTATATGCTACAAGTGACAAGCAAAAGATGTCAGCATTAGAGAACTTAGAATCATATAACTTACAAGATCTACGGACAAAAGAGTTAGAAGCATAAATATTTCGTTCGAGCCGTGGACATGTGGAAGGTCTGTTTAGAACGCGCGGAAATAAGACTACATTTAAATGAAATTTTGGAAAGAAGATAGCTAGAATCAATCTCATTATTTATTACTTTATATAAAAACATTTGATCCCTCAGTAGCCTACGATCGACTAGAGAGACAAATTCTGTTGGTTCTGGAGAGTTCAAGCGACGACAATGGTATAAAAGATGCTTAAAAAACTTTTTTTTGACTCTTTCTAGTCGCTGAATATAAATATTATATTGGGGATTCCATGTGACGGAGCCATATTCCAATATAGACCGTACAAAACTGTTGTACAACAGAACCAGAGTAGATGGTCTTTTAAAGTCTTTACCAACTCTAAGTATGAAGCCTAACATTCGAAAAGCCTTGTTTACTATTTCATTATCATGAACATCACAAATCAAACTGGAATCCAAATAAATACCCAAATCACGAACAACTGTGGTGCGTACTAAAGTTTGACCATTAATAGAATAGTCATACAAGATATTCGATCTTCCACATGAGAATGTTATAATAGAACATTTGTTAGTATTCACTGTGAGTAAGTTATTTTGACAGTAAACAAATAAGTTGTTCAAATCATCCTGTAATTCCAAACAGTCATTTAAGGACTTTATAACTTTATATACTTTTTTGTCATCAGCGTACATAATGAATTTGGATTTCCTGAAAACATTTGAAACGTCATTGACATATACATATATTAAATAACATAGGACCAAGATGAGAGCCCTGAGGAACTCCCGAGGGAACAGGTGTAAATGAAGAACAAAAACCATTGAAAGTCACAGCCTGACTGCGATCTCTAACATAAGACTCAAGCCATCGCAGCAAATCACCGTGGACCCCAAGTCCATGCAATTTCTCAATCAAAATGTCAAAATTTATTCGATCGAACGCTTTGGAATAATCCGTGTACACCACATCAACCTGATGACCATCCTCCATGGAGTTCAATACATAATCCAAAAACTCACATAGGTTTGTCTCAGTAGATCTATGGCTTATAAAACCATGTTAGTGCTCTATAATATGAGGCCTAATCAATGGCAATAAAAAATCATAAACTCACTCAAAATCATTATAGTACAATGGATAGAAAAAGTCAAAGTAGTAAAATGTATTTTCATCTGAATACGCGTGCAAGTATTCAAATTTATCGGTCGTTTTGAAGTGGATCAAAACTAATTTAAAAGATTCCGTGATATCAAAGTGATCTATGTCGTCGGGTCAGCCTAACAAAAGCGTGGTAGAAATAAGTGCCACGCCAAAACTTTGTTGAGAAATAGTTTTAAAAGTTTCTAATTTTCGATTCGACCATCAACGGCGATTTGGGATTAGTTCAGTGACCCGAGAGGAATTTTTGGAATCGAAGTTGCGATCCCAGACAGAGTTCTAGGAATTGTGGTTTTGTGTCTGGCTTTCTACATTTTTTTTTTTCGGACAGGTCAATGAATTGTTAAGTTTTAGCCAGTAGATATTATTAGGCTCAAATTTTTCGTTCTAATTATGAGTCTTTTATATCTTTGCCGTAAGGATGGCTTCTAAGTAAGCAGCTGTATCTTCCTTTAAGGGTGACTGAATTAAGAGCATGCAATACGACAGTGATAGGAGATGTATGGAAATGGTAGTGAAAGGTAGAGGGGGAAGAGGTCGACCGAGAAGACATGGATGGAGTGTGTGAATGACGATATGAGAGAGAGAGGAGTGAGTGTTGAGATGACGGCTAATAGAAGAGAATGGAAGAGAAAAATTAGCTGTGCTGACCCCACCTAGTGGGATAAGGTGGAGAAAAAGAAGAAGAATACGACAGTGGTAATAATAATGTCATATAGGTATGTTCATCAATCGGTGTGTGGAGTGGCTCCGTTTTACCTATATATTACATGTTTTAGAACATGTATATGGTTATGTATCTACTTAAATATGTATTGATATGACTGCGTTTTGTTACCAGAGATCTTATGAATTTACTTCACACTATAGGTACGAAGCCCGCAGCTTCACCCTTCATGGTATTAAAATTTATAACTGGATAGCGTAGACCCGTGCCCAGCAGGGAGAATATATTTTTCCAGTGTTCAAACAATTTCCATACCGAATTCCGAGTTAATTTGGTATTTTTAATATTTTGTTACAATTGAACCTAATGAAAGCGTGAATCATTGAGTAGGGAGCATACGGATAACACAGATCGATCGAGACGAAGAATGAAAAGATATAATTCGAAGTAAGCACCAAATTATAGCAATGATTAGAATGTAACCCAGTTTGCGCGCTAGTGCTTTATACTAGTGAATCTATATCTATTTTATATACATATATAAAAGAAAGTCGTGCTAGTTACACTATTTGTAACTCAAGAGTGGCTGAACTGATTTGGCTGAAAATTGGTGGGGAGGTAGCTTAGAATCAGGAGAAGGACATAGGATTTATCACGTTCCCATGGTATGTGACATAAAACGTTGTATAACAAAACGCAACTGATATGGATTAACAAAACGCAACTGACAGCTAAACGCAATGTAGTCTATGGTTAATTATTGTAGAATTTTGAAGTTGATCGGTTGTTTCGAGATTTTGTTTTAGCTTATTGTGCCGAGATAGGTAATCATTAAGAAAGCCATGCCGCGACCAACACGATCAAACCTTTCCCGACGAAGCCGTAATGCAACTAGGATTCGAAACATTGCGAGTGAAAGGACTGAAAAAGAACAAGAAATAAAAATATAATAATAATAATAATAGCAACTAAAATACATGGCCAATAAAGAATCATTAAAATACTTGCTTTTTTAATTTACATTAATTATCCAAATAAAAAATTGATCTTGATAAAATCAAAAGTCTGCTCATTTATTGCCTCTAAGGCGGAAAAGTTTGCCGGGTCAGCTAGTACATTACTAAATTCTTAGATCACTAGTTTTTCTGTCAGTTTGATTGTCCGAGTAATGTCAACTGATCCATTGACTCATGCGTAATCACCATAATTAGTAATTAGGAATCGTTCCATATTCCGTAGCTTCCTTTCTCTCCTTGTGGTATGGGTGCCGGGTACAGACAAACCAAAAACTCACTCTAAGACTAAGACAATCAAATTACGTTCCCCCTGAAAAAAAATATTCTCGAAATTATCCCAGAGAATCTTTGAGAATCCCAGAGATCTTTGTTATAATTATAGGATAATTATACTCCGGGATAATTTCGAGAAGGAAGAATCAGAATGCTATGATGTATTAGCGCCGACAGTAACTTGGTATGAAGACTATTACCTTCATCTACTCAGCTAATGTTTGTTGAAATTATTCAAAATTATTAAAAAAACAGTCAGCATGCTTTGCGCGATATAGTTCCGTGAAAAATGTACTTTACGCAACGTTAATCATTATTCTTGTCATTCTGATGGCGCAAAATCGCAAATGTGCACACGATATGAATTCTAAAAGTAAGTCGCGTGCCGCAAAGATATCATTTTAAAAACGTAAAGACGAATGCATTCGCTTTTTGTTAAATGCCAACTGTCAAAATGTTTACCGACTTACAAAAAGGACGTATTACTCACTCTCGGGCTGCACAATGGTTGTTGAACAAACACACGAACTTTCCTAGTTTTCGCATTAGTCAATGTTCACGCCCGGAACTCTGGCAGACATTAGTTCGAACACGGGACCGAATTCAGACGATTTCATTAAACTTTTATTTATTTTGTAATTATTGTTTTAGACGAGATCTTGAGAGCTAAATAAAAAAAGATGTGTGGTGTCGTGGGACACCGGATAGGAACGAAGTTCCTTATTATAAAAATATTAATTTTAAGTTCTATTCGAGGTATAAAGAAAATAAAACTGGAGGCTTCGCAACAACCCACGGTCATTCGGTAAGGTGCGAACTTATTGTGGTACACTTCATTCACGGTTGTTTGCATAAGAGTTAGTGTATTGCGCAAACGAACGCTCTGGGATCGTGGTCAATGAATGATAAAAAAATATGTTAATTTTTGTACGTTATTACAAAGTTATGTTGTACACTGTGTGCATTACTAATAAAAATCTTACGTCACGGACGTTTTTTTCCGGTTAGTGTACCCTTCCGCATCGTCCCATAAGGAACTTCGTTCCAAAAATACTTCTTTCTAATCCATTGAGTTGATGTTTTAAAAGTTTGTTTGGTTCCGTCGTCGATGAATTTTGATGGTAAATGTGACCTTGGACTAAATTCAAGATCAGTTTTAGAGCTGTTTAAATTTGATGTATTCGTTTATTTTAATGGCCTATTTTTAATTTTATCATGGCTTAATTAATCCACATAGATTTCGTTCTTGAGTAAGGATCACAAACGTCAAATGTAGATGCATTCAGTTGTGATCGACCATAATTACACACATGAACTCATTTTCTTTTGGACCAAATTCGGCTAGCGTTTACATATTGTACCATGTTATGTTTGAGTCTATTCGAGAATCCGATGTTTATCGTTCACTTGAATATCGCCACCATTATTAGACCAGTTGAGGTATTTACGATACTACGTGTATTATTACTAGATAGGGAAACCTGTTCCTCATTTAATAAGAGTAATATTAATAGTTCGATGTTATTTCTTAATTAATAATTGGTTTGACTTAATTTTCTTATTTGAAGGCATTATTTTTGTGGATATATAATTTAAGTTTTGTTAATTTTATTTAACGCCTCTAGTATTTTGTTAAACTTTTACTATAGTTCAGTGTTTGGTATGCAAAAAGTGCTCTGTCGTATAGCTATTGTTAAATGAACATGAGAGCATTTGTTCATTGGGGAGACAGTGTTTATCGGAGGCTAGATAGCATGAATACTATTATCCATTTTGTGAAGTCGAAATCTCATTTATACTTCGTAATATTTGCAGTAAATACAAGCATGAGGTATTATCCGTATTCATATATTATTATACATTACAATATTAAATCTCTGAGTGCGTCACTGTTTTCGAATTCAAAGCGCTTTAGTACATGTTATTTTTCATTGCGATACATTTTTCATTTCACGGTTATTCCGATATGGTTTTGCATTGGTACAGCATAAATTATATTTTTAAATATTATAGCAGATTAGCGAATCATTGATCGTCTCTTGGTATTCCGTTCGTACCACGCTTGCCAGACGGTCCGTAGTCTAGAATGGCGTGACTGTTTCAACTTGCAACTCCTTGGTTAGCAAAGGAACAATTTATTTAAATGACAGTATTAAAGTATTATGTTGTGGTTTATATAATTTATTTTACTTAATATATATTTGTTTTCTATATATTTGTATTTATGTATTTATTTTGGCAATGTAATTATAACCTAGTGTTCATTTTACTCATGTCTACTATAATTTCTTTAAATTATCGCCATGTATTAGCTTATCACAGCTACGCACTTTTTTTTATTGCATAGGTGGGTGGACGAGCTCACAGCCCACCTGGTGTTAGGTGGTTACTGGAGCCAATAGACATCTACAACGTAAATGCGCCACCCACCTTGAGATATAAGTTCTAAGGTCTCAAGAATAGTACAACGGCTGCCCCACCCTACAAACCGAAACGCATTACTGCTTCACGGCAGAAATAGGGGGGGTGGTGGTACCTACCCGTGCGGACTCACAAGAGGTCCTCCCACCAGTGATTACGCAAATTATAATTTTGCGGGTTTGGTTTTTATTACACGATGTTATTCCTTCACCGTGGAAGTCAATCGTGAACATTTGTTGAGTACGTATTTCATTAGAAAAATTGGTACACCCGCCTGCGGGATTCGAACACCGGTGCATCGCTTCAACACGAATGCACCGGACGTCTTATCCTTTAGGCCACGACAACTTCAAAAGTTCGTCAATGTATACAACATAAAGGGTATTAAATACATAAAGGGTAATAAATAAATGAATAATAAATGATGTAGTATTTGAAACTGCAAATGTCAATAAAAAAAAAAAAACAACACGCTGTAGTTGTTCCTAAGCTTTACAACAAGGTGCAACAAAGTGAAGTAGCTGATGCCCTGCTTGACATCGATAGAGCGGTAATAGTATCCAAAGTCTTACAGAAACTAAAGACAGAAGAATTGACAAAACAACAGAAGAATTGAACCCTAATTGACTGCACGCTTAAGCCTACGAGACGTGGTTTGTTTTCAATAGAACAAAACGGTTCTACCTGAACAAGTCTGGTTATAAATTAATTAAGGACAGACATCCAACGTCGAACTATGCTCGCTGTTACGTGGAGCTACGAAAACTTGTGTGCTTTTGGATGGGGTGTTACAGTTGCTTGTTGTCTATGGTATTTGTTTGTGAACATACGTGATGTAAAGACGTATCCCATTTATTTTAATGGGCTCCCGGCCGGTTATCACTTGAGTCCATAGGGAAGATTGATTTTCGGATTGTCGATAATCCCATACTCACGGATTGTTTAGAACGTCCGTGGCCATAGATGGACTTCGGTTCTGTTTATGTTTTATATCAACAAACTCTTTCCGAGGTATTGTTCTAGATGCCCCTTCATCGTCACACAACCCGCCATAGAATGATAGTATATCCACACTATCTATAGGTACTTGCGTTCATCCACGGAGCAGGAAATGTGATCTTTTTTAAAACGCACTATCCGGCTTGCGAATGACCTCCTTTCAAGTGTTTCCTGAGCGATTGTCCTTCTTCCAGCGAAGTTTGAGGAGAGTTCTCAGAGAGTTCTCAGCTCTCATTCGTATCTAGCGATGCACCGGTGTTCGAATCCCGCAGGCAGGTACCAATTTTTCTAATGAAATACGTACTTAACAAATGTTTACGATTGACTTCTACGGTGAAGGAATAACATCGTGTAATATAAATCAAATTCGCAAAATTATAATTTGCGTAATTACTGGTGGTAGGACCTCTTGTGAGTCCGCACGGGTAGGTGCCACCGCCCCGCCTATTTCTGCCGTGAAGCAGTAATGCGTTTTGGTTTGAAGGGTGGGGCAGCCGTTGTGACTATACTGAGACCTTAGAACTTATATCTCAAGGTATGTGCAGGGACGTCTTAAATTAGGCTGGGGCCCTTGGGCACACAAGAATTTGAGGCCCTTTTGGAAAGTAAAAAAAAATTTTTTTACTGAGTATGATCATTTATTATAGGTAATCAAATACAGTATGATATAATATGTCATTAATGATATTAGAATACTGCTACTTTTTTGGCTACGATTACGATAATGGAAACCGTTATCGTGATCGCTAGATGGTGTACTTAGTAAATTAGGTAGGATGCGTTCGGAAATATTATTAATTAGTACAGTAGGAATAGGCGCAGTCATCGATATAATGGCGTAGCATATGCCTTGAAAATACCTTCTGATAAGATTACTGATTGTGACTTTAGAAAGAATCTGCCGTTACGAATATATATTCCGGCATTGTTATTTAATTATAACAAATGTCACATCATTTTCTTACTTGTTCCACGTAAGCGCGCAATCAACTAACAAAGCGAAGTAATTTGATTGGCCCCTCACTGGACGGTCGCAAGATCCCGAATTATTTAGACAAATCATTTTCATTTCATGTAATGTTTGTCTGCGGTCTCCGTCTACAGCTCGAATTCCGTTCTATTTTTGTCTATATTTTCAGCGACATGTTCGGAAGCATTTCATGGAAATTTTACTGGAACTTAACGGCTTTGGGGAAAAGTGTAGATTGCTTTTATAAAATTTATAGTAAATAATATTTTCTGTAAGACGTTTTGCTTCTATCAACAAAGTCCATTTTGTTTTATTACCGGAGATCTTCATGTTGAATTGCAAAACGAAGTGCCTTTATAACAATAAACAGTTTCTGAACGCGAAAAATTTACCTCACCTTTTTTGTAGACACTATACAGCGTGACTACTTCAAGAAATTTAATAATTCTGGGCGGAATTCTGGGGACATTGACCGTAGGTCTGGTCCGTAAGTAAGCGTGCTATGGAAAGGTGTATGCTCGGAGTTTCTTTGATGGATCGAGTCAGAAATGAGGAAATCCGTCAAAGCACCAAAGTAACCGACATATCTCTAAAGATTAGCAAGCTGAAGTGGCAATGAGCCAGAAATACGTGTCGCAGAACCGATGGAGCAGACGTGTTCTGGACTGGAGACCACGTACCGGTTAGCGCAGCTTTGGGCGGACTATGGGAGAGGCCTACATCCAGCAGTGGAGAGATACAGGCTGATGTTGATGATGATGGGCGGAATTCTGCTGATTTAAATTTTACTATGGTAATTCCTGATCTAGAAAGCCATTCTTGAATATATGTTTCGTCTTCAGTGTGAGAAACATCTTGTTATATTGCCTTGGACTAATAGTGTCTAATAGATATTGTTTAAGTCGGAACATTTCATTTCTGAAACACAAGCGGACATGAGCTAACAAAACTGCCACAAGGCCTGAGTGACTGTCCAGTAAAGAACATAGTTAATTTGGGAAGTGTCCAGAACGGTCCCCATATTAGAATGGCGATGTGAGCTAATTCCATGTGATCTGTGACCCCGTAGATAACTCAGCATGCCGGTTAGATTTATTAACTTGATCACAGTAAATAGAAGACACAGAATCCTTAATCTACAAAAAGGATTAGTCATGAATATTCTTTGTGGCTTTTGGAAGTTTTCTTTGTTTTGTCATAAAGTATACTTTATTAAATTTATATCGAATAAGACAGATATCGAATATTTGTAACAAGGTGGATTCAGCAACAATAATAATATCCAATTAATAATTTTTGATATCGCGCATCCAGGTCACGAGTACAATTGTTCAATCAAACACAAATGCTGTAATTCTAAGTAGGTAGAATGAAATAAAAGTGGCAGGCAGACTGCGCTCTGCTCTGCTATTGAGTCAGTCGTAGTTACCTAGAAACTATTTTCTGTGTCATGATCATTTGGAAAACTTTAATATAAATAATGATACTTTTTCGCCCGGATTCCTACAATTGAGCCATAATGAAAGGCCACGAGCGTAATAATATCGCTACCATTCCGACCAATTTGCATGTTTGGATGTGTCTTACTGAGTCACTGAAAAGCTGTCTAAACGGACTATGACGAAATGTCAAACAATGATATTTTATAGCCTGGATCAACACAGGATATTTTTAAAGAGATGACATGACCCGGGCAATGCCGAGCACCTCTGTTGTAATAAATACGACAGTATGTTTTTACGTTCGTGATTGTTCTTATGAACGTAGCAACGGCTCTACGAAACGACTGATAAAAGATAATCTTATTAAGCTAAGCTAAGCTAGGTGAAATGTAACGTGTTCTTTTTCAATGACGAATGAAAAATAGGCAGGTGACTGCCGCGGGACTCTACTAGTGCTTAATAAAGAAACCACTTCAGTTTAGTGACCAAGTATTCCGTAACTAATAACTCTGCCACATGTCCAGGTTTGATCCCTGGTGAACTTCGAATCTAGTTGAAACATAATTTGTATATTTGGATCCACAAGTTAATCTTAACTACGGGCTGCCGAACGTGGAATGTTTAAAATCTGAATATAATGAGCCTTCTGCGCTTTTTGCTATGTCCGCACACTCCCTTTTCATATAGCGATTGTTTATTCCTGAAAAATAATAATATTTCTATTATTTATCCTCCCTCCAGCTCCCGAGATACGAATCTGTATATTGCGTTAGAATATTATACGATTTGTTTATTTTACGTTCCTATATTGTACTTTCGTGTGTGGCGCTGCCAAAGGAAATAAAAATTTGGCGAATTCGAAGCGTTCAGCTCTGAGATGTTCTTCTTCAAATGAGGTTTGATAAAAGTTGTCACCGTGTGATTCAATGGAAATATCACATACTTTTCTTAAATGTGCGCACGGAGTACCAAGTTGTGATCCGGCTTTCGTACGGTTATCCATATAGGAATCGGTGACGGTCAATTAGGTTCTACGTGACAAAGTTTCCACATAGTTACTGAATTGAAGTTAGACTCGGGAGTATGGCTTTGGGATAAGCATAGTGTAATATAGTACTGTTATGCCGGTAAGAGTAACGCTACCTATCGCCGAATAGTCGAACGAATATCGAAGGATCCAGAATGCTCGAGAATTACAACGCCATCTATTGTCAGATAGCGGAAACTGCTACTAGAGAGGTGTGGAATATTCTCGATAATTCTAGGGATGAGGTATCGGTTATAAAAGCGTTGCAGGGATGGCACGCAGTCAGTCAGTAATCGGAACTACTCGAAGCGAAACAGCGAACGGATCACCTGAAGCAAAACTTACAAGCGAATTGAGTGTTTTAAAATGTTCTAAGTGTTGAATACAGTTTTAAGTTGTACTTTGGTGAAATTTTATTTATCCCGAACCTTCGGCGCGTAACAGTACCTTCACTCTTACGCCATGAGGTACGTTGCGGTCAAAGGTCAGGTCCCTAAATTGTTCACCGACTTTATCATCTGATAACTCCATACTTTTATTTTCTTCCTTTTTTACGCGTAGAACATTTCTGTATGGAAATGTTTTGTAATCATTTAACAAACTAAAGTTAAGGCTCACGTTTATCGAGAGTCAATAAATAAAAAAAACAACGACCCCGAATAATTGATAACTAACAAATACCGGGAATTGAAGCTGTATCTAGTACCACAATGTTGAGACTGAGTAAAGACTAGCCCGATGCGGCAATCAGATCATTCACCGAACTCCAGACAAGATTTTTTTATACGAATGTAAACTCCAGATACATTAAAGCCTACTACATCATCAATGCCAACTTTTTCCCTGAGACAAAGAGCTTTTACTTTATTTGCTATGTAGCAGAAATAGGAAATACGGTACCAGAGACAATGGTCAGTGTGTCGTATACAGTCGATTTGGATGTAATGGTCTACGGGTCATTTACCAGCAGCAAGCTCGGACCCTGCCACAGAATAAATACTGAAGAATGGAAATTTTCGGTAGCAAAATTTTTGTGTATGTTTTGGGTTTGGTTTTTCTCAGCCGTTATTGAATTTCATTTGTTTTTATTTATTTTATATTGCTGTCAGGCGCTGGAGTTCGTGATAGATATAAATTCTACCAGAGTACAAATTAAAACTGTTTTAACACTTAGAACAGTCATTATACAACTCATAATTAACTTCTCCCGCTTCGCTTCAGGTGATCCGTTCGCTGTTTCGCTTCGAGTACTTTCTATTACTAAATGCCTCTCTGTTAACTCTGAAACGCTTTTAAAGTCGTTACGGTATCCTGCCGGTAGAACTATACGATAAATTCTTGACAGGTCGAGTAGCTTCAATATGTGTTTTCGATATCTGACAACAGATGGCGTTGTACTTACCGAGCGTTCTCGAGTTTACTAGTTTCTTTGAAATTCGCTTCCGCCATTCGACGACAGATGGCGTTGCTACCTTTTACCGTAGAAGTTAGACGAATTCTCTCGATAATCACTAACTGATTTAAGTGGTCCCGTGGCTATAGACATAGGCAATACGAGCGTTAAAGTAAGCCTCACCATCTTGACTATATCCACAGCGGAGTAGTCATGCTGTCCAGTTCGAAAATTGGATCAGCCTTAATACAATAGAATTGAGTCTCCGAACTCATGTTTCAAAGATGGCGGCAATTACGCTGTGATAAAATAAAATAAATAATAATAATAAATAGAATAAAATAAAACAAAATTTATGAGAGAGTTTTTGATGGACCTAGAATCGATAGTACATGACGATTACTATAGGCAGGTGGTCTACAATGATCCGAGGTGTTTTAGAGCTGATATAAGATACGCGCTGTGGCAGCTGAGGTATGTACAGTTTATTGTCGGATTTTTTTTATTGCCCTTGTAGGCAGACGAGCATACGACCCACCTGATGGTGAGTGGTTACCGTCGCCCATGGACTTCAGCAATGCCAGGGGCAGAGTCAAGCCCCTGCTTACCACCGTGTATTACCGGTACTCCTGTGTTACAGTCTGTACTTTTTATAATCTTTGTGACAATTGCAGTAATTCCCAAGCTGGCCATCAACTTGTCCCTATTACTACTTACCATAGATTAACCGGCTCATGTTGTTCGCAACGATTGTGTTGTGCCAACATATTATTATTATTATATTCTCTTGAGCTGTGAGCGTCCGTCGATACTTTTATTACGAAACAAATAATTAATGGGAAATCATTACAAAACAATTGTTTTAACAGATTATTTTTATACGTATTTTTGTAATTTACAACTATTTCAGAAATGTAATGTACTTTTTAATATCCTACCCGCATACGTATCTATTATGAAATTGTCCATTATGTAGGTTAGCTGGCAAATGATGCTTTATAGCATTGAGTTCCCCAGTGTATTTTATTGCTAGTGATATAGTCCGGTCAAGTTATCCCAAAAAATAAGGATACCCACCCTGGTATAATTTGAATGTGAAAATGTAAATTAATATAATAGAAGGGAACGTGAAGGGATATTATTGTAATGAAATCGCGAAAACACCCTATAGATATCGTGTGTGCAAAGAAAAAGATGTGGAAGGGTCAAAGTTCAAGGAAATGAGTTTTTCGGGTGCTTTGCCCACATCCAAGACAAAGCGATCCTAAAATTCCCTTTTTTTAATTTTATTGCATAGACGGGTGGGTGAGCTTAAAGCCCACCTGATGTTAAGTGGTTACCGGAGTCCATAGACATCTACATCGTTCATTCCGTCACTCACTTTGAGATACTAGTTCTAAGGTCTCAGTCTCAGTTACAACGATTGTCCCACCCATCAAACCGAAACGCATTACTGTTTTATCTACTCGTGCGGACTCACAAGAGGTCCTACCACCAGTAATACGTCATAAAGTTAGATTCTCCATAATATGCACAACTTTCCAAATCACTTATGAAGTAGGCTAAGTGATGCGTTTATCGTGGATTGATTTAATTTTTTTGATTTGATGGCGTTTTCTATCCATCTACATTCTTTAACACGAGACGAGACACAGTCGCCGATCTAAATCTTAAAATTCCTCACTGCCAATCAAAGTCGGCAATAAAAACGATAATAAATTAAACCAATTTATGGGGAAGATGTGCCCATTCATCTTCAACTCTCAAGTACCTGAATTAATTAATAAGATACGATGCAAAAACAATTAATAACGTAACCAACCACAAACAGAGCTTTAGGGCTGCAACCTGGACAACACTGCCTCGCGTCTCTCCTTACAATGATACTAACAATAAATTACAAATCAGTACATTTGTATTAACTATTTACCATTCATTTATGAAAAACACAGAAAAACATAAACGGTAATAGGAAAATTAAGTAGAAAGGCATTGATTATTACTTGAAGAGTGTAAAAATAATCATTGTATGTGACGAGTGTCAGTAGATGATAAACGAAAAAATAGTCTTTATATATACATTTAGTGGTGGGTGGCGTATTTACGTTGTAGATAGATGTTTATGGGCTCCAGTGACCACTTCACACCAGGTCGGCTGTGAACTCGTCCACCCATCTAAGCAAAAAAAACTTCTTATTGAACATACAATCTGACTAAATATCTTGATTACAATATGTTGCATGAATGTCTGCATTGCACATAGCTCTTCATGTGAATCGTTATGAAATACGATAGGCGAAGATTGGTCTTCATTTCTCAAGGTGGTGTCATGAAAGTGGTAATGTCTATGGGGTCGGACAACAGACATAAACAGAAATAATAATAATGTGGTCGTCGTGGTCTAAAGGGTAAGGCCCGGGCATTCGTATCAAGCGATGAGCGGTGTTCGAATCCCTCAGGCAAATATCAATTATTTTTCTAATGAAATACGTACTTAACAAATGTTCACGATCAACTTCCACGGTGAAGGAGTAACATCGTGTAATAAAAATCAAACCCGCAAAATTATAATTTGCGTAATTACTGGTGGTAGGAGCTTTTGTGAGTCCGCACGGTTAGGTACCACCGCCCTGCCTATTTCTGTCGTGAAGCAATAACGCGTTTCGGTCTGAAGGACGCTGCCCTTATACTGTAAAACTGAGAACTTAGAAATCACGTCTCAAGGTAAGCAGTGGCATTTACGTTGTAGATATTTATGGGCTCCGGTAAACACTTAACAACAGGTGGGCCGTGAGCTCGTCCACCCAAGTAAGCTATAAAAAATAGGTTTTTTGTTTAATTCCCCTATCAAGATTTGAGGAGTCGCACCCACCTTCTAGTTAAGGGCAACCTTTAAGTCAACTTGATACTAGGATATTAAGATGTTACTTTTATGTGTCCTAAAAATGTATTTACCGTTACATTCAACTCAACGGACTCCAATAGCCCCTCAACAACAGGCGAGTTGTAAGTCTATCCGTCTTTCTGCGCTAACAAAATACTGAGCCTATAAATTGGAATCTGCTCAAAAACATAATGGAAAATCAATTCGTTATCTCCCAAAGTTTATCCTCTAAGCACCGTCCTAAACTATTTTATTAAATTGTAATTAAAATAAATCACACTTAACAATAGCAACCCTAAAGGGGTAAAACTCCTTATTTTAACGGGGTGTTCCGGGGTGAAATTACTGGCAATGCATCATTGAGATGTTTTTAATAAGCGCGGCGCTGCCGACCGTACTGACTGGAATTGATCGTTTGCGGAAACTGACAACACTGAGTTATTGGAGATTCGGTTCGTCTTGCAGCAATATAGTAGCAGTACATCCCAGCATTTATTTAAAGTATCACAGTGACTGTGTAATCACGTTTTCGTAAGCAAAAAAAAAAGATATGTTGTGTCCTAGGACACCGGATACGAACGAAGTTCCTTATTATAAAAATATTAATTTTAAGTTCTATTCGAGGTATAAAGAAAATAATTATTCGGGTATACATTTCTTTTACTGGTGGTAGGACCTCCTGTGAGTACGCGCGGTAGGGTACCACCACCCTGCCTATTTCTGCCGTGAAGCAGTAATGCGTTTCGGCTTGAAGGGTGGGGCAGCCGTTGTAACTATACCTGAGACCTTATAACTTATATTCAAGTTGGGTGGCGCATTTACGTTATGGATGTTTATGGGCTCCAGTAACCACTTAGCACCAGGTGGGCTGTGAGCTCGTCCACCCATCCAAGCAATAAAAAAAAAATTATGATTTTTTTATTGATAAAAAAATAAAAAAAATATACTTTACAAAGTTATCAACTTCATTTTATTCACAATGATTTATAAAAAATATATATAATAAAAATATGCTATTTTTGTACAAAGTTAAGTCGTACATTGTGCATTACTAATCTTAAAATCTAAAAATCTTACGTTACGGACGTTTTTTCCCGGTTAGGGTACCCCTCCGCATCATCCCATAAGGAACTTGGTTCCAATAATTCCAAATTATAAAGATAGATACAGGGTGGGATCATTATCATAGTCATCATCAGTCCACAGTCGTACACCGGACAGGGGCTATTCCTAAAATGGGTTCATCGCCTTAAATAAATTTACGGCCTATAAGTAAGTACAAGTAGTCTACATAATATATTAAGCTGTTAACCTCATATCTCAAAAGAGTAAGGGTCATGTCTATGGGCTCCAGTAACTATTGTAACACTAGGTTTCCTATTTGATACGTGTCAATTAAATAAGAACTAAGTACTAGTGTTGGTCCAACGAACGAAATATGACTGCATCGACTGGCGCCCCAAGGCTTCATTCTTTTTGTCTATTATATTTTCTTAGTTGTTTTGATATCGGAATTTTTGGTAAAGTGTGAATGAAAGCAAATCGTATTCAATTTTTTTTTGTAATAAGTACCGTCAGAGAAACAACAACAGCTTACAAACAGTATTGAATCTCTGCTTGTAATAATATTATACCCTAGTCATCTCCTGCAGGGTTTTTAATTGCCATAACTGGACACGCTGACCGGAGTCTGACCCTTAGACTATGGATCTTTGAAAACTATTAATGGAAAATGTCTTTCATAAGTAACTATTATTTTTGTTTTTTTTTTAATTCGTTTTTTATTATTTAGGTATGTGGATGAGCTCGCGGCCTTCCTGATGTTAAGTGGTTACCTGAGACCACAGATATTTACAACGTAAATGCCGCCACCTATTTCAGATATGAGTTGTAAGGTCCCAGTTTTTAGAGTACAACGGCTGCCCCACCCTTCAAACCGAAATGCATTTCTGCTTCACGGCAGAAATAGGCAGTGTGGTTATACGCACCCGTGCGGACTCGCAAGACGTCCTACCACTAGTAAATCTTCCAATGTATATAAGACCAATCAAAGCTTTATCGTTCCATGAGCTTTTTGTTGTCCTTACAAATTCAAAGGAGATGGTCATTTAAAACGTTCCTTCGAAACTTCTTGTAACCTAAAGCTCATCGCGAAATTATATAACAGATTTTTGAGATAAGCTTCGTAAGCTCAGAGGTAGGTGGACTGTCAGTGTATGATCTAAAAATATATGGCACTTGACTACAAAGGCACACGTATGAGTATTCATGTAAGCCGTCATGCGGACAGCCGTCAAATGAGACGATTGGGAGCGAGACCTCATGTCTGAGGCTGGATGGTGGCGTTTACGTCTACGCTAGGTAAACAGTAAGCTTCGTCTAGCCTTCATCTAATCAGGTAGATGTAGAACAGGGTAGAAGTTGCATTTTGTACATTTGTTGCAACGAACTCTGAGGGGTTGCTTAACAAATTTTGACATAGTAGCTACGCGTATGTCCATTGTTTTTACCTAGAAGGTAGATTATACTAGGGCAAATGTCCCAGAGAACGTAGTCCTACGCAGTTCTCACGGATCGTTTGGAACCTCTGGGCCTGCGGAGGGACTTCGCTTCTCTCTGCATTTTGTACCGTATGTTCCACGGGGAGTGCTCTGAGGCATTGTTTGAATGGCTCCGGCTTTGGAATGAGCTTCCCCTCCACGGTGTTTCCCGACCGCTATGACTTGTCCTTCTTCAAACGAGGCTTGGGAGAGTACTCAATGGTAGGCAGCGGCTTGGCTCTGCCCCTGGAATTGCTGAAGTCCATGGGCGACGGTAACCACTCACCATCAGGTGGGCCCTATGTTGTTCGTCTGCCTACAATGGACAATAAAAAAAAGATGGTCGGACCAAATTCGGTCTTGTCTGGACATTAAGCCCCACGATGCCCTCCATGAGGCCCAGGATCGCAGCAGATGGAGGACGATCGTACAATAGAGGTTGATGCAGCGCGGGAGTCACGACCCTCAGTAATAATAATGCATTATCTCTGCACCACCCTATGGTCGACTGGAAGAGAATGCCCATGGCATTAAGTCCGCCTGTGTACAAGTTTTGTTTTGTGCATAAAGTATAAATAAATAAATAAATAAAATAATAAGGAGAACGACGCAAGAGGAAGGAGGAGACTATACTGTCCAACTGTACGTACGAGGCTACTGTCAGGGTTAATACCAGGGTTACAGCGAAGCTGTTGCATAATAAGGAATCTCTTTTAAAATGGTCAAGAAGGATATTTTATAGCGCTCAAGAAGCACCTGGAGGATAGTTCATGTCAGAACCGTGGAACTAATCATCTCTGGAAACGTATTGTGGATGGATGCCGTTCCAAGACTTCCCTGTAAAGATCAACTCTGTTCTGGCGGCGGGAGGAGCTATGGTAAGAAAAGATGAGAGGATCATATTCGACAGGTACTATCTGTTCATTTACTGTAAAAAACTTAAATTAATGATGCTTAGTAAAACTTTACAAGCTTTCACACTAAGCTCGATTCTTGCGCCCGTCGATCAAGATAATAACAATAATTAAAGCTATCATTTCGCTCGTTAAAGCACATTAAAGTTTCAGGTGTCCGATAATTGAAGCTTAATACAGCTGTGCTTAAGTAAAGCTCGCGGCCAGTGATCGGTTTCCTTTGATGTCGATTGAATCTTTTTTTTTTACGAATTATCTAATTGTGTTAACAGATTCAAAATGTCACTGTTTTTCAATGGTAATGTGTTTTTGTTAATACACTGTTTTGTGTTCTAAGCTATGTCCATATTTACTTTTTGGAAGGTAGGCCGTGACCGTACCATTGCTGCCGTGAAGTAGTTATGTAGTGGGACAAATAAGATGTGTTATCCAATTGAGATATGGGCATTGTTATTGACTGCACAGCATAGAACAGCTGAGCATATCTTATTATTAAGTAAAAAAATAGTCAATATTATTGTTATTGGTACGTCGGAGACGGTCATTAGTTTGGTAGCTAAACGAAACGCAGCACGATTCTCGAGAGATGGCAGCACGATCGCGACATCGTCGGAACTCGGCTAACTTCGTGCTACTTTTTTTTTTTTTTCCTACCTAAGCTGATAGCCTTGAGAGGCTATGTCAGCGTAACCCTAACTTTAGTAGGTGAGCTCACGGGGCTCAAACCTGACGATGTTGCTAACACATACCCTAGCAAGAGTCGTGCTTCGCAGAATCTACCACCGGATCGGAACGCGACCCACTGAGAAGATCCGGCGAGAAACTCAGTGGGCTGTGTCTGAGAGTTAGTTTACTCGTCGAGCCCTTCGTCGCAAGCGACGGGTTCGACGAGAACGGTGACCGGTGCTTGAAGTACCTAAAAGCACCGTTAGTGGATCGGGAGGATCCGAAATGACGTGTTTTGGGCGACGTCGACTGCTTTCCATTCTGTCCGCAGGATCGGGAATGTAGTTACCGGCGGCCACGATGAGAGGGTTCTCGTGTCGTGCCGCTTTATCGAAGTGGCGCATGGACGCCGACTGCAGATACTTACTGATGGACTCTAAGTCCAGGTCGTCATGGAGGTCGACGTTCCTGACGAACCACGGGGCTCCGACGGCTATCCTGCAAAAACGGGATTGAATAATTTGAAAGGATTTTAAGTGTATGCGGGCCGCGTGAGCGAACACTACACTTGCATAGGTCATGACGGGGCGTATGCAAGTTTTGTAGAGTGTCACCTTATTTCTAAGGGACATTTTACTTCGCCTACATATCATCGGGTAGAGACGTCCTAGGATGAAGGCGGCACGGTCGCGTACCGTCTTGATGTGGGGGCGGAATGTCATCCTACTGTCGAGGGTGACGCCTAAATATTTGACCTTCGGGGCCCACGGTATGGGCTGGTCGAACATCGTGATTGGGCGAACGGCGGGGGCGGGGGTATTGACGCGCCTAGTCGGGAGGGGGATGCTCAGCGTGGTGTTCGGAGGGCGACCCCTTTTGAAGAGCACCGCTGTGCTTTTCGTGGGGTTAATGTCGATGCGCCACTTCCGGAACCACTGTCCCATGGTGGTAGCTGCGGTCTGAAGTCTTCGTGCTACGACAGAGCCTAGCCGAAGGAAGCGCGTAGACGCCATCACACTTACCAACCAGCCTTCTTGAGGAGCGGTGCCTCCGTCCTAAGAACTGTCATTCGTTTTCGTTTGCTAACGTCAAGAGATGAATTCTAAATTGTTCTAAGACAACAAACGCGATTGGTGTACTCAATATTTCTCTTAGCTCGATCACCATATTCGCCCCTACGATGTCTGACGATAGTGTTAATAATTGTGGCTTCTCCGACAAATATATACTTTTATACATCTAAATAAAAAAAATTATTGCTGAGATGGGTGGACGAGCTCACACCCCACCTGGTGTTAAGTGGTTACTGGTGCCTATAGACATCTACAACGTAAATGCGCCACTCACCTTGAGATATAAGTTCTAAGATCTCAGTATAGTTACAACGGCTGCCCCTCCCTTCAAACCGAAACGCATCACGGCAGAAATAGGCGGAGTGGTAGTACCTACCCGTGCGGACTCACAAGAGGTTCTTACCACCAGTAATTACGCAAATTATAATTTTTGGGGGTTTGATTTTTATTACACGGTGTTATATCTTCACCGTGGAAGTCAATCGTGAACATATGTTAAGTACGTATTTCATTAGAAAAATTGGTACCCGCCTGCGGGATTCGAAAACCGTTGCACCGAAAATGCACCGGACGTCTTATCCTTTAGGCCACGACGACCTCTAATTCTAATTGTACCCGTATTTATAGTGTGTTGTATTGAGACGCGAGCTCGGCTGACCCGTCAATAAATTAGCATACATAACGTATGCACAGACGACGCCCTGCGGCCTTTTAAGATATACATGCACCCACACTAATTCGGATGTGGTATTATAATAAATAGATTGAAAGTTACTAGAGGTCCCGCAGTAGTCGAAATTCGACTATAAATAATTGGAATTGTAAGTTTGTAGACTATTATGATTGTATTTTATACTTTTATAATCACAAATTTCGACTACACTATAAAAAATATTAACAAAGACAAACAATATTTAATCTATTCTCAATTTGACAACAGACGTCAAGAACAAAAGTTTGACAATAAATAGTATGCATGCGTGTGTGCGTCAAATACATGGTATGTAGTGTGTGTAATGTTTTCTTACTGTATCTTTTATGCATTATTTTAAAAAAATATTAGCATTGTGCACTTCTTCTCTATATTCTCTATAAGTGTGAATAATTTCATACCCTCTGTCCGCGCAATTTTCGTAAAAAGGCCGGGATACAAAGTTTTTGCTTCACGTATTAATATATAGATATAATTGCTTTTTTTTATTGCCTTTGTAGGTAGACGAGCATACGGCCCACCTGATGGTAAGCGGTCACCGTCGCTCATGGACGTCAGCAATGCCAGGGGCAGAGCCAAGCCGCTGCCTACCATACCATGTGGGTGCATCCTTATGTTAAACGCGCAATGTACTTACATTGAGCATTACGACAGTGTAGAGTTTCAAGTCTTGAAAGCGGGTGTCAGAATTGAATACGACCTAAACACGTTTTCACGAATCTCCAGAACTAAATAATAACATCTTGTAACGAAAATGTGGCTTAATAGGATGCACGCATACTGCTCTGTCTATTTTTGCCATGGTACGGTTACCTGATGCCTCCAAGGACATGGCGTCGAGTGGGCGACGATATTTGCGCTGTGAGGATAAGAACTCCGGTCATTCTTTGAAACCTAAACCTAAGTCGTCGTGGCTTAAAGGATAAGACGTCTGTTGCAATCGTATTTAGTGATGCACCGGTGTTCGAATCCTGCACTCAGGTACGAATTTTTCTAATGAAATACGTACTTGACAAAAGTTCACGATTGACTTCTATGGTGAAGGAATATCATCGTGTAATAAAAATCAAACCCGCAAAATTATAATTTGCGTAATTATTGATGGTAGGAGCTCTTGTGAGTCCGCACGGGTGAGTCACCAACACCCCGCCTATTTCTGCCGTGAAGCAGTAATGCGTTTCGATTTGAAGGGCGGGGCGGGGCAGCCATTGTAACTACACTGAGACCTTAGAACTTATCTCAAGATGGGTAGCAGCATTTACGTTGTCTATGGGCTCCAGTAACCACTTAGTACCAGCTGGGTCGTGAGCGAAACATTTAGCGCAAGATAAAAACTGAGCCGTGTCTACGACTTTTACAGATTCTTGGGGCTGTGTAAGATTGTACAAACACTCGTATACACACGAGCGTTGAACACGAAAAGTCATTATAAATTGAAATTTATGATCAATATTTGTGATAAATAGTGTGTTGTCTTCGAGTAAGTAATCTAGAATAGGGATTGAATCTGTGCGAAGACACAAGTGGAGCAATCACGCGTGATCTGGCCTGAAGCGTAAATACATATCGACGCTTGAAAGGCAAACGTGACTAAGCGACAATAACTGCTTTGTACATAAATGATAGGCAATAACCATATTCGATGCGCAAAAAAATATATATTTCTAGGTAAATTAAAATCATTTCAACCCTACAGCTAAATTCGATAAAAAAAAATTTTTTTCAGGTATTTCTCATGTATATTTTAAATTAATTTCAACTTTAAATTAGTCTACTGTAAAGTTCACGCATTGTCGCTTACTCACTTTTGCCTTTCAAGCGTCGATATGTAAATAGAGTATATAGTAGTAAGGTAGCCAGGATTCCAACATAGAACACCAACTTAATTTCTATAACGTAACGTATTAAAAATTGTAGTTTTTACAGATCCCGTAAATGCTTAAACATAAAATGAGAAAGTTACGATGACAAACAAATTCTCGGACATATTTTTTTTTTTTTTTTTTTTTTATTGCCCTTGTTGGCAGACGAGCATACGGCCCACCTGATGGTGAGTGGTTACCGTCGCCCATGGACTTCAGCAATGCCAGGGGCAGAGCCAAGCCGCTGCCTACCGTTAAAGCCGTAATTTCACGAAATAGTCATTTTGATAGCAACGGCATGTTCAGGAATTAATTTGAATACCAGGTATTACTATGCTTACTTTTTTCATTTTTTATTGCTTAGATGGGTGGACGAGCTCATAGCCCACATGGTGTTAGGTGGTTACTGGAGCCCCTAGATATTCACAACGTAAATGCCCCACCAGCCGTTGTAACTATACTTGAGACCTTAGAACTTATATCTCAAGGTGGGTGCCGCATTTACGTTGTGGATGTCTATGGGCTCCAGTAACCATTTAACACCAGGTGGGCTGAGAGCTCGTCCACTCATCTAAGCAATAAAAAAAAAGCTACGCACTGGCTGGAAGTTAACGGCACGAGGGTCAACTCGAGTTGTCAACACTGGCCCCAGAAAGAGCAGTGCTTTGCCGAATCTACCACCGGATCGGCAACGACATACTAATAAGAAAGGAAGTAGCAAAAATAGCACTATTGAAGATTATTACTCATTTTTATACATAGTGCTCGTCGAGTGATCAGTTATGGATGTTAAGCCGAGTGTAATCGCGCTCATAACTCAGTGACGTCGCTCTGTGATAGTTAATCGGCACATGTGTTTGTTGAGGTCTGGGGTACAACGAGATCAAAAATGTAATATTTATTTTCATAGTTGTATGAAAACGGGATAACCGAAAATACACATTTCGGGGGACTGAACTGATCTTGGTCACCTCTTTAACATTCAATAAACATAATAATAAACATAAGGTATCATGTATGCGTAGGTATAATAAGTACTTGATAAATGTACTTAACACCAGGTGGGCTGTGAGCTAGTCCACCCATCTAAGCAATTAAAAAAAAAGTTCACGATTGACTTCCACGGTGAAGGAATAACATCATGTAATAAAAGTCAAACCCGCAAAATTATAATTTGCGTAATTCCTGGTGGTAGGACCTCTTTTGAGTCCGCACGGGTAGTTACTACCACCCGACCTATTTCTGCCGTGAAGCAGTTACGCGTTTCGGTTTGAAGGGTGGGGCCGCCGTTGTAATTATACTGATAATTATAATTAATAATAATTATATATTATTATATATCAAAGTGGGTGGCGCATTTACGTTGTAGATGTCTATGGGCTCCAGTAACCACTTAACACCAGGTGAGCTGTGAGCTCGTCCACCCAACTTAGCAATAATAATAAAAATTATTCTTATACTATAGAATGGTTTGAAAATGCTGCCGTCAACTCGCGTGGTCCAGGTAGGGTGTCCATGGATAATACGGATAAATTTTTTGTTCATAATAATTTCATCACATTGATTGTGATTGCACTCTTAACTTATGCTCGTATTAATATTAAGTAACTTAATGTCGAAAACATGTCCTGGATCCATACTCGATTTATTTAGTGTCATACTCATTGTAACCATAACCTTAGGGTGGCGTAGTCATGTCAGGTTGCACGTAATTTGTCGCAACACGGTAAACAACTAATAATAGTATCTAACTGTGAAACCGTGCGTCTCGCGTCGACCGACACGGAGAAGTATTATGGAGCTTTCGTAAAATCTATATATTAATACGTGAAGCAAAACCTTTGTACCCCTTTTTACGAAAATTGCGCTGACGGAGGAATATGAAATTTCCCACACTTATAGAGAATATAGAGGAGTGCAGAATGCTAATTTTATTTTTAATTATTAATAATATACTAAATCGATAAAATATTACACACACTATTATGTTTTTGACACACACACATGTATTATATACTCTGTGCTTATTGTCAAATTTTTGTTATTGCATAGCCTTTCTGCAGCTGAGGTGTCAAATGACATTTGCCCGTCGTGTGTATCCGCAAATCGCAAATATTCGCAAATACGTGCGACCAAACCGAGCTCGAATTTCACACTTAGTCGAATTTCGACTACTGCAGGACCACTAGTATTTATTAAATTGGGAATTGGGGAAGGTGCTCTTTTAAGTTTCATCATCATCATCATCATCAACAGCCCACAGTCGTCCACTGCTGGACATAGGCCTCTCCCAATCCACACCACTGAGCCCGGTCTGCGGCTCTCCTCATCCACTTCTTGCCGGCCACCGTGCGGAGGTCATCGCACCACCTAGCCAAGGGGCGTCCCACGTTCCGTCTTCCGCTGCGCGGTCTCCACTCGAGTACCCGTCTGCTCCAGCGATCGTCAGTCCTACGGCATATATGGCCAGCCCACTGCCACTTCAGCTTGCTGACTCTTTGAGCTATGTCGATGACTTTAGTTCTCTGTCGAATAATCTCATTCCGGATTTTATCCTTCAGAGAAACTCCGAGCATGGCTCTTTCCATGGCTCGCTGAGCGACTTTGAGCTGACGGACCAACCGTACTGTGAGTGTCCACGTTTCGGCTCCGTANCGGACTAACGCACCTGCCATGCCCAGTAGCCTCGGAATCAACTCACCAAAATGGTGGTCGAAGCGCCATCGACTGTCCAGCACGATGCCCAAATATTTGAGCTTCGGCTGGACAGCGATCGATACTCCACCGACTATGAGCGTCGCGCCCGGAGGGGGTCCTCTCCGAACCGGGTGAAAGCATACGGCCTCAGACTTGTGGAGGGCCACCTCAAGACCTAGTCTCCGAATGCGGCTAACGACGGTGGAGACCGCCGCCGTTGCAAGGATCGCTGCGGTCCTGTAGTCAGCTCCGCGAGCCGTCACCAACGTGCTAACACGAACCCTAGCAAGAGCCATGCTTCGCAGAATCTACCACCGGATCGGAAACGCGACCCACTGAGAAGATCCGGCGAGAAACTTAGTGGGCTGTGTCTGAGAGTTCTGGAGAACAACGACTGCTATTCCTATATATACACAGCGACACTCGATCGAGCGATCAAATCAAACCAAAAAAAGATCTTTTTTTTTATTGCTTAAATGGGTGGACCAGCTCACAGCCCACCTGGTGTTAAGTGGTCACTGGAGCCCATAGACATCTACAATGTAAATGCGCCACCCACCTTGAGATATAACTTCTAAGGTCTCAGTATAGTTACAACGGCTGCCCCACCCTTCAAACCGAAACGCATTACTGCTTCACGCCAGAAATAGGCGGGGTGGTGGTACGTCCTACCACCAGTGAAAATCTACCATTGACGCGACCAAAACCCACAAGCTTAACGCTCACTCAAGAATATCACACGGCCAAAGCCAGCAAAACACACTGGACATTTCATTAGGGCACGACACGTGTATCGTCCGACGTTATTAATAATTAAAGCACGCGATTTATAGGGCCGTAAGTAGCACGCCTCCGCGTCGTAAACACGACTCGAGTGTGGAAGGGAAAACGAATTGAGGAAACGTGCGGTGTTCTGCGTTTATTTTGTTTTATAAGGTGGCCGGGCGTGGTATTTGTAAAGTACCCCTGGTTGCTATATCAGATGCTATGCCTTTAGGATCACTAATTACATTTTCTAAGAATAATATGTGTGTCTGACTGTTTGATTCAATAACCCTAAGCTTACTGTCGGTACCAAATGTTAAGATTCCAATTCCATAAAGAAAATATTTGGCTTTTTTATGGTTGAAAGATTACTGGTGGCCCGAAGGCCTTTCCAGTTTCACCAGGACAGGTGGGCGAGCAAAGGCTCAGCCAGGAGGGGTGGGATTTGCTAACAACTGCCCGAGCGCCTCCGAAGGAGATCTAACAACTCAAGAGCAATTGCTTCGCGAATGAATCTACTACCGGATGAGAAGATCCGGCGAAAAACTCAGTGGGCTGATGCATGGGTTAGGTGGCACGTCGACCTCTTTGTCGAGTTCGACGAGTACGGTTACCGGGGTCCTTAAGCCTGTTCCTAGTATTAGAGCTGAAGGCGTCTAATGCAAAGGTTATTGGATCTGATGGATCCTTAAGGACGTGTTGTCAAAAATACTATCATCGACGCGATCACTTTAGGGCCTATAGTATAGGCTAATTAGTTGTTCCACACTGCTACTAGAGCGTATTATCAATCTGCACGGATAGATATTACCAACCTGCCGATTTCTGTCGTCAAACCATTCGGGCTTGGAACCCGAATTGTGGTGGAATTTCGACCTACGGGTTTTGGTAATCACTTAATATAAGGAAGACCGAACCACGAACTGGTTGTAGGACTTCTTGAGAGTCCGCACGGGTAGGTACCACCGCCCTGCCTGTTTCTGCCGTGAAGTAGTAATGCGTTGCGATTTGAAGGGTGGGGCAGCCGTTGTAACTACACTTGAGACCTTAGAACTTATATCTCAATGTGGGTGCCGCATTTACGTTGTGGATGTCTATGGGCTCCAGTAACCACTTAACACCAGGTGGGCTGTGAGCTCGTCCACCCATCTAAGCAATAAAAACAAAAAAAAAACAACATTATAATTTTTGGTAAGAGATCTTTGAAAAACATTAAAACAATTATCAAATACTTTAGAAGCTATTTTTATAAATATTTCAAACTGTAAGTACACTGTAATAAGATGATTGCTATCTCACGACTGTTTGTCGGATGTAAGAAGTCGGATGTATGTGTGGCGTATTTTCTTTATAATGTAATTTACATTGAAGTACAACAAACCATATCGCACTCTGCGCTTCCCAAGGTACCTAATATGCCTGTTCATAGCGTATTCAATGAACCTTTAAAACCATCAGATGTTTCCCCAGAAGCACTTACGTTAGCTCGTCTCGAAATATTTATATTACGGAACTGCGATAACCGTGAGTTTTGCCTCCAATTCGGTTATATGGAGAAGCTTGAGGTCTGCTAATGGCTCCATAACTCCCCTAGCTTAGCAATTTTTGGGCTACGTCCCTTTGTCACGATATGAGAATAATGTTCATAAGTACTATGAAATGTTTTGCCGAATCCTCGCATTTCAAAAGTAACTATATCTTTTTTTGGAGGGCCGATGTTGCTGTATCAACAAATCACGCGTCTGTAACCTATCGAATGTACTTTTTGAATGATTTTTTTTATTGCTTATATGGGTGGACGAGATTACAGCCCACCCGATGTTAAGTGGTTTCTAGAGCCCATAGACATCTACAAAGTAAGTGCGCCACCCACCTTGAGATATAAGGTCTAAGGTCTCAAGTATAGTTACAACGGCTGCCCCGCCCTTCAAACCGAAACGCATTACTGCTTCACGTCAGAGATAGGCAGGGTGGTGGTGGTACCTACCCGCGCGGACTCACAAGAGGTGTTACCACCAGTAAAAGTTGCAAAAAAAAGTGAATCGCTTTATACTTATTCACGTATGGCTGTTTTTTTCTTTTATCTAGGAGTCCTCTTCTCTCGAATATGGTTTTGTTGTTTTTTTTTTTGGATCAATTAGGTACTAAAGAGATAATTTCTTAAAAACGGCCGCATAGATAGATTACACAATATTTTAAATCAGAAAAGCTTGAAGATGCTTTGAATGATGATAATAGTTTCCGAGTAAATTGTGAGTTAAGGATAGACAGACAGCCATGACGAAGTTAGATGCTAAGCCATAAATGTATTTTATATCTAACAATCTATACTAATATATATATCTAAAGTGGTTTTTACGGATGTTCCGTTGTAACTACTGAACCATGCATCCGATTAACTTGAAACTTAGTATCCATGTAGAAAATACATGTACTTAATGGACAGGCTAATATTTATATTAGTGTTGGACTCCTTAATAATAATGACAATAAATAATAATGTTAATTTTAAATACCCAGCGAAGTGGGCGAGTACGGCTAGTATCATATAAAATTTAGGAAACTGCAGTTTGAAGTTAGATAAGCAACGATGAAGCTAGTGTATGAAAAATTCTGTTCAACCTCTCTTTACAGTCGGTTGGTCTTTGTGCAAGTTTTACAGGGCGCGTTACAAAGTTGCGCTTTTGTTCCTCAGCGTGATGGGATAGGGAGGAACAGTAGGAAACCTAATTTATGTGTCAAAAGCTTACACATTTAAAACGCATTGCAATGCGTCCGAATATAAAAAACCCTTCTTCTACTTTTAAGCCCTGAGTAATTATGTAAATTTCGCACTGTTTTCACGAATTAATTTGACAAGAATATAATGGAGGCAGGCGGTCGACAAGCTAAAACGGAGTCACGATCCTCAGTAATGAGGGAGCGATGGAGAAGAAAGAAATCGGGCAGCAAAATATGCGATTTATATTGGTGAGTGTTTTGAGACACCTTTCTCTTCAGTTCTATAGCCAAGTAATCATATACTACTCACGGTTGTGGCGGACATAATCCACTCTGAGCTTACTACATAGATTAGATATCTTCAATGTGTGCATTAAATTAGAAGATTAGCATTAGAAGATATATGCGTTATTATTTTATCGTAAAATATGTAATGTAAAAATGTTCAATCTGTGTACGGTTGTTGTTAGTACTTAGAGGTTCCCACCTGTCCTGGTGAAACTGGAAAGGCCTCAGGGCCAACAGTAATCCTTCAATCATAAAAAAAAAACTTAGAGGTTTTTAGCACAGTACAATCAACTTGCGATAGATGACGTAAGAATCATGTTAACAAATTATGTATTAATCGCCTTTTTATTCTACTAATTAATTACCCTCAATGTGCCTAGGAGTACCAGTCAATATCTATAATTCAGTTGTTTGGAATTCGCAGTCTGAGTGTATTTGTCTTGTCTCGTAATAAGACTGGAGAATGAAGGCTAAAAGTTGTGAGAGTTGCAGCATTATTTCTAAAATAAAAATAAACATATAGTTGTGATGTTAGTGTACTGTTCTGTATATCATCGTGTATGGATGTCTTTGAACGAAGCGGTCATTATGGAAAGTAATTATATTTTTTTTCCACTTTGAGTTTTTTGTTCTTAACTTTGTTTAATTGTCAAAGTTGTTGGCGATGGAAATTTAATGAGTCTCAAATATAATATCTATTTGCTTAATAAAGTATTTTCATGAAAGTAAATTGGTGCTCCGAACTCACTTGCAACATGAGACGGCGCGTTCACGGTACATGAGTCTGTTAGGCGTTTAACACGACACTACGAAAAGAGAACGAGGCTCAGGGGGTGTTCATGAATGTCTTGAATGATGAAGGAATAATTTAGATTAAAGCTGAGGATGACGTCTAGACAGAGATAGAAACTGGAGAGAACTAAAACATATAGGCTTTTAGTGCCAATGATGATGATGATCAAGCATTCGAAACTTGCTGAATTAAACCAACCATACGTTTCCGATTGTGAACATGGAAAAAATAAATAATAGTTTAAAAAAAACTAACAAAATACGATTGTATAGAAACACCAACTAAAAAATAGAAAATAAATTTTAATAAATTTGAATTAAAAATAGTGTAAGTAAAAATGATTTAATTGTAATAAAGCGTGGGGTGCTTTTCAGGATATTATCAATCTGTTCATAAAATATTTATAACTACTGATACCATGCACCGTACGCTTTTTTTGTTGAATTTCAAATTTTTCAATTATAATTTTTTTTTATTTTTTTTGTTAAATTTTAAATTGTCATCGGTCCTTAATAACTATACCAGATTTCGAGTGAATCCGACGTTTTGAAGGGGGTCAAAATCATGTTCAAAGATTCCATTACAAACATACATGCGTCTGAAGCTCATAAAAGCGTATTAATTAAAGTAACTCCTTGATGAGACTTTAAACTTCGAACGCAACCCAGGATCTAGCCGGCTGGTACTGGTACCAGGGCACTTTAATAAAATGACACAGCAGCCAGTATACCAACACTGAAATATAAAACTCGGTTATAAATCCCGCAATTCCCTGCGGCTCAGTAATTTTTAAGCACGAGAACCACGCTCTCGGTCCTTGAATTATTAATTTCAAATTTTGCAAGACACCTCAAAGGTCCTCGTTGCCAAGATGTATTTTATCACAAGTTTTTGCATCTTATAAAGGCGAATTAGGTCCCGGCTTGTATCAAGTTTACATTTGCTTTACGGACCTTTTACAACATTCAACCTTCCGCAGTTTCCAGACTGGATGTGTAGCTGTTTTTTGCTTTTTTTGCGAATTAATCCATGATTTATGTTGTTTTCTGATTCGGGATATAGAGTAGATACTACACGAGCACACGGCCCACCTGATGGCGAGTGGCTACCGTCGCCCGTGGACTTAAGCAATGCCAGGGGCAGAGCCGAGCCGCTTGCTACTGCTACATGGTGCCAGTTGTGTGACATTATCAGTGACGTCCTTAAATAAATGTAATTTGGTGATGCTAAGCCGTTCAGAATCTTTCACTTCATTAACATCATTTTATGTTCAGCATCCGTCAGCACATAATCGTTTGATGCCTATCTGAAGATTGAGGTGCGTTACGTAACTAGGGATGTTTTGTTTGTGTTGATAGAGTGGTGCAGTCTAGGGATGTGTGATTTGGATTAGGACGAAAAGTTCACAATTTTTTTTGTTTCAGAACGTAAAATCACCAGATTCACTATCGTAAACAACAAAAGCCGTTACAGTTAGAGGAATGATAAAAACAATTATTTCGCGAAATGCTATTTACGTTTATACGAAAGCAGTTTATCACAAATTCTCTCATAAGTCATTAGGCAGAGGAAGCCGGCCATTAGGCGTGGCTTTAACGGATCGTTCACACTCGCCTGTTTACTTGTCTAACGACATATCGCAACTCCAAGTGACGATTTATATTCTATTTGATTTGATAGGGCCGAGAAAGGGCCAGTGATGTGCGGCATAAACAGATGACTTTACAAGTCTGAGCGAGTTACATGAAGCAAAGAATGGTCTCATGTACATTTGTTGCATACGTTGTTGTTGTTGTATAGTTGTAGATTTTGTTATATTGGTCATGCGGAGATTTAGCTCTTATATTCAATTACATTAGTATACAAGCTATCTAACCTATTGCCATTAATAGGTTTTTATTAATTAGGTAATGCTCAGTGTAGTCATTACTCCACCATCATTCACGAGGGCTATCCGCCAAGAAGCTGGTAGTAGGAAGTAGCAGGAAATCAAATTTCCAGGTCTTGTGTTTGGTTTACGTGAATTAATCCCAAATCCCTGATGACTAAAAGTAAATCTGGAGAAAGTAGCATTAATTTACACAAATAATTTTGTAAAATGTGTGCTCAGAGGTCTTCGCTTAGGGTTTAATTTTTCCCATTCTAACTGTCGTGTGAAACTTCTGGGTCTACGGAGGGATTTTGTTTCTTTTTGTACATTCCCTTTCCAGAGATCTTTTTTGCCACGCACAATTCGGCTTTGGAATGAACCCCCACGATGTTTCCAGAGCGTATGTACGTCTTTAAATGCAGCTTGCAGAAAGTACTCAGAGGTACGTATTGCTGTGGTTCACTGGTGACAGAACAACTCACTATCAGGTTGGCTCATCGGAATAAAATGTTAATAAAAAAAACTTGAGATTTACTCTCGACTAAGGGAATTGGGTTGCCGCCCAAAATTGTGCTTAAATTTTAAGTCGTTTGGTTGGCGGTGCACTTGCGCTTACAAAACTTTGGAGCTGCGTTTTTTTTTGCTGCTTAGATGGGTGAACGAGCTCACAGCCCACCTGATGTTAAGTGGTTACTGGAGCCCATAGACATCTATAACGTAAATGGGGCCCCCCACCTTGAGATATAAGTTCTAACTTCTCAGTATAGTTACAACGGCTGCCCCACCCTTCAAACCGAAGCACATTACTGCTTCACGGCAGAAATAGGCAGGGCGGTGGTACCTACCCGTGCGGACTCACAAGAGGGCCGACCACCAGTAATTAATTGTGCAATCAGACTTATCTTAAAGATTACTGTTGCAGCTCATAAAAGATGGCTTACGACGAATTATCCCTTTAAATTCAACTGATTTGGTCGTAATTAATTTTATATTTGAGTCGTTCATTGTGAACGGCCCCGAAACTGATTAATTGTGCGAAGATGAAGGCCGAACGGTCGAGCGATAAATAAATATAATGTACGGTCGGATTATCATAGCGCTGTCCTTTAATATTGAGATAGTGCCGCAGTTAAATATTAAACTAACAAAAAATACCTATCGCCCTAATTCAGTTTAGTGACAGGAATTAAAACAGTATATTTATAATACCGTCTACAAGGCAGCCTCTTGCAAATCCAAAAACTAAAGAATATTATAGCTTGACTAGCTTTTGCCCGCGACTTCGTCCGCATGGAACAGTTCACAAATAACGCTTTATTTTAGAACAAATTTGGTTAGCATAAAAAACGTTATAGTGAGCCAACCTTAACTTAAAGACATATGCTGTCGTGGACTTTTTTTTTAGTTCTTTTAAAGGGGAACAATTCTGTCATACATTATTTTAGCGAAACTTTAACCGTTTCTGCAGCGCACGCAGCGGAAGCTCTCAAAAGGTAAAAATAACCCCGATTTTGAAACATTATTTATTGGTGCTCCGCTTGTATTGATCTTAGCATAATGTTAGCATAATGCCTATAGCCTTCCTCTATAAATGGGCTATCTAACACTGAAAGAGTTTTTCAAATCGGACCAGTAGTTCCTGAGATTAGCGCGTTCAAAAAAACAAACTCTTCAGCTATATAATATTAGTATAGATAACTGTTTTCCCAACTCTAATCAGTGGGGAAAGAAATGGAGAATTAACTACAGCACGTCCCATCTAAAGTGTCCTTTGAAGATTGGCATGGCCGTATTTAACATATCAATGTAAATTTTGTGCAAAAATTAAACCGGCTACACACCCGGTCGGAATTGGCAATAATGTTTGCCGAGTGGCTGTTTGCATTTCGACCCTCGTGTCATGATCGATGGCCACTGAAAAAACATTGCGAAAATTCCGTAAAAAGCTGAAACGTGAAAATACGAGAGTCTGGATTTCTCGTTTCTGGCAACAAAGAGATTTTATTGACTCAAATGACATTCTACTATTTAGTATATGAAGTAATAGTCATAGTTAAATAGGCTAAGCCATTATTGTCTATAGCTGTGGCGGGGCTTAGACTAGATCCTTTGGCAGATATTTTTAAGTAAGCATACATTTAACAAACTACCTTAAACAAGTTTCATGATGAATAATAATCGTATACTAAAAATCAAAGTTGTAATTAATCCATTTTCATATTAACTGTTATCGAAGGACTTCAAGTTACTAGAAATTAGCTTAGAAGATTCCGTTACAGAAATAGATGTAGGTAAAGCTAATAGAGCGAAGATTGGACGGCCGATGGAGCAGAAAGAACCTATTTTTTATTTTTTGTTACTTAAATGGATGGACAAGCTCACAGCCCACCTGGTGTTAAGTGGTTACTGGAGCCCATAGACATCAACAACGTAAATGCCGTCTAGTATAGTAGTATCAATTAAGTATAGTTACAACGGCTGCCCCACCCTTCAGCAGGGTGGTGGTACCTACTCGTGCGGACTCACAAAAGGTCCTACCACCAGTAATTACGCAAATTATAATTTTGCGGATTTGTTTTTTATTACACGATGTTATTCCTTCACCGTGGAAGTCAATCGTGGACATTGTTAAGTACGCATTTCATTAGAAATATTGGTACCCGCCCGCGGGATTCGAACACCGTTGCATCGCTCGATATGTATGCACCGGACGACTTATCCTTTAGGCCACGACGACTTCTTCCTCGAGTGGAAACCACATACTGGCGAGTGTGGTGTGGGACGGCCGCCTATCAGGTGGACCGAGGACTTAGTGAGAAACTCTGGATCGGACTGCTGGTGGCAACGGACCGGCCGCACTGAACATCAATTGGGGCGACCTATGTTCAGCAGTGGACAGGCTGAGATGATGATAATTTACAAACCCAATAAAGCGTGTGAAATTAAAATGTTTAAGCAACCACAGATAGCATACGTTTTACGTTCGTTAGCGGTAAGCAGCGGCTTGGCTCTGCTTCTGGCATTGCTGAAGTCCGTGGGCGACGGTAACCACTCACCATCAGGTGGGCCGTATGCTCGTCTGCCTACAGGGGCAATAAAAGAAAAGAATGACAAGTAATTTTGAACAAAAAGTTTATAGCTTGAGTCCTATTACTAAACACACGTGTAAGCGTGTTACGTATTTAAAGCCACAGACGCCTTTGCCGGTAACCATCCGTACAAATTACTGGATTGACCCAAAAATTAGAAGGTAAAAAATACGAAATGGTTTTGTGATGACTCTCGAAGTAAGGGAATGCCGCAAAATATCGACAATTCAATTTAACAGCAATAAGTCGCGAGCGGCCGCGGCGGGTTGACGTGGCGCTTTCGCACGTTTCACTATAACCCCTTTATACCATACGATTTTATGTATACGATTATTGATACTCCTAATATGTGAAGGACAAAATGAGAGAAATGATTAGCGCCCTGCTACCTTAGGTGATTTGGTTTCTTGTCGGTTTCAGAACCGGTTTAAAGAACCAGGATCCTTCCTTTGCGAATAGGTGCTGTGTGTTACACACAAAAAAAGTTCATTCAAGACCAAAAAACTAAACATATTTGGAAAAAATAACTGACTCCAACCAGGAATACAATCAGGACCCCATGATTCAGTATTGTAGGTAGCCCCGCATTGGATTAACGTGGATGTTCAAACTACTAAACTGATTGAAATGTTATTCTCAGGATTTATCGCGATCACTCCATTCACGAGATAAATACTTCCTAAAGAGAGAAGTATTTATTGTGCACTAGCTGACCCGGCAGACTTCGTAGTGCCTCAATCGATAAATAAAATACCTAAACTTTATTTAATTCGGAGAATTTTCATATTTATTTACCTTTTAAACCTTCTCTGGACTTTGACAAATAATTCAAGACCAAAATTAGCCAAATCGGTTCAGCCGTTCTCGAGTTTTAGCGAGACTAACGAACAGCAATTCATTTTTATATACTTAATATAGATTATGTTTACAGAACTCAGAAGATAAAAGATTTTTTTTGTGATAAGCTTTGTATCTTTTTTGGATCACTGTAATACCCTAGGAAATAATAGCACAAATTGCACAAATTTAGTGCGATATCAATTTATGTCACACTAAATAGTTTTAAAGGCTTAGATGTAGTATTTCTAACTTCGTAAGTTTTTTAAACCACACCATCCGATTTATTAAATCGTAACTTATAAACAGCAGTGGTCACATGCGATCGGATCGACTCAGCGCTACTTTAACAAGAGGTTGTTTATTTTTACTGCCACCTACTGCTTACACGGTAGGGCTACCTACCATCTTATCGACAGGACGAACTATTGTTGGGAACGAGATAACGGCTGCACTTGCAAACGTAAAGGTTTCAGACCGAAGGAATTTAATGGACTTAAGTGGACAGGTTATTTGTGAAACACATATTTCTACATTGACACAGATGCACATCTAGTGCTTGATCCACAGAAATCATAAAGTAAATTATGTTACATACACTGCATTACGAGATCGAATCTTGATTGAATAGCTTAAAGCTGAAAGCTCATCTGTGGATCAACTGATAAAAAGCTGGGGTTTGACAAAGTCATCCCTGAAGGGAAAATGTGACGCAGGTGAAACCATTTATTGCCTTCGAAAACATGCCTATGAGGTGGGTGGTCACTGTGGCTCAATATTTTCCATAAATTCTGTTTGAAGAATAGTATGTCACAGCTCGTAGCTCATCATAAAGGGAGTACCTTCCAGAGCCACAGGATATGCAGTGGAAATAAACCAAGTCATAAATATTAGTAATAACCACCTCTCTGCCTATTCCTGCAGTGAAGCAGTAACGCGTTTTGGTTTCAAGGGTGGGAAAGCCGTTGTATTATATAAGTTGAGACAACTCATGTCTTGGGATGGATCGCAGCATTTATGTTTATGTTGCCCAAGGGCTTCGGTAACCACTTAACACCAAGTGGGTCGTGAGGTCGTCCTAGGTTCGTCGTCGTACAAAAACCAGAAGGAGAACGACGAAAACATTTATTCAAAGCCTGATGGGAATGAACACTGTGGTTCCAGGAAGTTGTGCAGTTAGATCCGATGGCGTATGATGCCATGGTTAAAAAGATGGCCATGGTGTTGAAATCATGTGAAACTATCGCTCATTAGATGATTGTAAAGTTTTGAATAATTTTTTTGTGGTAGCCCTGCTACCCATAGCTTACCGCCCTCTAGAGGATTTTGATAGTTGACATATTGCTTACAGAGGCACCGGTTCGACGATGCGGCTCTTAAAGAATTTTTCATTTTATGAATTTTTTAGTTGCTGGCCTTACGTGAAAATTTAATAGAGATAATGTTTCGTTACAGTATTAATAGGAAACCAATTAGTTTAGGTTAGAGACGAGCTCATTGTGGTCATGGTGAGGTCGATTTCCAATCGTGTTCCCGTCTTAGTCGCCTAAGACGCCCAGGGGAACAGATGAATTCGTGTTATTCTAGGCCAGATACAATGCAACCGAAGTGCTATTTGCAAGTTATTACTCATGTTATCACAGTTGTTGGCCTTCAAAAGGCGAGGAAATGAGAGCTTCTGGTCGTATACCCGTCATCTTTTAAATAAAAGTCGAATAGGAAATCTTAATAAGATCCTCGGGTCATTCAAAAATTAATTTGACAGTTAATCCCTGTATATGACCAGTTCACTGCTACTCCTTGACCAGACCGCCTCTGAAGCAGTTGGCTTTTTGAGTGAAGACCGTAAGCCGGCAAATAGCAAGAGTGTCCCGGGTCAGGTGTACCGGCGATATAACAAGGCAGAAAGAGAATTCAGCGAGCCGATAGCTGGGCTCAATGTCTGATGATGATGGTTTATTGTTCCTTATATACCGCGTTCTACTCTGATTTATAGTAATGAAACAGAATGGAATACAAAAGTAAATAAAAAAAGATGTGTGGTGTCGTGGGACACCGGATAGGAACGAAGTTCCTTATTATAAAAATATTAATTTTAAGTTCTATTCGAGGTATAAAGAAAATAAAACTGGAGGTTTCGCAACAACCCACGGTCATTCGGTAACGTGCGAACTTATTGTGGTACATTTCATTGACGGTTGTTTGCATAAGAGCTAGTGTATTGCGCAAACGAACGCTCTGAGATCGTAGTCAATTAATGATAAAAAAATATGTTATTTTTTGTACGTTATTACAAAGTGAAGTCGTACACTGTGTGCATTACTAATAAAAATCTTACGTTACGGACGTTTTCCGTATCGTCCGATAAGGACCTTAGTTCCAAAAAGCCGTTTCGTTAACAATCACGACAACGAGGCATTGAGGAGAGTGTCCGCGGAGGAACTCTAAACATCCCTAATAACTTATTTCAGTACAAACGTTCCCAGCTCGTTTCGGCGTTCAAAGAATTTTCCATCAAGATATGTCCCCTGTTACGGAAATTGATAAAGTTCCCTCTCGTATCCAAGGGAATTATTGAAACTTTTCGCGAGCACAACAAAATTCAATAAGTGACTGTCGCTGATTGGGAGACCTGAGGGCACAGCGAGAGGAACGCGGCGCAAACCATGAGCGCGAGCGTTGGAACTGTCTCAATACTGGCTGATCAAATACCTGATAGCTTAGCTGACAAATAGTAGTAGGATCTCTTGTGAGCCCGCACGGGTTCAAGTCATCGTGGCCTAAAAGATAAGACGTCCGGTGCATTCGTGTTGAGCGTTGCACCGGTGTTCGAATCCCAGGCGGGTACCAATTTTTCTAATGAAATACGTACTCAACAAATGTTCACGATTGACTTCCACGGCGAAGGAATAGCATCGTGTAATAAAAATCAAACCCGCAAAATTATAATTTGCGTAATTACTGGTGGTAGGACTTCTTGTGAGTTCGCACGGGTAGGTACCGACAGCCTGCCTACTTCTACCGTGAAGTAGTAATGCGTTACGGTTTGAAGGTTGGGGCACCCGTTGTAACTATACTGAGACCTTAGAACTCATATCTCAAGGTGAGTGGTGACATTTACGTTGTAGAACCACTTAACACCAGGTGGTAGGTGTAGAATATTAGTTACTGTGCTCACATCGCACGGAGATTTCTATGTAGTCTTTCTACTATTTGCACCAGATCCCATAATCGCTTTCGCTCGTGACCGTAACCTCTGCCTCTCGTACTCTTGACTAGTAAGTGTTTACGATGTTTCCTTTCAACTACCGCCCTGTGTTTACGTCGGGCTATTCAACGACTTTTTTACTTTATGGATGTTTTATCACGATTTTACTGCGTTACTGCCCACGATAAAGGCTCAGAGTTACGTTACAGCGATATTGGTCCGAATGTTTCTAGTAAACATTTTAATGAGTTATGTACTGGTAGTAGGACCTCTTGTGAGTCCGCACGGGTAGGTACCACAGCCCCGCCTATTTCTGCCGTAAAGCAGTAATGCGTTTCGGTTTGAAGGGCGGGGCAGCCGTTGTAACTATACTGAGACCTAAGAACGTATATCTCAAGGTGGGTGGCGCATTTACGTTGTAGATGTCTATGGGCTCCAGTAACCACTTAACACCAGGTGGGCTGTGAGCTCGTCCACCCACCTAAGCAAATAAAAAAAAAACAAGCCAGACACATTACCAACATCTCATACTCTTGCCTTTACCAACCTAAAGAAATCGCTTGTGACGTGCGAAGCTCCGTTGTGATTGGTGCCAGATCCAAACAAATACACAAATCCGTTGACTATTGTTCACGACTACAGACAACACTATTAACATTTTTATTGTATTTAGATATCATCGAAAAAAAAAAAAACACTTTTATACGCTTGAAAAGCCTTCCTTGATCGCTATGTATGAGATAATTTTAATTGCTTCTCGATTTTATGTTCTCCTGGTAGACGGAGCGATGTTTTTGTACAATGTTTTTTGTATGTTGTCTTGAGGTCGATTGGGAGTTGTGGATAATAAANAAAAAAAAAAAACACTTTTATACGCTTGAAAAGCCTTCCTTGATCGCTATGTATGAGATAATTTTAATTGCTTCTCGATTTTATGTTCTCCTGGTAGACGGAGCGATGTTTTTGTACAATGTTTTTTGTATATTGTCTTGAGGTCGATTGGGAGTTGTGGATAATAAAACAGGATTTATTGGTATTGTGATCTCAATGGGAAGTCAGGAATAAAAGTTAAGATGTTCTATATTTTTTTAATAGGAAAAATTACGCACAGAAAAAAAACACCTTACACACAAAAACAATTAGAATATAATAATATGCATCTACTCAATTGTTTTGTCACAGAATTTTCTAGAGTCAAGATTTTGTATGCGAATGAGTATTTTCTGTATCTACTTTATCTAATTAACTTGAAATTAGCAATTTTCTTGCAAAATAAGTAAATAAGAATCCTTTATGCAAGATTTATTAAAATTTCTAATTTACGATAAATATTTCAAAATCACTTCCTTCAAACGAATCGGCCTAGAGACTAGTAATTACTAACATCACTTCCTCTGGTGCCACTCGAGGTCTTCACCCTCAACTTAATTTCTAAACTAACTTAATACATACCCTGCTATATTAATTAATAAGGTTTTCCGTTCCCAAGACTCGATCTCAAAGTACCCTGCTAACACCTAATGGTGATTGAAAAACCTATTTTTAATGAAAAGTCAGATTAACGATATACGGTACTTAAGGGTGAATTGATTTTGCATATAATATTGATATTAATGCATAGTTTGACTTCATTTCATTATAATGGTCGGTTTTAAATAAGTTATTTACATGTTGCGTGCTGTGTAACTGCTCAAATTGCGTAGCGTAGTTACAACTCTATAGAACAAAAGTCCAACTAAAATCTGAATCGGGCTGTTCATATTTTCAAAATAAGCTTACAAATCTATAGTTTTCAATAACAACATTTAACCCTCAGCGTGCCAACATAATCACCAGCCCGGTGGTATCTTCTTGTGTCGTTTCCTACGCGTAGTGATAAATATGGCTTAGGAATTATCGACCTTTTGTTTTTGGACATTCTGCTGAGATCAATAGATGGGGGATGATGATATGAGTGGAATCGAGTCAACAAGTAAGTTCCATTTCATCATTTTGCTTCCGCTCGGTCTGATTGCTTTAGAAACAAGATCAGATAATAGTTTAGTTGTACCTTGTATCTGAAAGCAATGTTTGCTATAAACATCTTTGAAAACAGAATGCGTGATCTCTTCACTACAGACTCTTGGATATTTAAAGGTCCACTGTAGTCGAAATCTTAATAAAGATTTACTTGGGAAAGTCAAATCAGTTTGTTACCAGTAGTAGTTGCTCTAGAATCTTCTCGTATATATCCGAGTTTACCATAACATGTAGATTTTTTTGATCGCATCAATAATATTTACACTCATACTTTTTTACGCATGCATACAACTGTCTTCGATCGCGCCAATCGACAATAAAACCTAGTTCAAACAGGGACATATACTTGACAGTATAAGGAAATAAATTCTTACGTCCTCACCACCGTTATTTGTATTAAACAAAGGGTTGTTTTTAGTTAACTTTTAGCTAGTGACGAAATAACGGCTACCGTTACTAAGCGCTACTATTAATAACGAGAAACGATTTAATGCTAACCTATATTTCAGTGCTTAAAAAAGCATGCGCAACGTTATTTTTTCGATGCAAACGACAAAAGATGGATATCGTTTAAGTATCCCTTACAGCTATTATAGGGCGCACTGTTTTTTCATTTATAAAGTAATCATTACGCAAAAAAATCCACTACAACGCTCCAGCTTCCATCCCGAAATTCAATCTCATTATTTTTAGCAGTTTTCTGGTGAAACGTGTTCTTTTATCTTTGTAGCGTACACAGTAATGAGTAAAAAAATTGCAGTTTGTTGCATGCTATTGCTATTTTGCTGATTCCACCGCTGAAGTTTACGAGCGGGACTGCATTATGCAGTGGCACGCACCTCCGCCCTACAGTGAAAAGGATTAAATATTGCATCATCAGAAATATGCTTTCTTTAATTTATTAACTTTAAAGGAGCTATCGAAAATCTCTATATATAAAAATGAATTGCTGTTCGTTAGTCTCGCTAAAACTCGAGAGCGGCTGAACCGATATGACTAATTTTGGTCTTGAATTATTTGTGAAAAACCAGAGAAGGTTTAAAAGGTAAATAAATATGAAAATGCTCGGAATTAAATAAAAATAACAATTTTGTTTTTTCTTTGATGTGTCCCCCGTCCGACTGATTCCTTTTGTTTGCTCCTTTATTTTATACAAAAGTTTAGGTCTTTTATTTATCGATTGAGGCACTACGAAGTCTGCCAGGTCAGCTAGTATACAAACAATTTAAAAAAATACTTGACAGATGTAATTTATATATTCTTCTTCATTGCTTTAGCACTGTTACTTTTTAGTAACTTTTTAGCTTTAGCACTGTTATCAATGGACCTACATCCAAATAATCCACCAAATGAATACTTTATATTAATGTTGATTACTTTTGTTCAATTTGTTTATTGATCTCCCAATATTATTTGTCTACTCACTTCAGATTCAACTACTACCTGTTCATAGATTTAAGAAAACTGTCAAGGAACGTTTGTGCAACAAGGCATATTATAAAGTTAAGGATTTTTTACTAGATGGCACTACGTGGGAATGAGGCGCTCGCTCCTGGCCTTTTCATTTTTCATTATTATTATTATTTATTTGAATTGTATTTTTTTGACTTGTTTTTTCGTATAATGTAAATATGTTTTCTTATTTAAAAAAAAAAAAGAAAATATTTGATAAAATCCAAAAAAAAAAGCCCGCTGAGTTTGTTTCGCCGGTTCTTCTCAGGACTGTGGCTTTTTTTGGAACCGGTGGTAGAGTTAACATTTTCTTTTACATTTTGACATTCAACAAGTGTGTTTTTGATGACATCCAAGTTGAAATAAATGATTTTGAATTTGAATTTGAATTTGAGATGAAGAGAAAATGTGACTCTTACCTCATATATCAAGATGATGTGAATTACGATAAGGTGTTTAAGTTTTTCAAGGACCACTTAAAACCAAATCCAAAATGCACAGGTCTAAGATAAGCTTTAAATCTTAAAGCAACTAATCGACTTGATACTCTCAAGAGTTCCGGCTGAATAGCATATGACCCGCGGTACCAGGCGGATACACATTCAACAGATATGAGATGAGAGATATGCGTAGCCCTTCACTACGGAGGTTAAAGTTTCATTTTAGTTTACATAAAAGCTGTTTTAAATTCAACATTATTCATGCTAGTGATTGCCCCGCTGCCGAAATAGGCAGGTGGTGGTACGTGCATGAACTTTATGTTCTCTTACCAGAAAATATTAGGGGAAGTTAGGGACGGGAGCAGTGAAAATTTAGATAGAGGATTCAATTTAGAAGAAAATTTGCTACTCCTATTTATATACTAGCGACCCGCCCTCGCTTTTGCTTCGGAAACATTAAATTTTATTATTGGCAGCTGAGTTCCGCGATGTTACCCGCGGCTATTGTTGTACCGCGGGTGACGCCGCGGGGCGAAGCTAGTCTAAAAAAAAGCCTAAGTTACTCCTTATATTATCAGCTACCTATCAGTGAAAGTCTCGTCAAAATCGGTCTAGCCGTTCCAGAGATTAGCCGGAACAAACAGACAGACAGACAGATAGACAAAAATTGTAAAAAATGTTATTTTGGTGTACGTACGGTATATATATTTATCTGCATGTAGTAAAAAGCGGTTATTTCAATACTACAAACAGACACTACAATTTTATTTATATGTATAGATAAGGAGAATTGTGAAAATCGTTCTTCTAATGACAAAATTCTTCAAACCGTTGAACCCATAGAAGGTATTTCTAGAAAACGTATTCATTAGAAGCCTGTATTATCTTCCTTTTTAACTTTTATCAAAGGGGAACTGTGTTTTCCAAGCGTTTACGTTGTAACGATGCCGCGACGTCGAATCCAAACATTGTTAAGTACGGCACTTATATACCGCGGTCTAAGTAATGAGCGAAAGCGATCAGCGATGATTAAAGTAGATATCATGGTATGTAGAAGTGATTGACGTATCGTGAATTAGGTATTCACGAGTCTTAAGTGATTCATTAAATAACACGAAATTAGAATATATATTCTCGTAAATGAAAGAAACATAGATTAAATACTATTTCTATGATAATATTCAATCGTTTAATTTTAAATTACTGGTGGTAGGACCTCTTGTGAGTCCGCACGGGTGGGTACCACCACCCTGCCTGTTTCTGCCGTGAAGCAGTAATGTGTTTCGGTTTGAAGGGTGGGGCATACTTGAGATCTTAGAACTTGTATCTCAAGGTGGGTGGCGCATTTACGTTGTGAATGTCTATGGGTTTCAGTAACCACTTAACACCAGGTGGGCTGTGAGCTCGTCTACTTATCTAAGCAATAAAAAAAAAGGTATGTACATAGACATCGATTTTTATTATTAGTATTGTTGAACTTATAACGTCAATGCCTACGTCTATATAATCTTACGTGACTATTGCATATACATAAAAATACTTTGAAGATGTAAAACAATTGCTGAAGTTCGTTTGACACATTTATATTATAATAGCTATGGGGTTTTCTTAACCTTTCATCTCCACGTGTAAGTCACTCTTCGAATTATAGTTTCGGTCATTGATAGCTCCATTCATGCATGACAATCACGTGCGTGAGATTGTCTGAATAGAGACTGTGCATTGCTCAAAATTTCTCCTTTTTTATTTATTTAAGAAAACTAACACGGGGCGTAAGCTGCGGCAGTGAAATCAGTCCTATACTAAAAAAATGAGGACAAGTATTATTAGACTACTGTTTACGGTAGGCAGCAGTTTGGCTCTGCCCCTGGCATTGCTGACGTCTATAAGCCACGGTAACCACTCACCATCAGGTGGGCTGTATGCTCGTCTGGCTATCATTATCATCATCATCATCAGCCTTTATCTGCCCACTGCTGGACATAGGCCTTCCCCAATGCCTTCCACATACTGCGGTCCTCCGCCTTCCGCATCCAACGACTTCCCGCCGTGCGCACTAAGTCGTCAGTCCACCTGGTTGGAGGACGCCCCACGCTCCTTGTACCCATCCGTGGCCTCAATTCGAGGACTTTCCTCCCCCACCTGGCTATACGGACAATAAAAAAAATATAAATTAAATTAAAATAAAAATATAAATTAAATCGCCAACGCTTGTAGCTTCTTACCCCATTTCCTCGAGGACTCGTTCTAAGTGTGTTTAGCCTTAGTTTTTAACTTGTCGCTTTTGATACGCGAACGTCTGTACCATGCTAATTCACTTAGTAGTACACTTAAATGTATTACTTATGCTGCGTCTGAAAATATTAAGGCACTACGTGATGAGGGAATAACTTTACGTTAATGTTTTCAAATCATGTTAAAAAATTACCGTTGTGAACTAAGTGATTCTGTTATATGTAGGCTTTATCTTAGAACATGTCTATTGTATAACATGAAAGATATAACAAATAATCCTACTGGTGGTAGGTCCTTGTGAGTCCGCACGGGTAGGTACCACCACCCTGCCTGTTTCTGCCGTGAAGCAGTAATGCGTTTCGGTTTGAAGGGTGAAGCAGCCGTTGTAACTATACTGAGACCTTAGAACTTATATCTCAAGGTGGGTGGCGGCATGTACGTTGTTGATGTCACCAATTAACCCCAGGTGGGTCGTGAACTCGTCCACGTCAATTTAAGCAATAAAAAAGAAAACACACAGAGAAATAAAAATCTTTCCCTCATTGTACAGTAGTCGTTTAATTAGTCAGATAATTTGTGATGGATTAAAGTTAAAACAGTAAGTCGCAAAGGATTCCTCCCCAAAGGCAAAAGTCAACATGTAAAACATCAAATTAGTTTAATCTCTGAATTTCTGAACTATATTTGTGAAGGTTAAGTCAATTTGATTTGTTAGATAAATTCATTCGCGCTGAGATTGTTTCGAGNTCCTAATAATAATAATGACAATAAATAATAATGTTAATTTTAAATGCCCAGTGTTTTTTATTTTATTTTTATTGCTTAGGTAGGTGCACGGGCTCACAGCCCACTTGGTGTGAAGTGGTTACTTTTTTTTTATTTTTTTTTATTGCTTAGATGGGTGGACGAGCTCACAGCCCACCTGATGTTAAGTGGTTACTGGAGCCCATAGACATCCAAAACGTAAATGCGCCACCCACCTTGAGATACAAGTTCTAAGTTCTCAAGTATAGTAACGACGGCTGCCCCACCCTTCAAACCGAAACGCATTACTGCTTCACGGCAGAAATAGGCAGGGTGGTGGTACCCACCCGCGCGGACTCACAAGAGGTCCTACCACCAGTAATAGATTGGTAAGATGCGGTATGTTTGAGTAGATTCAAGTAACCATTTTTTTCTAAGTAAATATGTATCAATTACGAACAACACGTATTTTAAAGGAACAACTTGGATTATTAAAATCTATGTATATAAAAATGAATTGCTGTTCGTTAGTCTCGCTAAAACTCGAGAACGGCTGCACTGATTTAGCTAATTTTGGTCTTGAATTATTTATGGAAGTCCAGAGAAGGTTTAAAAGGTAGATAAATATGAAAATGCTCGGAATTAAATAAAAATAACAATTTTGTTTTCCCTTTGACGTGTCCCCCGTCGGACGGACTCCTTTTGTTTGTTTTAAGTTTATTTTATACAAACGATTAGGTCTTTTATTTATCGATTGAGGCACTACGAAGTCTGCCGGGTCAGCTAGTATAAATATAAGAATTACATAGCAATTACCGGTCTGTGGTATTACGATTTATCATCGCGTGTGTATTTGAATGGATCGGTTTTTCATTGTCACCCGACAGAACATGTTTTCTTGTAAGATTCTCTAGTTTAAAACTGTGCATTGGTGGACAATTTCTAATATTTTAAGATGTGAGTAAGTGAACGCGGGTAATGTTGCGTCTCCGGCCTGCGTGTCAATTTATTGGCGTTCGGCTGCGTAGTGATGTGGCGAGTGAACTGTGAACTGATTCTATTGATTAATTCATTTAGCTCGCCTATAACTTGTAGCAGAACCCTTAACTAGCTACTAGTAAAATAGCAATTAAAAGTATGATCAACTGCTATTTTTTATTTATTGCTTAGATGGATGGATGAGCTCACAGCCCACCTGGTGTAAGTGGTTACTGAAGCCCATAGACATCTACAACGTAAATGCGCCACCCACCTTGAGATATAAGTTCTAAGGTCTCAGTATAGTTACAACGGCTGCCCCGCCCTTCAGGCCGAAACGCATTACTGCTTCACGACGGAAATAGGCGGGGTGGTGGTACCTACCCGTGCGGACTCCCAAGAGGTCCTACCACCAGTGATGTTAGATGTGTATTCTTAGAAAAAAACCTGATTTTAGCGATTTAGTAACATGTAATTTGAAAATACAATCGATAACATGCTTTATAAGTTTAATAACGAGGGATAAATAATATATAACACAATTAAAGTTATAATAAGTTATAACAAAAAGCGAGAAATTTTACATAAAAGAATTGTTATGTAGGATCTAACATTAAAATTAATGTAGTGTAAGGATATATGGCAGTAAATCTTCCCATAGATGAATTTTGAGTTTCTCGCCGGATCTTCTCAGTGGGTTACGATTCCAATCTGGTGGTAGATTCTGCGAAGCACTGCTCTTGCTAGGCCACATGTTAGTAATTCTCTCAGGTGGAGTCCGTGAGCTCACTGGTCCTTAAGTAGTTGGAATGGCCTCTTAGGCCACCGAAGATTATGTAGGGGAAAAAAATGTGACTCAGGAAATTAAATATCTAGAAAATTTTAAAATGTTCTGCACATTTGGACCGTCGTTGAATACTGAGAACAAATAGGTAGAAGAAGGAAACGATGTTGCCAAGCCCACTGAGTTTCTCGCTGGATCTTCTCAATGGATCGCGTTTCCGTGGGAGATTCTGCGAAGCACGGCTCTTGCTAGGGTTCGTGTTAGCAACGTCGTTAGTTTTGAGCCCCGTGAGCTCACTTACTAGTTAAGGTTACGCTGAAATAGCCCATCAAGGCTATCAGCTTAGGTAGGAAAAAAAAAGTTGCCAGAATAAAAAAAATCATGTCTAAAAAATAAACAGCCTATAAATGATTTGAAAGAATTAACTGTTTCGCATAATTCAGTCACAGAAATTCGATGATTCATTTGTCGATGCGTATCCTGCGCTAGCACGAGTATTCCCTGGTGAAGCCGCCTCAATTTCGGGAACTTACGGCCACCTGCCGTCTAATTCGACTATCTGATCCTCATACATTTATTCCTCCAGGATTTTGGAGTGTTATAACTTTTAAAGATTGTTTTGTTTATTTTTATCTATGTTTGTTGTGGATGGATACTTGCCGGATTTGGTAGTGAGAGTTTTTCTGTAGACCTACGTCAAAAAGGTTCAATTAATCTGTGTAAGTTAAGGTAAGTAAACGGAACAGAGGTAGACCATTGACTCCTTGGGAAGATGATAGCCGTTCCAAACTGAAAAAAATCGCACAGAACAGAGACAATTGGGCATCTTTGGGGGGGAGGCTTTTACCTAATACGGAGTTTCTGCATAAAACTATCAAAGTGTATTAAATTAGTTAAGTGATCATACTTTTTAATAGCTGTTAAAGTATTTAGTAGGAAATAAAAGGCTTATAAAATATATAAGGTAAGTATTTTTCTATATTTGCTGATCGAAGTGTTTTCATTGCTTTTGCCTTAATGATGTATTGCTTTGAAATAATTATTACTTTATTACAAATTAGGAATTCAGTTCAATGCTAAGAAGAGTCTGCGAGAAAATCCAAGGAGCACTTTTTCGAATTGAAATAAAATAAATACCTAAAACAAAGAAATTTTATAAAACTTTTTCAATTAATATTTTTTCGAGTATCCGCGTATACAAGTAGGTAACTATACTTTCACGGTTTTGTCTTGAATTTTTTATCGTTATCATATTATTTCAGATGTATCTAATACTTTGAAATTTTCGTGGTCACGAATGAATTGAAATATTGTAATGACAAGAAATTGAAATACCTATGACAGCCAAGAAAAAAGTGTTTAATTCTTGCATCTTGCCATGCCCTTACGTATGGGTGCCAAACATGGGCATTGACTCAAAAAAATCTTTTAAAACTAAGATCGTGTCAAAGGGGAATGGAAAGGAGTATGTTAGGCGTGACGCTAAAAGACCGCAAAAGAGCAGCAGACACTAGATGTACAACAAAGGTGGAAGATGTACTAAAGAAAATAAGATAGTTAAAATGGCGATGGACAGGACATATGACAAGGGAAAGCAGAATGAAATGGACTAAAATTATAACAGAATGGCAGCCACGTGATGGCAAAAGAAAGAGGGATAGGCAAGCAAGAAGATGGACAGATGATATATTTTAAGATGATTGGAGGGACAATCTGGTCCAGAAAAGCTACCAATAGAGAAGAATGGAAGCAACTGGAAGAGGCCTATGTGTCACAGGACACGCTGATCACTGAATCGGGAAAACGGATGTATTAGATTTAAGTTAAAACAATTTGCTACTGTGTGTAAATATCATTGTTTAGTATCAGCAATAAAGGCTTACAAAAAAAAAATTACAAGAAAAAACGCAAGATTAACCAATAAAAGTAGTTTTAATTACATTTTTAAATTACTATTTTTTTACCTATTCGCTTTTAACCTAAGCAGCTATTCCAGCTATGCCCGGACGAGTAGGAGCTCATGGGCATTTGTTTATTGCCCTTGTAGGCAGACGAGCATACCACCTGATACCACCTTGACTCAAAGGGGGTGACAAAATCTTCCTTTTCTTACACTGGTCATCAAACATTCAAGTCATTCATACACTCAGACAAACTCACCTAGCAGTTATAACGGGTTCTTGCAACCCGTTGTGGCTATAACGTAAATGTGACCACGTACTTCACATATACATTTACTAAGAAGATGTCTTCACGAACATATTTTACTTTGATCGTCTTTCACCAGTACTAAAATATTAATCTTAAACCGTATACGTTTTGATACGTTTGAACCCGTTTTTAAAAAAACAAATGCTTACTAGTGGAACAGGTGGGAAAGATCTCGCTTCGAAACTCATCTTTGATCCTTTAATCTACATTCACTTCAAAATCGAAAACGACCTTACGTCGTCCTCCAATTTTGAGGGAAAGTTGAACTTACAGCGCAGATCATAGAAGCTAGGTTCCCGCGAACATGAATTGAATCATCTTCGGTGAGCGATACATTTTTGCTTGTACTTCGTAATGAGCAACGAGTGTGGAGACTCAACGGAAAACATGAACAGAAGGCTCATTTCGTTTATTTGTTTTCGTAAAGTGCTACTCGCGTTGTTCAATATATTAGTGAGTTAAGGGAATGTTGGAACAGGAACTAATGGAAGTTACGGTAAAGACACAGCGTCGCTTTGATGAGTAGACCGAGGACGTATAAGTGGTACTGTTACGCCGGTAAGAGTAACGCCATCTATCGTCGAATAGTCGAACGAATATAGAAGGATCTAGTAGCACCTAGAACGCTCGAGAAGTACAACGCCATCTATTGTCAGATAGCGGAAACAATACTAGAGATGTGTGGAGTATTCTCGATAATTCTAGGGATGAGGTATCGACTATAAAAGCGTTGTAGGGATGGCACGCAGTCAGTCAGTAATCGGAACTACTCGAAGCGAAACAGCGGACGGATCACCTGAAGCGAAGCGAAACAAGCGAGTTGAGAGCGAGTTTGTTGAGTGTTTGTGAAGTGTTTAAGTGTTCTAAGTGTTGAGTACAGTTTTAGTTTATACATCGGTAGAATTTTCTATTTATCCCGAACCCCAGCGCGTAACAGTATTTTAATATTTTATAACAGCAAATCTTCTGGAAAGTTCGGATAATAGAATCCTTAGGAGAGGGATCTCCATTTATTTATATCAAAATTTCTATCACATATAGTTCTAATTATCCCTAAAATTCATTAGAACAATTGTTGTAGTTTTGAAAAATGAAAAATCGTGCACTAACTAATATAATGGGAAAACGAGCCTCTCCAGTGAGACCCTCGAGAGGCAATTATGATGGGACCGAGCCATAAACACATTCCCTTTAGTATAATAATCAAATCAATCCTTCTCTAATTCGAATATCTTGCGTTACAAATAACAGTATTACCACGGAGCGGTTAAGCGGTGCGCTTGATGGAAACATGTCTCTGGGGCGGGGGATAATGTACTGATGTTGAATCGGAGTACGTGTTATCAATTTTCAATAAAACACGCTTAATACGAAATTCAGCCAAGAGAGTGTGGGTAATGTAAAGTAGCGTTTATTTTTTAATTCTGCTGTGTTCCTTTAAGTTTACGAGGTATTATTTTGTAATTTTTATTACTTGTGTGGTTACCAGAGCCCATAGACATCTACAACGTAAATGCCGCCACCCACTCCGAGATATAAGTTCTAAGGTCTTAGTATAGTAACAACGACTGCCTCACCCTTCAACCGAAACGCATTACTGCTTCACGGCAGAAATAGGCAGGGTGGTGGTACCTACCCCTACGGACTCACAAGAGGTCCTACCACCAGCAAGAGTGTTAGCAACACTCCCGGCTTGAGCCCCGTGAGCTCACTTATTCGCCCGGTTACGCTGACATAGCCTCTCTAGGCTATCTCTATAGGCTAAGTAGGAAAAATAAAACAAATCTAAATTTGTAATCTTCAGTTTGAAATCGTGGATATTCGTATGTCGTGTCACCGATCTGAATCGTGTCTTCAGAATTATCTATATGTGTGCATCAACTTATAGTACTTATCGTATAGTATATAGTTATATCCTAAAAGTTAATTTGTTAATACTGAAATGTTGCGTTACCTCCCGGATTGTATTATGTTCGTGATCATAGACACAGATCTCGGCGTAGTTGAACACCGAAAAGGATGACTGTCCAAGGCACTTTTAAATTTATTTTTTATTTATTAACTGTATACCGAAAAGAGCAATACCTTTTTTCACTTAAAACGGCATGTACAAAGGCCAGCTTAATTCATTAATGAGTCTTCTTCCGGCAAACAACAAAAAAGATGTGTGGTGTCGTGGGACACCGGATAGGAACGAAGTTCCTTATTATAAAAATATAAATTTTAAGTTCTATTCGAGGTATAAAGAAGATAAAACTGGAGGTTTTGCAACAACCCACGGTTATTCGGTAACGTGCGAACTTATTGTGATACACTTCATTCACGGTTGTTTGCATAAGAGTTACTGTATTGCGTAAACGAACGCTCTGAGATCGTGGTCAATGAATGATAAAAAAATATGTTATATTTTGTACGTTATTACAAAGTTAAGTTGTACACTGTGTGCATTACTAATAAAAATCTTACGTTACGGACGTTTTTTCCCGGTTAGGGTACCCCTCCGCGTCGTCCCATAAGGAACTTCATTCCAAAAGGTTTGTTTAAAATTATACTACTTTATTAAGCAGATATTTATTTGAAGAAACAATTTTGAAAATCGATTATCTAAGTATAATAAGGCGAGCTATTCGCTCAGCGTTACAATCGCAGGAGGCTCGACAGTCGTAATGCCCTATTTAAATCTGTTCGCTGTGCCTCTGGCGGCGACGAAATTTATCTCTACACTCCACTGGCCTGATTTGAAATTATCGTCTTTAAGTTACGCACTTTCTGCGCGAACGGTTCTCAACTGCGATTTCAGATTTATAAAGCAAGATTATTACGTTCGATCGTCAAAATTACAGCCAGTCTTAATCACAGGGCTTAAGGTCGAGGCTGCCTTGGCATTTCAATTTAATGCTTTCCTGGAAAACGGTCGACCCAACCCTCAAGGTAAGGGGTTGTTTTTTTTTTTCGTAAAGCTGTAAGGTTTTCCTTGCGGTTGTCAACGGTATGCATATTAAAACGTCGTAAATATTGTCGCACCGTGAATGTTGGGTGTTTTTTTTTCGACCTTTAATGAGCTGGTTTATTTTGATAACGCATTGTTTGTTAAGTCTCAGTATTTTGTTGCATCGAAACTGAGGTATATTAAAGTAGCAAACATATATAATAATTAGCCGACCCGGCAGACTTCGTAGTGCCTCAATCGATAAACGAAAGACCTAAACTTTTGTATAAAATAAACTTAAAACAAACAAAAGGAATCCGTCCGACGGTAAGTCCACATCAAAGGTAAAACAAAATTATTATTTTGATTTAATTCCGAGCATTTTTATATTTATCTACCTTTTAAACCTTCTCTGGACTTCCACAAATAATTCAAGACCAATATTAGCCAAATCAGTCCAGCGTTCTCGAGTTTTAGCGAGACTAACGAACAGCAATTCATTTTTATATATAACACATATAATATATTAGATTCTAATCAACAATTTATTTGTTCATTGACGAAATCGTTCATTTTTCACACAAGATTTTTGAAGTAATTACACACATTTATCTAATATATAAAATTCTCGTGTCACGGTGTGCGTGATTGAACTCCTTTTTTTTTTTTTTTTTTTTTTTTTTTTTTTTTTTTTTTTTTTTTTTTTTTTTTTTTTTTTTTTTTTTTTTTTTTTTTTTTTTTTTTTTTTTTTTTTTTTTTTTTTTTTTTTTTTTTTTTTTTTTTT